>JBBDHG010000085.1:1075000-1410000 GCA_037951165.1 Lophius americanus | reverse complement strand
GGTTGAATTTCTTTGTTATTGCTTGTTTAATCATTTCAAATCTACATATTTGTCATCATTATTTTAGCCCCCCACACCCCATCCAAAAAACACATTTCTGTTTTTTTATTTGCAGCACTTCCATTTTCATAACAGCAGGGGAGTTGTTTGTGGTTGACGCTTGCTGTTAAAGGCAACACCATGTGCACTTACACTTACACGCTTAAAAAAAACTGCCGAAGGGGGCATACATGAAACAGTAAAGTTATCAACACAATCAGATCATTTACAGGAGGACCATTATGCCAGCAAGCATCCGACTGCGCTTCTCTGCAGGGGTTGTTATTGTCAATAGATGGGAATGGAAGTACAAATTCACCGCCACATAATCAATCTCAGATGACAACTTTCTCTCAAATGGATATAAACAAGATACAGTAGAAAAAAACAACTAAAGTGGACATTACAATTTATTGTGGTGTCCAGTTATACACGACTGTAAACACCCATCCAAAGAAATCTTAAATGTGGGAATCTTCTGGTATTAAAATCCATCCTGATTCATCAAATCACAAGTGGACAGGTCTGAAGACACGCATGAAGGAAGGATTTGCGATGGAATCATACAGATCGCATTACACATCTTGTATATCGTTGCATATCTTGCTTTCAGGAGGCAATGGTCTGTCAGCAGTGTGAATACTAATGTGTCAGACTGAAGCTCCGCCTGGTGAGCTTACGCAAACAGCAAAAAATGGCGTTTGGATTACGTTTCGTTCATCCATTAAATTTTACACAAGTATGAGAGTTGTTGAGTAAGAGGCAACTAACTAAACTGATACTACATCAAATTCTATACCGTGTGCCTTCTTGTAAGTTATATCACCTACACTGAAGATGTAATAGCCATGTTCGAAGTGAGGCCTTGTAGTCACTTGTACACTGTTACAATGGCATTTTCAAAAGATTGCACTCTCAATCAAACATTTGTGTTTCCAGACTTCCAAAACTCAATTCTACGTGAATGAATGGCCAAACCACAACCAAAGGTTGCTGTTTGATGCAAAATGTCTTGTTTTGTAAACGGCACCATAGCTTGGCATGACATCACTGTATCAGCATGTCTGCTCCTTTTGTCTAGCCATGCTAATATATAGTCACTGATTGAACACCGGGTTTCAACTAATTTCCACTTTTTACCCCAGATACCTGAAAAAAGACATTTTATGAACTTAACCATGTTTTTTTTTATCACCTTTGAGCAAAGTACCCTGACTTTTACACAATATATAATTTATTTCTCTTTATAATTAAATTATTTCTGTTTGTGGAGACTTCATGTACAATATCATACTTGATCTGAAAAATTCAGAGCTGTCCACTTGTGCATAGATTATCCAGGACACAATGGGGATACCAGCTTTGAACAGACTTACAGACAAAGAGGGGAATGCACAGCTTCAAAAATAGAAAATGTCAATTTTCAGGGCAATATTGACAATGTGGCTGACACATTTAAATGATTCAATGGGAATCACTTTATATTTAGCCATGTTCTTTACTTCCATCGGAGGCTAAGCTTGTCCTTTAATATAGAGGAATATCTGTTAGTCCACGGTTTGTTCCAGCCTGAAAGATCTCTTTATTGATTGGATGTTACGGCATTCAATTATACACTGACACTGACACTTAATATTTAATATAGTGATACCGTGATGTTTACATGTGTGATTTTGTGTGAAATGTGCCAACCACTATTAGAAATGTATTTGATACTAACACTTGTGATCCAATTTTACATCTAGTGTCACTTTCAGACCAAAATTCCACATGTCCATCACTGAAGACGTTTCAATTTTTTGACATTCCCGCTAGCAATTAGCAAATACTCGTTTCTAACATGCTCATTGGAGGTGGTAAGCGCTCTACCTACTTAACTTGAGCACGCTCCGGCATGACTTAGACCTAGCTTTAACTCTCTATCCTGTATGGGATCGTTGGTAATGTGATTATTGAGGGAATTCCTTGGTATTACTTAATCTTCTTCAGTTTCTCCATAGTAGTCTGATACATATTTGTTTCCCGCTCTGAAACTCATTCACCATATCTCTAGATAAAACTAGGCCAGGAAGCAACAAATGTGATGTGAATCCAGAATGTCTCGCATGTTTACATTTAAAACTGCTTCAAAATAGTTTGTATCCAGAAAACCAACCCTTGAATTATAGCGCTTAAGACTTGGATGGACAACTCAACAGTGAAACGGTAAAATTTATATAAGTGAGTGAGTTGGAAAGCGTGAAGGTTAAGGGCCGCCTAAATAAAAAGTCATTTTGAATTTGCTGACACTTCTGTCTGCCAGATTCTTCGAATCTTTGTCATATTTTAGACGTACTTTTATTTTAGCTGCAGGTTTGTAACCGTTCACCTTGTTGCAGTTACTCCCACTCACAGGCCCAATATATGCAGAGGCACTGCTTTGAATGTTAAGAATGATTATTTGTGTCACATTGGATTTGCCGTCCTCTATGTCAGACGTCTGTCTATGCAGAGGTGAGTGGAGGTGAGTGGAAAATCCCTCTCACCTCCCCATCCCCTTCCACATTGACCTCTGTGTCCCGCCTCTGTCATGTGTCCATGTGTCCTTGAAGAGTAGAATAACTGTGTGTGTTTTTCCCCTGTATTTTTAAGCAAGGCCCTTTTAAGCACAGTAGCTGCTTCATTTCATAATTTCCACAATTTTACATATTGCGTATTAACTGTTGGTCCTCCCTTTCTCCTTCCCCTCAGATACATCGGGAAATCCGATTCCATCACAATCAGCGTGTGGAATCACAAGAAGATTCACAAAAAACAAGGGGCCGGTTTCCTGGGCTGCGTCCGTCTCCTGTCAAATGCTATCAACCGCCTTAAAGACACGGGCTGTAAGTGTCTTTGACTCATTCATGTCTTTCAATATTCTGTTGTGAAATCTGTCTGCTGTGTTGGACCGTGTGCTTAGCTGTAATTAAGAGCAGATTTGTCCAATGGTAACGCCACAGAGGAATGTATTTACCCCCCTATTCAGTTTGTATGGTCCTGCTTCTTGTTTTGAGATTTTTCTGGAGAATATATTTCTAACTACCGAGTGAGCAAGCATGAGACGTCATTCATTTGCCCAATTGGTAAAAGGAGACCATGTGCATCGAGCGCCAGTCTCGTACATCCTTGCACAACCAGAGGTAGAAGATAACACACCACTGCAGACTAGGCGAAGTGACAGGTAGGGAGCACCTGCTTGTAGTGTCCTGTCTCCCTCATTCGGTCTGACAAAGGCCAGACCTGTGAGCAAGTGGGGTCAACGTTCTGCCACCCAGCCAGAGCAAAAAGAGCTTATCAACATCTGTCTTCAATTACTGTAAAATGTATGATGTCAAAAATAAACGGGATAGCTGAGATGAAGTCCTCAGTGATTGGCTCCTGGTGATGGCAGTGCCAGTCAGTTGTAGATCCAACAGAGCAGTCTGGTACCTGCTCACTGGTCCCACTGCCTTGTAGCAAGAAGCTGGCAAATAATCCTGTTGCTTTTCCTAGAAACCTCTGATGCTGTTGTTTTCCTGGAGCATCACAGGAAACTTGAGCCTTGTGCCACAGCTGTGAGTGGTTTGCCTCTGCATTTCCCCTCTCTCCTGGCCTCCTCCTCACCCTTCAGTTTCCTCCTCAGTCTTCTCCATAGACTGGCAGTATGTCCACATGCACACACTCACACAAAATTTCACAGTGACTAACCGCCCTTTATCTCAGTCAGTCGATCTCGACAACCGGTCATTTCATGCAGACATGCATGAAATGACTGACATTGTGCAGCTATTTAAGTGTAAATGTTAGATTTGTTGCGTTGCCTCTGTTATGGTTTCTCTCCCATTATTTGTCATTCTTTTGTTTTTTGTTTTTTTGTATGAGTGGAATTTACCAGCAATTGTACTTTTTGCCCTCCACAGACTGTGGAGAGGGTATTTGGTTGACTAAAATATTTGTGTATAATTGTAGACTGTCTTTGGTCGACTGTAACATTTATTTCTAATTGCAGAGTGTCTGTGTTTCTTGTCTTGCATACATAAATGTATGTACTTGTGAGTGCTCGCCTCAGCATACATTTAACTGTCTGGATTTTCTGTTTTCTCTGTGGCTGCTGACCTCGGTCCAGCCTTGTAACAGTTTGACCATTGCCTGTTTTTGTCCCTGTTTAGTCTAGACAGACATCCTGGCCTGATCTGCATGACGCTCAGACAACAGAGAGCAGATAGTAGCATTTTTTATGTCTGAGCTTTTTTTTTTTTTTCCGCCTGATCTCTCTCTTTCCCCCTCACTCTCAAATTCCACAGACTTTAAGAAGTTCAGACAAAGAGTTTCCAGACTTTGGCAGAAGTTCATGTCCATGCTAAGACTGAGAGGAATAGTGCAGGCTTTGTACTAAAATTTGTCAAATGTTTGACCTCTTGATTTGAACTGAAGCATGCTCTGTACCATTGCTCTGTGAGATTTTTACAGCCTATGGCTGTTCCACAAACCAGACCATCTGTCCCAGGGTACAGCCAAGCTGTGGTCTGCACACAGAAGAATAAGAGCAGGGCAATAAGGGAGAGAGGAATTGACTTTAAGTTATGCAATTGATACAGAGCATTGGGTCTTGGAGGAAAAAATCCATCCCATTCCCGACACATGCTTTTCTACAGGCAAGTCTCGGACAATGATGGATACTCTTCTCATTCTCTGTTGTTTTTTTTGCTGCTTCTTGTATCTGCCACAGACCAGAGACTAGACTTGAACAAGCTGAGTCCCAATGACAGTGACACCGTCAGAGGCCAGATAGTAGGTGAGTACGGAAACAAGGATGTATTTACGAGCACAAACATGCTTGCAAACACAGTCACTTAAAATAGATTAAAATACTGCATTTCATAATAATAATTGTATTCACTGCTTATTCGCTAGAGTTTGTGTAGTAATCCTGGTGTTTGCAATGAACTGCTATGTTCTATTTAATGCCTATTTGCCATATGTGCCTTGATGTTAGATATGTTAAGCTCCAGCCAAAGCGTTACCCATTCTTGCTGCTCAAAGAGACATTTCACAAATCTAGGATTTGATTTCATAATACCAGGCCATCTTAACATATGGGAAAAATAACCCTCCTTAAACTGGACCCTTCAGGATACCACTGATAAAACTGAGCCCTATCCCCATTTCTCATAAAGATACATAGCTCCATTTCTTTTTGCTTCGATGAAATATCTGTGCCTGCACTGTAATCCGTTGTCTAGTAATCTGGCATGTGCATCTGTCTTCCATGTGTTGCTGCAGTGAGCTTGCAGTCTAGGGACCGGATTGGCACAGGAGGCCCAGTGGTGGACTGCAGTCGGTTGTTTGACAATGATCTTCCAGATGGGTGAGTGCAGGGAAATATCTTATCATCTCTGCGGGAGCTTTTTAAGAGCCAATTGCAAATCCAAAACAATAAATGCTGCCTTCAAGTATTCTGGTGAAGATGGATGGAAAATGATTTTTGCATGCGGTGAGACAGAGCGAGACTGAACACTGATGGATGTTTCTGTGACTGCTTAACCATTTCCGCTCACTCCTATGTTTGTGTGTTCTTGCTGCCAGCTGGGAAGAGAGGAGGACGGCGTCTGGACGAATCCAGTACTTGAACCACATCACTCGCACCACACAGTGGGAGAGGCCTACCAGGTGAGCACACGCTCCAGCCCGTAGAAACTCAGGCCCAGAACTCGTAAATCAAACTGCTGCGGCGCGATGGAAGACCACAGTGTTCCCAAACTGGGGGAGTCTGTCCAAAAGCTGGAGGGCTCCTCAAAGAAAGGTGTCAGACAGACTGCTCCAGACGGGGTGTTTAATGATATGGAATTCACAAAGCTGACAGGAGAGTGTAAAGAGAAATCGCTTACCCGCTCTGTCTCCATATGCTTGTTTCTTTTTACTGTCTTCATCATTCGGTTCTTATCGACCTTCAAGAACAGAATGCCTCTCCTTCGCCGTACTTCTGTCTTTGATGGTCTGTGTGTGTGCTGCCTCATATAGATTTTCTGTTTACCACTTCAAGACCTCTTAAAGGCCGCTAATTGATTTCTTGCTGTTTGTGTTTGTTGAGATGACTTCCACCTTTTCAATCTTTTGATGCTTCTCTTTCTTTCTTACACCCATTTTATAACTACCTTCTTTTCTTGTCCCTCTCAGGCCTGCTTCTGAGTACTCCAGCCCCGGCAGGCCTCTCAGTTGCATCGTGGATGAGAACACACCCATAAGCACTAATGGTGCCACGCCCACCACTGCATTGCCACCGAGTGGCGGAGATCAGCGGGCCCAGGAGAGAAGGGTCCGTTCCCAGAGGCACCGCAACTACATGAGTAGAACCCACCTACACACGCCCCCAGACCTTCCTGAAGGATATGGTTAGTGGAACGCCAGCAGCAGAGTGGACTGGACATACTATATGTGATGAACATGTATAATCCAAACTGTAAATTATATGTTTTTCCCTTGATCATGATATAAATTCAAAAAAAAAAAAACTTGAATCACATCACTTACTGAAATGTGTGCATTGAAACTCTGGAATGGAATGGACTGAGAGGGAACTTTGAAGTAGGATTATCCTCAGTGGCCCTCATCAAGAGAAAAGATTCCCACACAAACATAGTTCTGCAATTATCAGTTGATATGTTTCGGTTTTTAAGATACTGTATATATGCCGACAGTGATTTAGCTGTAACACCTGAACACCGAAGGGTACGATTATAAGTGCATAAAAACTAGCTACCAAGCTAAAAAGTATGTTTTTGAACTTTTAACATAAAGTAACAAATCAATAAAGTTGTATAATAATAGTAATATAAAAGAAGAGAAGAAAGCCTTTGTCGTCACATAAAATTTTGCTGTAATACAACGGAGTGATACAAGTTCTTTACATTTGACCCATCCCTGAGGAGCAGTGGAATAAGTTCAGTATGTTGTTGAAGGATACTACAGTATGTAGACTGCAGTGATCAAACCCCCCGTCCTCCTATAACTGCACCACCGCTCTAGCTCCTGAGTCCCAGATGAAATATCTAGTTTGTGCCAGTCCTGATAAAAATGTAAGCCTGTATATAGCCTATTCTTTAATATTCTTAAATAACAACATTTGAACGTTGATTTGGCGCCGATGCACGGGGGGGTTGAAAAAAAAGCGGTGGTTGTAGACCAAAGCACTACTGTCACTACTGGACGTCCAGCTTTTCTATCCAGAGACAGATAAATATTTAATACTCTGATTACACAAGTGTATACTGGGGGGTTAAAGCCTCTGTGAAAGCCAGCTCTACTTTCACTGTAAATCATGTCATGATCGTAATGTTGCCTTGTTAATGGCATCAGCCCTTCCCTCCCTGCTCTTCGCCGGGCCCAGTAACCCAGCTCATCTGAAGCTTCATTCAACCCAACGCCATTCTGATGATGCTGTAGCGCCGAACAAGGAGCCTGAAGTACCGGCTCCATGTTAGACTATCTAATTGAATCTAGCTGTTAAAAGCTGGTGGCAGTCAGCCACTCCCCTCTGTTCTCTCTAAACACAATCAGACGCAGTCAAGTAAAAGCCAACACACACATACACACACACACACACACACAAGCTGGCGTCCCTCACGCAGCCCAAGGGAGTTTTGTTAATCGTCACATTGAAATCTTCTTTAGGATTTGGACGTCTGTGCAATAGAACCCTATCACAACTCTGCCCTCAGCCCGTCAGATTAGGAGTCTCCAAGCCACGATTCTTGTCTCTCTACATCGGCTCTCAGCTATTTGCTCTAAAACCCTGCCACTCATTGGGTGCTGTGGGTTTGGAAGGTTTGCATGTACATGCGTATTTAAGCAGGGAGGTTCATCCAAAGGGATACCAGAGACAAAGTCTGTGACAGGCTTCTCCATGGAAATATCTATCAGGCTGTGATGAATGAGCTCACCAGCTCACAAGTCAGACAACCCCCAACTCTGCTCTCCTCTGCAATGTTCTTCATCGGCTCGTACCCCCCCCCCCCTCCAACTCGATCTGTAACTTCTCTTGGACATTGCCTGTCTGCATGAGGCACATGTTTTAAACTTAATTCCATATTTATATAATTTTAACTTTTTATTTTGAGCTTTGAGCTACTGGCAAAATCTTTTTTTTGATTAAATTTGCATTATTATCCTACCACGGATCTCCAGATTTTGTACTGAATAACCCTGTTTTGATGTATTCCTACAGAACAGAGGACCACACAGCAAGGCCAAGTGTACTTTCTCCACACTCAGACAGGCGTCAGCACGTGGCATGACCCCAGAGTACCAAGGTACATCCACTCCATTATTTGAGCAAGTGAACAGCAATGAACTTTGACCCAATTGTGATTGCTGTACAACTGGGTCAGAGCACCTCCAGAACTGCTGACTTATGGGTCTTCCTGATCTGCAGTCTTCCGAACCTACCAAAGTGGTCTATGGAGGGGCAACTTTAGAAAAAGTTCTTTTAAAAAAGATGTCAGAACACATAAAGCATCGCAGTGCTATTTCTGTGGCAAGAAGGGGACCAACACAGTAGTAGGCTGGGGGTTCTAATGTTATGGCAGATATGCGTACATATAGTACACAGATTTTTTTTTCTTTTCAAATAAGGAGAATAAAAATAAATAAGGTGATGTGGTGTGTCCGTACTTAAATCAATTATTCTTCCTCTGTCGTAAGTGATGTTACGCACAGCTGCTGCCTGGAGCTAATTATGAGTCTGACACGACGTGAGAACACCCATATCACAGGGCTGGGAGTCTCATTCGGTCCTCTGGCATGAGCTACCTCAACAGCTCTGCAGTCTCAATTGGCCGTCCCGGAGGCTGTTGGTCAGGGACGCGCTTCCTATTGATCACCATGCTTGAAAGAAATTTACCCTAAAACCTGCCCTCAGCGCACTCCAGATGCTATCAATAAAATTTAACTGATGTTATAATAGCTGACCTTTGCTCACTTGCATTCTAGTGTCATGTGAGTGATGGATGATATTTTTATCGCCGTTGATAGGAGGCCATTGGTCACGCCACCTTGCTCTAGGTGACATCTCTAGCATGGTTCGGTGGTCACCCCGTCACGGCTCATGAGGCTCTCGTCCCTTCCTGGCTTTAATCCCACAGAGCAGACAGGGCTAGCAGAGCAGGCCTGCAAAATTTCTGAACCTTTGTCTCCATGGAGTCCAGCTGAAAGGGTTTTAGGGCAGTAGTAAATCATTTAGACGGTGGGGGGGTGGGGGTGGAATGAAGGGGATTTCTCAGACATCTTGGAATCTTAGTCCAGTTAGTCAGTGCTTTGGTATGTTTTATACCTAAATTTACCAGCTGTATGCTCTTTTTCTCTCCTTCCCTCGTACCACCCTGCGTTAATTCAATTTTTTATTGTGCACTCGTGCTTCGTTGTGACTTGTGTGCTCGTTTCTCGCATTTCAGAGATCTAAGTAATGTGAACTGTGAGGAACTAGGTCCACTGCCTCCTGGATGGGAGATCCGGAACACTGCCACTGGGAGGGTTTACTTTGTCGACCACAACAACCGAACCACACAGTTCACAGACCCGCGTCTCTCCGCCAACCTCCATCTAGTCCTAAAGTGAGTACAACAGTGCCCTTGAGGCAGAACTTGTAATGGTGAAATAAATTGGACTGCACATAAAACAGGGTATAAAAGCAAAGAGATTTATTTTCTGTCCTTGTTTTCTTTGCTTTGCCTCTTTAGTCCAAGCCCCAATGGTTCTCGAGGAGGCACGGAGAGTCAGAATGTCAGGTAAGGTTGGGCCACCTGCCAGTGGTCCTAAACTGTGCGTGTGAATTCACACGAGGACACAGACATTCAGACTTACTCATTTCACCGCCGCCTCCGTCAGTGTTTTACTGTTGGATCCTGAGCCAATGTGTGCTTGCCACCTGTAGCGATTCAGCACTCAGAATGTCTCTCCTGCTGAGCAGGTGCTTGAACACTCACAGAAATACACACATTCCCCCCTCAGTCTTTCTTTCAACAAAAAAATTCTTAATTCCGCTCATCCGTTGCGATTATAAAGGTATTTTAGCACACAATTAATCACAAAGCCTATTTTGGCCAGACATCAGATAGCTGAGTGGAAACCGTGGCTGCTTTGTCTGTGGCTGATGAACGTCTTACATCCAGGAAACGGAGCATAAATTCAATGCCCAAGTCCATGAATGAACTGTGTGTGTGTGCGTGTGTGTGTGTCCAGCTGTGTGGGTTCATGTGTGTTGGGTTCATGCGTCTGTTCTGGGTGCGTGCCTGTGTGCATGGATGCACGTGCTCAGAATCTCTTCCCCTGTGCAGCTGTTCAAACACATACTCCGCAGCAATAGCAATAGAATTTACCCATGGATCGTTGCTCCACAAGCGTACGGATGCCTTGTCGGGCCTCCTCTGCCTGATCTAATTTCTTCTCCGTGCAGGGAGGGATGGAATGCTTCGACTGCGATATCGGGTTTCTTTTTTTCCTCTTCTGATGGATCAAAGAGCGAGTTTGGGGTTCTTGTATCCGCTTTTCAGTTTTTAATCGACGTCTTCTAAAATGCAACCGCGCACACCACATTTGTTCTGATAGTATTAAAACATTTCATGAATATGCCGATATGTGCGAGAATCTCATGCACGGGATTCCGCTCCCCTGTCCAGGGTTCCCGTATGTTTTCAAGTGGATGATTACTTCACATCAAACATGACATGTGGCCATGTCACATGTCATGTTTGTAATATCACTGGAAGAATTTCATACAGTTTTTACACATATTTAAATTTTTTCTTTCTTCTTATCTTTCTTATTTTATCTTTTTTTTATTGTCATGCAGGTTTCTTGAATAATTCTAGCACATTTTTTGGCGGACTGATTTTGTAGTAAAAAAAGATATCGAAACAATATAAAATAATTTATTTGTATCGTAAATCTCAAGGTTATTCAAGCGCACATGGAGCCTGGCTTGACATCTACAAAATGAAATGTATCTGTGACTGCGTCACTTTTGTGCAACCGGAGCCCATTTCAATCCATTCTAATTACATCAACGCTGTTACAGACGATCCGCTGCTTTTTTCAGAGCTGCTTTTGTCCTCCTTGAAGTGGTTCTAATACACGGACGTTGACTCAGTCTGACGTCCGTGCTTGTGACAAAATTCTGGAAAAGATAATAACTTTCATCATCTGCCTTTAATCAAAAATCCGTGTGTATATGCTTGTCTGGTGTAAAGACCTGACTGCAAACGCAGGACAAAAGGTGGGTTTAAATGGACAGCCTAAATCCGATTAGATTCGGAAAAGACGTCTAATCGGAGAGAAAATGCTTCATGTAAACACCTATCAGAGTGGAAAGAACCTTTCCGAATTAGATTTCATTACTTGACAAGGAGCTAGTCTAAATCCTTTCGTAAAGCCTTTCCGATAGCCAGTCGCTGCATGTAAACGTTGTATCGGATAGCTTTCTGTTTGAGTTGTATCTGGTCATGCCCGGCTAAGAATTTTTTCAGTGCCGTAACGCATTTTAAATATGTCGATTTTCTTACGCTGCCAAAACATAGATTTTAATACAATGAATCTACCTGAGGTGAGCATCTCTCATGAAACACAGCTGCCAGAAACCTGCACATCAGTATAGGTTGGAATGGGAAGAGAGAACTCGAGGCCATGTTTGCCCTGCAGCCATAAGAGGAGAAGAGCAACGGACATGCAGCAGGAATGGTTGATTTATGGGTGAAAGTTTGTGCGGGGATCGTTGAGCTTCTTTTCTCCTCCCTTTTCTCCCACCCTCTGAGTCGTCCACAAAGTTTGGGTGTTGTCGGCAGGGCACTCCCTTTCCCTCCCTTCGAGTCTAGTCTGCAGGAAATAAAGGGATTCATGAGGAGATCTCGGACTGTCCTACGAGGCCCCGTGGTTTGCTGGGATAACAGGACGTGACTTAGAAACCAAACTGGATTCTACTGGAAACCGAAATGCAGTCACTCGATCCGAGAGATGTGGTCATTGTGGTGGAGGAGAGGGCGAGGCGAATAAATGAAGATTGGACATAATTTAACTTCATGTCATCTTTGATCCGTCATGAAGTGAACTTACATTTCCTGTATTTGTGAGCTCGTTTGAAAACTGGTGGTTTCATAAAATGACTATAGTCAAAAATGTTTATCATGACCTTGGTACGACTTTGAATGTTCCATAGGCCACTTCCATAGGCCGCCCGCAGACTGACATCCTTCCACCGCCCTCTGTGTTTACCTCTGGAGTCTGGTGTTTATGACCCTTCTCAGGGTTGAGCATGCCTGCAAACCCCCAACCCCCACTGGAGAGCAAAATGCCATTGTGCAATAACCCTTTAGTGTTGGTCCCATTGAAGCTCTTTTGATTCTGTGTGTGTTGTGTGCCTCAATACTGGGCCACCCTCTGAGACAGTCATCCTAAACGCAGCGACCGGTTCAAAAGTGGTGTTTTCAAGCCATCATTGACTGCAGATGATCTTCACAGCCTGTAAACACTGCTTCACCCATTCTTTAGCAGGATTTCAAACGTTTCCTCCAACACCACTTTCCTTCGATGGTCACGCGTTCTGGAGTCTCCAAAAACACGAGGACGCTTAAATCTGAAAGATTTAGAGAATATTTAATTCTTGTTCATTAAAACTGGACTGTACTACGTTTAAATAACAACAACTATGAAAACTAAAAAAAAAGAGAAAAGAAACCAAGATCAACCATGTTCAAATTAATTAATTAAAATATTTTTTATTTTATTACATCACTATTCCTATTACTTTATTTTTATATACAAGTCCTAAATTATTTATATTATTTAATTTATATTATAATATCCCATTAAGACATTTGAAAATGTCTTAGAAGAAGATCGTTTTGCAAAATAAGAGAAAGAATTCAGGAGTTGGCTGAAACCCAAAAATGAGATATAATGTTGACGTTATTTTGTATCTGCTGGATTTTTCTCTCCCTAAAGAGAGATATGTCAGCATTTTGTTCATAACTAGTTTCTGTTGCTCCAAAGCGAGCAATAAGTATCTTTTATTCCATGTATGAGAAACTGAATTTATGACTTACATTTCAGTCAATAGCTAATGGAAATTTTTTTCCCATGGTGATAACATTTAGCTAATGCCTTTTACTGGAATCTGAATGCAAGTTATTTATTCTTCAAATACTGATAAGAGCTGGAGAAATCAAGAGTGAATTTAGCTTCATCTTAAATGTCTGCTGTTGCTATTTCACCAGCTAATTTCATTTCACCTAGCTCTCGTCTCTGGTTGTCTCTGTGGTGATTATACATTTATTTAGAATAATGTTTCAGAGCAGAAAAGAGTCAAAATTCTGTTGTGACCCTATTTTGACCAAATGTGTTTCTACTTCATTTTCTTTGCTTCCATACCAGAGCATGTGCATGGTGTCCGTTTGGCTGTTAGCGCTACCTGCACTAGTCTCTGTCTCTTTTGACCTGCAATTTAAAAAAAAAAAAGCATCTTCATGGTGGCGTGTATTAGCTCAAAAGTTCAGTACATGCCACCATGTAGTAGAAAAGCTAGCTCACGTTCAGGCCTCTGCCTGGTGGAGGGCAGAGGGTACTTCTCCACCTGGAAGAGGTCTGTGTTGGCGGTTGGGGGTCCAGGGTTGCAGATAACTTACCTCCACCAAATCCTCCCTTCACCTATCAGTGTCTGTCAGTGAGGGGCCACGGCAGCTGTGTGAGTTGATGTGCTTCCCAGATGACCTCAGCGTGTTTACGTCTCGTTCTCTGCAGTCAGCAAAGACACTGAAAGAGCCCTCACTCTGAGATCGACATATTTCGAGTTTCTTGGCATCGCTCGTGTTTTTACACAAGGGCTTGCTTGCTTTTTTTTTTCTCATCAGTAAGCTTGTGTTTGTTTGGTGTTGGTCCAAGTTGTACTGGGACTGTTTGTCTTTCATTCCTTCCCTCTGTGTCTCACTGTCTCTTTGTTTTGGCCCATTTCTCCCTGTCCACTTTCTCATCCCTCACCCCTGCCACTCTTTTCCACCTCTGTCTCCCTGCTGTCCGCCCTACAGTCGTCAGAACCCGTTGAAGGATCAACCCCAGCAGGCTCTGGTGTCCCCTGGTCAGCTACCAGAGGAGGCCGAGTGCCTCACAGTGCCCAAGTACAAGAGAGATCTGGTTCAAAAGCTCAAGATCCTCCGCCAGGAACTGTCCCAACAGCAGCCTCAGGCTGGCCACTGCAGAATAGAGGTGTCTCGTGAGGAGATCTTTGAGGTAAGGATGGAAAGAAAGCTCTGTCCTGTCATTGTTTTATCTGAAGCTGCCTCTTATTGGAAATAACTCAGGAGTGGGTCCATAATACGTCATTTCACACACAGGGAAAATCAACTGTCACAGCCAGAGCATGTGTGAAATAAATTAAAACGCATAACAGAGTGGTCGGAAAACATGGAAATAATCTGATTTGCTCCATTGCACAACCTAGAGAGGAGAAACAACGCATTATCTCATTCTGTTTGTACCTGCAGAGCTGCTTGTAATTTTACAAGTTATTTATAGACGCAGCCCAGCCATGTTAAATTGTATTACCTCTAGCAGTTTGGCTGGAGAAATGTTTCCACACTCACTCTGTTGTCTGTGATGTGTGAGGCTGTAGATTTAGAAATCTGAAGCAGACCTCTCGTTTGCGATGAAGATTTTCTTAAGTGCTACTTCTCAGCTGGGTAGTTTCTCTGGGTGCATATGGGAGGTGTGCGGCATTCATCAGAGCAGCAACACCTGCAGCAGACTGCATGACCCTCATAAAGTTTACACTGGAATGTGCTGGAACAGCCATGTCTGTTCATCAGAACGAAGACATTTTTGTTGGCTGATCTCAGTACGAGTGAGACGGGGAGAGGGCAGGGTGTGGGTGGGGGGGGGGTGTGAGGACGTCTAGAGGTTGAGCCATAACTACATAGCGTCTCAAGACCAGCTGAAGCATTACATTATGACTGAACAGCGGTGTGAGCTGACAGGCCTGTCTTCATGTGTACTTTTGTGATATAGCTAACCCTTTCCTATTTCTCTGACAGCGCCTTAGTTTTTTTCTGTGTTCGTAGGGTTCTGTCGAACCTGGCTGTATTACGGTCTTGTGGCTGTGTTTATTGCACCTGCCCCCAATCCACTTTAAATGGACCTTCCTCTAACACTGGGAGCTGTCTGCACGCGAGATGAACATTGAGGCGGAAGGGTGTGACACCAAACTGCATCTGTCGCTTATCTCAAGCTGCCACTGTTAGGAGAGTTAGCAGAAGTTTGTTCACAGTGATCATTTCCTCTCCTAGCACTAAACCTCAGCCTGCTCTTATATCAGACAGACGTCATTTTTTTTGCTCTGCCACGTTCCTTTATGCATTTGTTTTCTTTAATCCTGTTCCAGAGGGGACTGGAGCCTATCTCAGCTGACACCGGGTGAGAGGCGAGGTGCACCCAGAAAGGATGCACAGTTTGTGACAGGGCCAGTGCGCCAAAAACACACTCACACTCACCTACAGGCAATTTAGAGTAAGCGCTCCACTTTTCTTCGTCGGGGGGTGGAGCTCCCGGAGACAACCCATGCTAACACGGGGAGAACATGGAAACACACAGAAGCACCCCCAGGTGGATTTACACCGAGAATCGTCCTGCTCTGACCTAACAGTTCTACCCACCATGGGACTGAGCTCTGTGTCATCCGAGACAGCAGCTGGTTAACTGGTGCAGTTGATGCCGCTGACGAGATGCGCGTCTGTGTTGCAGGAATCGTATCGACAGGTGATGAAGATGAGGCCGAAGGACTTGTGGAAAAGGCTAATGGTGAAGTTCAGAGGAGAGGAGGGGCTTGATTATGGAGGAGTAGCCAGGTAAGATGTTTGCACGAGAAGAAGGTGGTGCATGCTATGGGCTTGGCGTGACTATTTTCTGTCTTTCCCCTTCCTCCATGTCTCCCTGCCTCACCTCTGCACAGGGAGTGGCTCTACCTGCTGTCACACGAGATGCTGAATCCGTACTACGGCCTGTTCCAGTACTCCCGCGACGACATTTACACGCTGCAGATAAACCCCGACTCCGCTGTCAACCCCGTGAGTCAAATACGTCCCTCGTAACTCACCCACAAACCAAACTGAGCTCTGAACAAGGGCGCACTATGGCCGTAAAAGAGTATGAAGGATCATTTGAATCCACAGACACAAACGTTAGTTTTTATTTTCTGGTATGGTTGTGTGACGAAGTACGGCTATAGAACCAAGTTAGACTGCTGAATCCGAGGACTGTCCTGCCGGAGACTGTTGAATCTTCTTTATAGAGTTTTATGCCAGCTCTATTAAACCTCTCACATAAACACCTTTACTACCAGCTACTATGTTTTCAGTTGCAAAGAAGCTTGTTTCTTTCAGGATTAGCTGAAATTTCCATTATCTGTGTGCAGGAAACAAAATGATCATTAACACATATTGGAAATATAAAGTACGGCTGTGGAGGAATGATGATTTTGATAATCGTACCAGTAAAGGATCAAGTATTATTGATATCGCTTAATATTGTATTGAAGTACTTCATTTATATTGGTAACACAAGAGAAACCTTCATCAGAGTCCTAACCAAATAACAGACTGTGCCTCAAAGAAAGGCAAACCGTCCAATCCAACGTCAGCGCTCTTTCTTCTTCAGAGTTACTTCGGTACATTTACTATCCCTCCAATCCACAGCCGTGATCTAATGGGATTTTTACACGCTTCTACTGTTTACTGTGCCGTGCAGGTGTTTACTGTTATGCACTGTCAACAGTGTGAAATTCAGTGTTTAAATATTCCATGTCCCAAATATATTTTGAAATGCTCAGTTCTGCTGTGAGCCGTGTCTTCCTCTGGAAACACAAAGTGCTTCTTCTTCCCTCAGGAGCACTTGTCATACTTTCACTTTGTTGGCCGCATCATGGGGATGGCAGTGTTCCATGGCCACTACATAGACGGAGGCTTCACCCTGCCCTTCTACAAACAGCTGCTGGGCAAACCCATCACCCTGGACGATATGGAGTCGGTTGACCCCGACCTGCACAACAGCCTCGTGTGGATCCTGTAAGTTCCGGACAGTCCCAAACATTTTCAAAAAGTCTAAAACCGTATTTGCATTTCTGTGTGGTTATTAAGTAAAAGAAAAGTAAGTGTGAGCCTGAAGGACTCTGGAAGAATATTTGGAGGACAGCGCCCCCCAGAGTTTATGACTATGTGTTACAGCAGTAGTCCTGAAGCACATACTGTATTTTCAGTAAGGCTGCCAGCCATTAATAATGAATTAAACTGATTTACTGATGAATCTGATTAGTTAATCGCACACCGCAATATTTGCTGTTGAAAATATTTACAACAGTTTGAATTCAAATGTTCTTAAATACATTAATAAATAAGAGAATACATTTCAGTACTTTATCATACACTCCCAGTTCATATTCAATACTGGATATTAAAAAAAAAGAAAAGGTGGATATTACCTATGGTTTTATGTTTGTGTCTCACTCTGAGCACACACTAGAGTGCATCTGGAAAGTATTCTCAGCGCTTCACTCATTCCACATTTTGTTACAGCCTTATTCCAAAATGAACTGAATTCATTTTTTTCCTCAAAATTCTACACACAATACCCCATAATGACAAAGTGAAAAAAATTTGTTTGAAATTGGCACATGACAGCTTGCCTGGAGTTTGCCCAAAGGCACCTGAAGGACTTTGACCATGAGAAACAAAATTCTCTGGTCAGATGAAACAAAGTTTGAACTCTTTGGCCTGAATGCCAAGCATCATGTCTGGAGGAAACAAGGCCCCGCTCATCATCTGGCCATTACCATCCCTAGAGTGAAGAAGGGTGGCAGCATCTTGCTGTGGGGATGATTTTCAGCGGCAGGAACTGGCAGACTTGTCAGGATCGAGGGAAAGATGAATGCAGCAATGTACAGAGACATCCATGATGAAAACCGGCTCTACAGCGCTCTGGACCTCAAGGTTCATCTTCCAACAGGACAACGACCCTAAGAACACAGCCAAAAAAACAACAACTCTGAGAATGTCCTTGAGTGGCCCAGCTAGAGCCCAGACTTGAACCCCATTGAACATCTCTGGAGAGATGGCTGTGCACCGACGCTCCCCATCCACCCTGATGGAGCTCGAGAGGTCCTGCAAAGGAGAATGGGAGAAAATGCCCAAAAATAGGTGTGTGAGGCTCGTTGCATCATACTCAAAAGGATTTGAGGCTGTAATTGGTGCCAAAGCTGCTTCAACAAAGTATTGAGCAAAAGGCTATGAATAGTTTGGTACATGTTATATTTTCGTTCTTCATTTCTTAATACATTTGTCATTATGGGGTACTGTGTGTAGAATTTTGAGAAAAAATGAATTCAATCCATTTTGGAATAATCCTGTAATTTAACAAAATGTGGAAAAATGAAGCGCTGTGAATACTTTCCCTATGCACTATATATGCACGCGCATTTATTATTTGCAAGAACTTAAATTTATAGCAAAGAAAAACTTAACCTGGGCAAACAAAAAAATCTATTTGTTGTTTGTTCTCTTTTCACATGTGCCTACGCGTACTGTGTATCTTGACACGCGCCTACAATGTGAATGATGTCACAGAGCGCGACTAATCAGCGTTCATTTATAATAATAAATCGAAATGAGGCTTTATTTTAACAATCCTCATTTTCAGAAATGCTCCTGTTTAAGCGTTTTATTCGCTGGTTTCACTCGACGTCACACTGCAAAGAAAAGCAGCTACTTTTGTGTTTTCACTGACTGAGCAAAATCGCTTTAATTCACATGTCAATCTCATCAGGGACAACGACATCACAGGTGTGCTCGACCACACCTTCTGCGTAGAACACAATGCCTATGGAGAGATCATCCAGCACGAACTCAAACCCAATGGCAAGAGCATCCAGGTCACGCAGGACACAAAGAAGGAGTACGTGCGACTCTACGTCAACTGGCGTTTTCTGCGAGGCATTGAGGCTCAGTTCCTGGCTCTGCAGAAGGGCTTCAATGAGGTTATCCCCCAACACCTGCTGAAGGCTTTCGATGAGAAGGAACTAGAGGTACTTTGTGGCGGCACTCGTATAGATGTCACAGTCTTCGATTTACCTCCGTGAATACTTAGTTCAGCAAAGTCAAATCTGTTTTTTCCTCACGCTGCAGCTGATTGTATGTGGCCTTGGCAAAATTGACATCAACGACTGGAAATCCAACACGCGGCTCAAACACTGTACTCCAGACAGCAACAGTGTAAAGTGGTTCTGGAAAGCTGTGGAATCCTTCGACGAGGAGCGTAGGGCCCGGTTGCTGCAGTTTGTCACTGGCTCCTCCAGAGTTCCACTGCAAGGCTTCAAGGCCCTCCAAGGTAACCACACCCAAACTGTCCATACATGATGTCATATAGATGCTCCTGATAATAAAGAACGTCCTGCGCATTATAGAACTCCTGAGATTGCTTTCTGCGTGCGAGTCAGACTAGCGTGAGCACTGGGTACAGAAAGCTGCAGGCGGGTTTACTGTGAGGTCTATTGTGTGCCAAAGGTGTGGCAGCTTCCTTTTTCTCTCGGCATGCTACACTTTCACAGGCTCTTTCAACACATTCTTCACTGTGTGTGTTTGGGATTATGGCTGCTTTGTGTGTTTGTGTCTCGGGGTTTGTCGGACCTGGAGTAACCCTGAGTCTGAGTGTAGTACAGTGGTTCAGCTGGTCCACCCTGGCAGGCACAGCCGGCCAGGGACGGAGCACCCAGGCACGAGGAGAACACGGTGATCCAGGCAGACAGCGGCATCATGCACCTACATGACCATCCTGTCTTGGTCAAAACAAAAACAGAGGCCAGAACACTTCAACAACACGAACGTGCGCACGCACGCACAGGACAGAGAGGGACATTTGGTACCTTTTAAATCTAAGAACTGTACATAATCATGGACTTCTTCTCAGAACCATATCAAAATT
Source organism: Lophius americanus (assembly GCA_037951165.1). Lineage (NCBI taxonomy): Eukaryota > Metazoa > Chordata > Actinopteri > Lophiiformes > Lophiidae > Lophius > Lophius americanus. The sequence goes on along the minus strand of JBBDHG010000085.1, from coordinate 1,389,957 downwards.
CTGTGAAATGAAGGAATGTGCCTTCATAAACAGAAAACATCAGACAAATAAAAAAATCATTCCACTGTTTTGAAAAATATCTCTGTATGCAAAAAGACTCAAACAAGCATTGTGAGCCAGCAGGAGGGTATGAAAACAACATGTCGCTGCCAGAGAGGAACATTGGAGTGTGCCTAGCCTTTTTTTTTCTTTCTAAATATAATGATGCAAAACAGAAAAAATACCATGTTGTCATCAGACCTAACAGTGCAAAGGAAGAACTTACTAACCATATGTAGAGAACCCGCTAATGTTACAGTTCCCTAAACACTCCGTTTAACAAGACTACACCGGTAAAAGTATGAAGAACTCTGAAATATCTGTACTTCTCACAGACAGCAAAGAAAGTAAATAAAAATATTTGTCTATTCAGTGTGATACAGTTCAATTCAAACAACTTATTTATCCCACCAGGCTTATTCTTTGTGAGCCGCTCACTCTGTCAAACAAAAACATCACATGGTTTTCAAAAACAAGGAGGTAAAAAATGGAAATAATGTTAAATAAGTTTAAAGGGTTTTAAGAAAAAGAAGATAAATAGTCTAAGTCACAATTTTACATTTTAGTGTCACGATTATCGTCACGTGGGAAGGAAACGGTGCGTTTAGGTAGGCAGACTTATCCACAACAATCTGCCATAATATTGAAACCACCTGCCTTATTCTGTGAAGGAACCAAAACCGCTCTGCGATGTCATTGTGTTTGGACACCTCTCTGTCAGAACCAGCATGAACTATTTCAGCAGTTTGTGTTACAGAACCTATTGAGTAGGATCGGAAAACACAGTGTGACATCGTTTCTTACAAGTATCAATCAGCGTTGGGCGCCAATGATCCTTTCCCTGGTTCAAATGCTGGTTGGATTATGCTATCCTGACAGAACCCGACTTTGACTATCCCTGATGTGACAACAAATATTTAGAAATGATGCTCGGATTTAAGGCGATAGGCTGACTTCAATCCGAACATCATTTCTAAGTATTTGCTGTTACCCCGCCCGTCAGGTTTTAACGCACACACACACACACACACACACACACACACACACACACACACACACACATACACAACGTGACTTGAGACGAGAGAGAGATTTCCTTCTTAGGATTATAGCGCATGAAGTTATTAATAACGAAAAAAATTATTCATCCTGCCATCCCTGGTGTGGACCAGGAATGAGCTACTCTTTTAAAGGATGTTTGTCACAGATATGTTCTTATATTCCCACCTCCATGGAGATAAGGTTTCTGATTCTCATCAAACTTACTGAACGGGCTTGAGTATGAACAAAGGAAAACCCCATTACGTTTTGGAGCAGATCTGAATTGTGGGACGGACGTACAAATTCTTCAATCTTACTGAATGAGAAGGATTATGCTGTGTGCTTGCCTTCCTCCGGTGCACAAGAGCAGTAGTTGCTCCACACACACACACACACAGTCACACACGTTTGCTGTCAATTCCTTGGAATGTCCACTCACGGAAAAGTATGGAAGCTGAGGGCACTGGCAATGACTTATTCAACGCCGTTGTCTCGTGGGACATATTAAGATAATCAAGCCTTTATCCCAGGAAAGGTTTTCCAGAGGTTGGGAGCCTAATGGCTGCATGCATTGATTTCATCCTGACAACTTGAGCTACACATTTAAGATAAAAGGAATATCCATTCTGGATCAATGCATCCGATTTGTCTCCAAACAAGGTCTCACACAGGCCAAAAGTTCATTGTGTCTTTTTGTTGATGATTCGGATCAGTCTTTGTTGTTTACAGACTGCATGCAGTGTCACAGGACTTCAGTGGAGTTGGGAAGATATTGACAGATTTGAGATTCCTGGATCAAGAGCTCATTAGTAAACCGTATTAAAACACAAACAACAACACTTTTGTGTTGGACCGAGGAAGACACCAAGCTATTATTACATTTGCATTAATAGGAGGAAGGATTTCCAATAACTTTAGTCAGGAAAACGTTGGTTCTCCTGGAGGTTCTGCTGCAGCAGCTAGTCTCACAAATATGCTTTTGTATAATCATGAGGATTTTTTATTGGAAAAAACTTAATGTCGATCTGTTACATAATCAACACCAACAAAAAAAGTCAAAAGTACATAAAAACTCACATTTTCACTAAAACATTGCTGCAGTAAAGCCAACAGTAGAACTCTGATATCAGGAAAACTTCTTAATTTTTCTTTGAATTGTGATTGAACTAATTTTTGGCATCTGGATATTACGAGTGTAGTTTGAGCATCTTCATTGTTTTAAGTGTACATTATAGATGCAGTTATGACCCATTACATCCAAGTCACCGGAAGCAAATTTGAATTTTACTTAGCCAACCTTGAATTTCCAAAAATCTCATACGGACCTTCTGGAAATTGGAGTTTTTACAATACGTCACAGTGTGGATCAGATGTGAGACAATCCATTTTACTTAACCAACCATCTCCAAATTTAAGAATGTTGGAGGCTTGTTTGAAATCTGATAATCTTCTGTGGCTCACGAACCTTTAATTACAGTTCTGATCAAAACACAATAATAACAATAAGTCTAAAATAAAGTCGTCTTCTTCTTCTTTAGGCGGTTCCCTTTAGGGGTCTCCACAGCCAATCATCTGTTTCCATCTTGCCTTGTACTCTGCATCTTCCTCCGTCACGCTAACCAACTCCATGTCCTCTCCGAAAAACATCCAGAAACCTTCTTCTTTTTCTCCTTTCTGGCAGCTCCATCTCCAGAATCCTTCTACCAGTAGATCCACTATCCCTCCTCTTCACGGGTCCAAACCATCTCAATCTGGCCTCTCTGACTCTTTTCATCTTTTGTACCACCAGCGTCATCCGACATGCTAACATTCTATGCGGTCAATGTTTTTCCCTGTCCAACTATGTGCTCCTACCTCCACGCTTCTGTTCACAAAAGCCATTTACATCCTTTTGGCAAAATCCACCACCATGTGTGCTTAACACCATACCCGCCTTTCACCTCCTCATCTCCTCTGTTCCATTCGCCCACATGACCATTGAGGTCTGCTCCAACCACCACTCGCTCAGCTCATAACCAACTTATGGGGCATGAGCGCTGACGGCGTTCATCACCACACCTCTGATCTCTACCTTCTCCTGTCATCATGCCAACATTTAAAGTTCCTACTCTCACCCCCTCATTCCTCCCTTTCCTCATCTCCACTCTCTCCCGGCATGTCTCCCCCCCGTCTCAATCCTCTTTCTCTTCCTCCAGTGGCAGCATAGTTTCCACCCGCATCCCGCTGGTTAACTGCCAGTAGCAGTCATTGTTAACCTGGGCCCCACTGATCCGGAAATCAGTTTTGTGTTCCACATATTGATTTGGCATGAATTTCCCACCCTCCCCATCTAGCCGGGCTTTGGACCGGCACTAGAAGCACACTGGCTTATGACCCCCTTGTGGCTGGATAAAGACCGAGATGAAGTTCTTCCTCATGTAAATTTTTAATATCATAAAAAAGATCACTTAGTGTGAGTCATGGTGAACATAGTAGAAACAAACATAACGTATAATGAAGGAAAATTTAAAAATAAAATGAATAAAGTAGCTCTATAAACAGTGAGAATAATTAAAACCTTCAGATGTGGTCGGGTATGTGGAGGATAAAACATCATTTAAATCACGCTGGCTTTAATAGTTTATTACTACTTAAAATGTAAATATTTAAACGTGAGTATTTCATGGTCATTTCAATCCACTCTGGCAGCCCACTTGCAGAACCATCTCAGCCCACCAGGGGGCAGACTCACTTCTAAACTGACTGTGTTTACACAGGTGCTGCAGGTCCAAGGCTTTTTACCATCCACCAGATTGATGCCAGCACCAACAACCTGCCAAAAGCCCACACCTGGTGAGGAATCCATACGGCTCTCTTGCATTTTCTACACAGTTTGAAGCGATGCCTGTCTCTGCTCTGAAAACGTGACTAACTGCTGGGGTTTTTTACATAACTTTAACTTCTTTCTGCTCTCAAGCCAGTTGAGTCATTCGTTTTCTCAGACCTCCTGTTCTTAGATAAGCGCGGCTGTGTAGAAATTCACATCTGTGTTTTCATTTTAATGACTTTCAAATGTTCTCCGCTCTCTGTTCCCAGTTTTAATCGGATCGACATTCCTCCCTATGAGCACTATGACAAATTATACGACAAGTTGCTCACCGCCATCGAGGAGACGTGTGGTTTTGCAGTGGAGTGAGTCACTGACGCAGGCGGACCTCAGCAACAACCTGAAGCGACGGGCTTCGGCCTGGATGAGCCTCACGACGGGAGTCATCCATAGTTGCTTCTCCAGGGGATGTCCATCTTTCATGGGGAAATGTTGCCAAGCAAAGGGAGGGTGGGCAGGGAAGACTACAACAAGTCATCAGACTGTTGGAAGCCCTCAGCCCTCCTCTGTCTTTTTATTATCATTGAAAAGAATCTCTTATGCTGCTAATATCTCAAGACTATTTACTAACTTGTGGATCCTGCAAAATTTTGCCGGCTCTTCCATTTTTTTTTTCTTTTTTTTTTTTTTTCCAAATTTCATTACAGCATTTTTAAAAGATAGACTATTCAATGTAGCAACGCTCCATCTTACCAGAACACAGATGCAGATGGTGAGTCCACTCTGAAACGGCACTAACAGAACAGGGTTATAAACGCTTCCCTCAACTTGGAAACGCTAAAATTTGGATGGTGGAGTGTGCATAACTGAAGCTGGTTGTTGCCTCAGCACCGTCACACTGGGTCGTTAAGCAAACCGGAACGGGGAGAACAGGGACATGTACATTTGAGAAGGCAGAACTAGAGACTGAATGAAGCAGAGCCCGACTGTTTACAACCCTCTCCAAAGACCGCAGCAGGGTCCTCTGCTCCGAGCTACAGCTAGTTTTTGTTTGAAAATGAATGAATAGCTTGAAATGTGTTATTTTTATGTAACAGGGATGATTGAAAAACAAACAAGTAAAGACTATATAATATATATAATTTATTGCTGTTATATTTCAGAAACCCATTTACATTGTTCCGTAAAGAAAAGAAAAAAACAAATCTTTAAAGTGTCGCTCTCTTTAAATTATAAACAAGAAATGGTGAAAAGAGAATTTCACAAGACAAGGGTGTCGGCTCATTTCCTGCCATCATCGTCCTAAACAGCAAAAAAAAAAAAAAAAAAAGCCCTCTGAGTGCCATTATCATTTTGGAAAGAATTAATTTCTTCAAAAAATTGAGTGGAACCTTTAAAATCTTCACAAAGCGACGTGACATTTCTTTTCTCTCACCCCTTTTTATTTTTTTATTTTTTTTTAACAAGTTTTTAAAGTGTAGCTGGGCTGTATGAACGCCACTAGCATGAAATATACCATTGTCTTCTAATGGTATTGTGTTCAGAGGAGTCCAAAGGCCGTCACTTCTGTTTTGTGCTGCATCCACATAGTTGGAAAAAGAAAAAAACTGCTACCTTGTAGCCATGTGGAGCTAAATAGTATTAATGTTTGACTTGTTTGTGACAAACTACAGCTTAAAGTGCACAACTGACTGAATCGTGCTCATACCGGGTTTGTGGTCGCCAAACATGTCTGAGAAGTCGAGAGCTCCACCCAGCCGTATTCTCAGGAGATGTCATGCAGCATGTCCTCTGATTAGATGCTAATTCTGACCATTCGTCGTTTCGGAATGTTAAAGGGGTTACAAAGCTCCTTCACTTCAGTGGTTTTGCCCACAGCAGGCCGCTCGCACACCGTAAATGTTGCATGTGTCCAAATGTGCTCGTGGTTGAAAGGGAACTGAATGAGATGAGCCCGCTCAAGTCCCATCAGTGAGGGTTTTTCTTTGGAGAAGAAAAAAAGGGGGGTGGGAGGTTTGGTTGTTTTCTATGAATAAAAATGAAATTCTTGAATGTTTTCAAAAGATGCTGCCTGTCTAGCAATCTCTACGACCGTGGACTGTTCTCAACGCTTGCATACACATACAAAAAGTCACTTTTCATTCTTTCAATTTCGACTTGTGTGTATGCAGAGTGAAAAGTGTCCTCAGATGGTGCTTTGTACAGTAATAAGATATTGTTCATAGATGTGGATCAAACAACCTGTAATTTATCTTTAAGTTAAGTAGATTTTCTTGAAATGAAAAGTGGAATTGCACACAAACAGAAAGAGGCCGCCGTGGGTTTTGAACTAAACCTGCGTAAGGGATAGTCGTTTGCCTTTAAGTCCGGTGCATAGGCTGATGGCCATACTGTCTGTCCTCTCACTACGTTGCTCATCATCGCCCTCTAGCTGCCGCTCACTCAACTACTTCTCAGAAACCAAGGCTCAAGTTGAGAGATGCAGCTTGGTTTTTTTTTTTTTTAATAGCATGATCCACTAGCAGGACTATATCTCTCATAGATGACTGATGCAATTTGATGTATGTTAACACTATCATTTTGTAAGAGTATTTTATTTTTGTGTGTAATTATTAGTTCTAAATAAACTTGCATTTGTCTAACGATGTAAGACCCTGTATGAAGAGATTCTCTGTTCCTTCTTTATTGGAATGTCGTCTAGAAGAAAGTCTATTTTTTAAGTCCAGATTGCAGATGCTTAAGGTACAAGATGCATTTAATTTAGTTGTCAAGTGGGTTTGTTGGCAGCATGTTGATTCAAACACAGCATGTTGATTCAAACACATCCTCAACCTCGTCTAGCGGTGGGGGCAGGGAGGGAGTTAACATGACAATGGAGCTGAAGGGAGAGATGGTGTCCGTTACAGTTAGGGTTTAATACATGACCTACTGCATCATTCCGTGTCCCTGCTCAGACTGAAAGAGGACATGTAGATGGTCTCCATCAGCGAGATAATGCCGCACATTTAGACCTCCCTGTGCCATCAGTATCCAGAACAGAAAGTATGCTCAAAGTCAAAGGTATATATCTATCTGTTTAGATATCTATCTATATAAACTGTTTTGTTTAATTGTTTTTTATTTTTTGGTCTTTACAACAGGCTTGATATGATCTGATGGAGGAAAAAAGAGACGTTTCACATCCGATGAAGACTTGAGCTTGAATTTAGTTGAAGGGGTTCAGCATCCACGCTTGTGACGGGTGGGTACGTCTGTGGATCATCAGCATAAAAATGGTAGAAAGTGTCTTTGTGTGTCGTGTCCTAGGAGAAGCATGGATAAAGGATATTTAAAATGACCCAAACGGCAGTGATGGGTCATTTTAAAATAATAGTGACGGCAATGACTCAAAAGCAGAATTCATGATTACTTAAAGAGACTCTGAACTAAAACCTGTTAGACAGAAATGATAAAGGTGAGTCCAGATATCCCCGTCCATCTCAGCCTGTCCATCAGGATGCTCTGAGGTCCATGAAGATGGGGATTGGTCCCGGGCCTTCGTCAGTCTCCATCACACGGTCCTATGATGAAGTTCCATAGAGCACGCTCAGTCCTGTGGGTGATGCCAGAACACATTGAAACTTCATCTTTACTACCATTTCTAAAACCTTCCAACTAAAAGGTAATTTGGATAGTTACCCGTTGTTTTAAAGGGAGCGGTGGGTCCAGAAGTTTCAAAATAATCAATAACACAACCAATCACCAGGAAAGTGTTATAAACGGAAACTAAACAAGGTGCCACAGAATAAGCTATTTGTAGTATTTAACGTTTTTGGAGCGTCCTGGAGGACGTTATTCTGCTCGGTGACGGTCAGAATATTCAAATGATTTACGTCAGTTAAAGTACAAATACCACGAAAATGCTCCACTACGAGTAAAAGTCATGCATTCAAAACACTGCTTAGGTAAAACTAGGCCCACGCCGTCAATCCGGACAGCGAGGGTATAGGCCTTTTCCCGTCAAATCCCCAAACCCCCTGCATTGTACAAGATATCCCCAAATCGTGTGTGGAGTTATGTCTGTTTTTGTAGAAAAAGAACCCTTCCCCCCTTCTGAGCAAAATATGAACTATTGGAGTAAAATATGATTAATACAGAATAAATGATTCCAGTTGATTCTTACGCTCCGCATTTGGACTCAATTGAAGCAGTGGTTGGGAAATTATTGAAGATAATAGATAGATAAAGCGCCGCCTAATGTTGGAAATAAAGAACTAATTTTTCCCAAAATCAATGCAGTTCTTCCTCACAATAAGGTCTATGTAGGTATACAGTTTGAAAATTATCCATGAAATGGTTTTTGATTTCGGGGTGACTGCAGCTCAGTGGTCAGAGCAGCAGACTCCCGATCAGAAGATGAGAAGGTAGCCGGTACGGGTCCCAACAGGGTCTACTTGTCTTAGGGTCCTTGAGCAAGACCCTGAAACCCACGCTCCGCTGGCGCTTCAAAGGGGCCACCCACTGCCCCCTCAGGTGTGGGTCAGATGCAGAGAAATAATTTCACTATGTTGTACTGTGTATGGCTGCATGTGATCAAGAAAGGATTTCTTCTTCTTCTTCCTTTTCTTCTTAACATGAAAGATCTGCAGCGGCGCCGACGACGATTCCGGGGTATTAAAAGAACATCTTTATGGTATATAACACGATCTTTAAGTCAAATTTCAGTCAAACATTACATTCTTAATATAGTAAAAAAATATAGATCCACATTGCAAAAAGTAATCAGATTACCTCATCCTTCAACAAGGACTGCAGAAGCATCCTCCAGAATCATCCTGTGTGATAGATCAACATTCTAATGCACAGTGAGCACTTTCAGACAGATAGACAGACAGACCAACCATCATCCACACCTGGAGTCACGTGACATCCCAGCATACAATCAAGACCACTCCTCCCGTAACTACTATAATAATAATCTTATCAACATTCAAAATCAAGGGATCAGGAGTAAAGGGGTCTTCACTGGAAAGGAAGGGGGATAGATAAGGAAGGAAGATATCCGCCATTATAATCACCAGATTAATACAGATTTATAAATCTACAGAAGTAACGTGAAAGGTATGAGATAAGGAAGTGAAAAGAGGCCGTCCCTATGATGTTTGGGTCGTGTCAGTGACGTCACTTACCGTCATTCATCGGGTGGCCAGTCGGAGCCGGATTACGTATTTCGGTCTGGTACATATCTTTCCGCAGACACGTGAGTCTCTGAGGTTCTATCGGCGTCAGAGAAAGTACAAAATATAGTTCTTGAATTATGTCTAGCTCTACTTTAACTATGTTTGTACATTTTAATTAAGGCTTATATTAATCTTTACAATTATTTGTGACACATTTTTCAACTTTCAAAGTAAGTGGATTTGATAGTAAGTCAAAAATATATAATTCAACTCCTAATCAGCCCGGGAATTCTGTATTCATTAGGCTTAGACATATCACAAGAGACAATAAACATGACCCATTTGTTAAACTTTTATAACGTTGTTATAGCATGATAGTAATAATTTCATATTATCTGGCTAGGCAACACCACTCTAAAGCACTTTAAAGATTCCATTTTATTTGAATATATATATATATATATATATATATATATATATATATATATATATATATATATATATATATATATATATATATATATATATATATACATATATATATATATATATATATATACATATATACACATATATATATACACATGTATATATATACATGTATATGTATATATGTTTTCTAACAAAGTGTATACATATGAGGTTATTTTCTTTACCTCAATAATATTCTTTTAGAATTTCCGAGTGTTTTACATAATTGTTTGTATTGTTGTTGATACTAATAAAGTTATATTTAAAAAAGCCAGATATGGCGGATGGATATATGAAGAAGGACTTCCTCTTGCTATATAACATGGGTCTTCTTTTTACTTTACCGGCATTTTAGCAGCACCACTACCGGTCAGCTTTTAGTAAGTGGTTGAGCCACATTGTAGGTTATCCTTTTATTTATACAGCTTGTTTATTTGTTTAGAAGATGCCTGGATTTTCAGACAGAGATCGCGGCAGAGACAGGGATAGAGATAGAGGGTAAGTACTTTTGTCAAGTTTATCTTCGTCGATTCGAAGAAAAGACCGACAAGATAAATAACCTAGCAGAACGATGAACTGATAAATGACTACATTAATGTATTGGTTACCATTTGGAATCTGCGTGTTTCGAATGGTTTGTGTATCCCAACGAGGCCGCTGTATTTTGGCTCGAGGCCTAGTCTGGCCTCGTGCCCGGAACCGTCTTTCCGTTAGCTCTAAGCTAGCTAACTGTACATTTTCCTTCCACGTGGCCATTATTGCCCAAATGTTATCCACGTGCCTCCAGATTATTTGTTAACGGTATAACTGTTTCAGATTGTGGCCGGTAATCTGGCTCAATGTTAGGTAACAATGCTAACTCAGCTGGCTAGTCGGCTTTTCGCCATGTGGCAGGATGCGGAATCAAAATGCCGGCTATTTTTCCATTGTTCCTCTGTTGGCTGGAAAGTGTACGGCAGCGACAAGAGCCCACGGAATGTGTTTCTTAAGATGTCCCCCTATTCGTTGTTCTTCATTGAGACCGGCTTTGTAACGTAATTTAACGTTTGTTCAGCTATGGCGGTGGTCCCCCACGCTTTGGTGGAAATCGCGGCGGGGGTGGAGGAGGAGGAGGAAAGTTCGGAAATCCCGGTGATCGACTGCGAAAGAAACACTGGAACCTGGATGAGCTCCCCAAGTTTGAGAAAAACTTCTATCAGCAGCATCCCGACGTTACCAGGAGATCAATGGTATGTATTCGGCATGACCCTGGTAATATTACGCAACAATACAACGTGTTCCCTCCTGCACGTGTAACTGTTATGCAATCAGTACAACCACAGAATCTGAACTGTCTTTTTTCCATGAATTGTAGCAAGAGGTCGAACTATATAGAAGAACCAAAACCATCACAGTTAAGGGAAGAGAATGCCCAAATCCTATTGCAAAGTTCCACGAGGCCGCTTTCCCATGTAAGTCTTTACTACTGGTAGATGTTTGTATCTCAAGCATGAGTTTATACATCTTAATTAATTGCTTGCCTGTGTTTCTAGCTTATGTGATGGATGTGATCAACAAAATGAACTGGACGGAACCAACACCCATCCAGGCCCAGGGCTGGCCTCTTGCTCTTAGTGGCCAGGACATGGTTGGCATTGCACAGACCGGCTCTGGAAAAACGCTCTCTGTAAGTTATTATCCGGAGGTGTGCCATTGATCTAAGCAGGAAAGTTTGCTCCACATCTATATTTCTCATATTAACTGACCTCCACATGTATTTACAGTATTTGTTGCCCGCAATCGTGCACATCAACCACCAGCCTTTTCTGGAACGAGGTGATGGACCAATTGTAAGTAGTAATGCAACATCACACAAATGTATCTATTCTAGGAATATTAATAACTTTCAGTAAACGGTATAGCACTGATCTTAAGGCTTGATTGGAAATTCATTTTTATATGATGCTCTCCTTTGAGTAATCTGTTGGATGTTTTGCCTTAAACTAAACTAGGGAAAGTGTATGACATGTTAAGTGGCTTCTACTGAAAACGGTTTCAATTGTCAGTGCTTGGTGCTTGCCCCGACACGTGAGTTGGCACAGCAGGTGCAGCAGGTGGCTGCAGAATACGGCAGAGCTTCTCGCCTCAAGTCCACTTGTATCTATGGAGGAGCACCCAAGGGACCCCAGATCCGTGACTTGGAAAGAGGTATTTTAACAGCATTTGTCAAGATTTTTTGATTTAAAGGTGACAGTTTAGACTTTTCCTCACTGAGTTTCCTATCACAGGTGTGGAGATCTGCATTGCTACTCCAGGAAGGCTGATTGACTTCCTTGAGTCAGGAAAGACAAACCTCCGCAGGTGCACCTACCTTGTTCTGGATGAGGCTGACAGAATGCTGGACATGGGCTTTGAACCACAAATTCGCAAAATTGTTGACCAAATTAGAGTAAGCTCATTGTATTAAAGGTTGTCCTTCTTACATGAACTTGGCTACCGGAAGGGAATGTTGCTCATTGTGACGGTTTGTTTATGCAGCCTGACCGTCAGACTCTGATGTGGAGTGCCACCTGGCCCAAAGAGGTCCGTCAACTGGCGGAGGACTTCCTGAAGGAGTACGTCCAGATCAACGTTGGGGCATTGCAGCTCAGTGCCAACCACAATATTTTGCAGATAGTGGATGTCTGCAATGATGGAGAGAAGGAAAACAAGTGAGTAAAGTGAAGCGGATGCTAAAGTTTCTCTTTTCTTTATTCTTTTATATAGTGTATATAGTATTCTTTCGTATAATTTGGTATTTTTTTCCCTTTAAGACTTATTCGTTTGCTTGAGGAAATCATGAGTGAGAAAGAAAACAAGACCATCATCTTTGTAGAAACAAAGAGACGCTGTGATGACCTTACCAGGAGGATGCGGAGAGATGGGTAAGCTTTAATGAAGATTTACAGGATGCAGACACTTTACTTTCCTGAAGTACGTCTTGGATTAATGTTAAGCCCCTTGTATTCTGTTAGATGGCCAGCTATGGGAATCCATGGCGATAAAAGTCAACAGGAAAGAGACTGGGTTCTAAATGGTAAGCTTGTCAACTTGAGTATTTCAATTTCAATCATCAAAACATTTTTACCGTGGCTGATTTGCAATTTTTATTTCAGAATTCAAATATGGAAAGGCTCCGATTCTCATTGCTACAGATGTTGCATCCAGAGGTCTAGGTCAGTAACCTTTTATCTGTTTTTGTTTGTATTTCAAAAAGAAAGTGTATTTGCTTTCTTTAACTTTTCTGCTTCTTTCTGAATTTCTCACCTGTGACCCAAAGGAGCAGGCTGGGTGGCAGGGCCTTGGCATGACAAGCCCAGGTCTCCAGAGGGGGAAGGAGGATTCTTGGAGGTGTCCTGACTGGCGAGGCACGGGTCTCCCAGTCGTGCAGATATAGAGGTGACCAGGCCCAAGTGCAGCATAACGCTCTGGCCTGCCTAAAAGGGGGAGAGTTGAGGGCTGGCCACAGTTCCTCCCCCATATGCTCGTCTGTTCTCTGGCAGTGGTTTGGACTGCATCACACACCCAGGCTCCGTAACTGTCCCAGCTCAAAGCCCAGCTCCACTGTCTCTGATAGTCTTGCATGTATGTTTGCTGCAAGTCATTTGAGTCATTTAGGGGGTGCTTTCTGTTGCGCAGACTCGTTGTGAAGCATGGGTGGTCACTGATGTCGCAGTATCTCAAACTTATGTCGGAAGAGCAGTCTGTCAGATCGGTCATACGTTCACCTCTGTTAATACATGGCTACTGGCGCTTTTGGTGACAGTGGACATGCTAGTTGGACACATTTGGACAAATCCAAGCTCGCACTCCTCCCTCGCCTGCGTTTCAAAGTCATGTCGAGACCTGCCAACGCGAGACCTTATAATCAAGTGATCACTGGGTCTGGAAAAGTCTTGCCAGGACATGGTGTACAGTTTGTAGACATCCTGCAATTAAGTTCAGAGCTTCAGTTTCATGGCAAGAGATGCTACAGTGAGCTTTAAAGAGCGTCTCAATAGGGAAACGAAGGGACCTTGGTTAGTGCTAGTGAAAGCACACTAGGAGACGGTAGTGCGTGGGCATGCCTGAGGGTCAGATGGTGGGGAGTTTGCTGCAATGGGAAAGGACTAGCGAATGCATACTCCAGGAAATGGTAAGCCTTGTGATCCATTCTTTCTGGGGTTGAGAGGGGCGGGGTTTATCTAAAGGCACTGGATTGGAAGTTGTTGGGAGTGTGCATCGGTTCTCTTCCCACCGTAGTTCCCCTGTGGCGTAAATGTGGGTTTGTCTATTTCTAATCTTTTGCAGCCATGTCAGTCTGTTGGCATCGCCTACATTATTGCATTACTGACTGGATTTTTTTTTTTTATCGTGTTGTTGTGGTGGCGCTGGCACACGTTTCTGTGTGCTGTCCTTTTCCTCTATGCCACACTTCAACGCAACCTTACAGATGTGGAAGACGTGAAATTTGTCATCAACTTTGACTACCCAAACAACTCTGAGGACTATATCCACCGCATTGGCAGAACGGCACGTAGCCAAAAGACGGGAACAGCGTACACCTTCTTCACCCCGAACAACATGAGACAGGCCAGCGACCTCATCTCTGTCCTACGCGAGGCCAACCAGGCAATCAACCCCAAACTCCTCCAAATGGCCGAAGACAGAGGAGGTAAATCCTTTTGGTGAGGTAGACTGTGCTGTGAACTGCAGCCATTTTTCCTGCTCTCCTTTCTTTGAGGAAAGTTTTATCTTATTTGAAACCAGTTTCTAACAAAACTAGCAAATTAAAGATTTGTTTTCCCTTTCAGGTCGATCAAGGGGAGGCAGAGGTGGTGATTTTGACCGTCGGGATAGATATGGCTCTGGCAGGCGTGATTATGGTGGTTTTAGAGATAGGGATAACGGTCGGGGGTACGACAACGGCCAAAGTAAGTCTTATAGCACAAATTCTCAGAATGGAAGCTACGGTGCTAGCAACGGCGCCAGCAATGGCTACAACAACAACAGCAGCTACAATGGTAATGGACAGTCCAACTTTAATAACCCATCTGGAGGCTTTGTGGCCCAGAACAACTTCCAGGCCCCGCAGTTTGCTGCCGGTAAGGGTGCTGTTGCCCAGACTGGTGCCCCATTCTCCTTCCCTCCGACACAGGGTCCACAGCAGCACCCACCACCACTGGTGCCCTACACCATGCCTCCTCAGTTCTCTCAGTAAACACACCAGACACTTGACAGAAGTAATTTATTGCTTTTTTTGTCTTATTTTTAGTTCTACCCGTCGTAATCCAGAGTTTTTGTATTTACACAACAGGGTTACAAATAACTTTAACCTCTATCAAACCTCAAGATCTGCAGTGCAGCACAAAGTGTTGCACATTTGTTTTCTGTTTTCATGTATTTAATTTGTTACATTCCTCAGTAATGTTTAGATATGTTTTGTACTAGGTAATTACAATTTTTTTTTCTTATGTGTATCATTGAACGTGATGTTAAGCTCCGGCCTTGGAAGTGCACTGCATGATCTTGCAAATAAAACAAAAAAAAGAAATACTTGGTGCTGTTTTTTTAAGCCTTTAGCTTCATCTAGTTCAGGACTCCAGACGTCAAGAAATATACTCGGAGAATCAAAATATCTTGAGTACAATGTTAAATGTTTCCCATAACCTTTAATTTAGTGCCCTCTGCCTTGGTTTTGCCCTTAATATTGAACTACAGAGGAACTGCCCCCACCCCCAGAATACGTACCCCCAGAGACCATCTATGATAAACTTGGGTTTATACTCACCAAATTAACTAATCGCCATCACATTGCTTGAATGAAGATAAGATAAACCTTATTAGTCCCACAATGGGGAAATTGCAGAATTGATGGGAATAATGACATTCACAAGGCGTGGAAGAAATATAATGCAGTTCTGATGGTAAATTATTGAATAGCGTGGAGGTTTTTACCGGTGTTGAACAGACCCATCTTTGTTTTTTACTTTGGAGAATTAAATAAAACTAGCCTACAGTCTCTCCCACTTCCCATCTCTTCAAATTTAAGCGTTAATTTAATATGCTACAAATTCTGTAGCCTTCAATGATGAGCCAACTTCCTCAGAATGCTGAAAATAATACATTTAATTTATAACGCACTTTACATTTGGATCAAATCTCATAGTGCTAAAAATGTAACTGAGCGACAGTCTAATCCAGGAGACTAACCACTGACGTCATTAATGGACTGGCCACTATAGTAACAAAAAGGAGGAATCTGCAAATTTTGGATAGCATTACGTCCGATAGCAAATTGTTTATAACCAAATACTTAAGATTTTTATGACGATCTTGTGGGCAGGGTAAAAGTGTGATGTCTTATAGGAAACATTTTTCCCAATCCCTTCTCTAATATCGATTTGTTATTGCTATGGAAACATAAATTGCTCCTTTGAAAACTAAATTTTAGAAGATTATATTTGAACGCGTCTCGATGGTGTTCGCCTGAACCATTCTTTTTTTCCTGAATGGACATTGAACACATCACGCTGTGTATCTCAATGATGATGCAAACGGTAAACATTTGTTTGCTTAGTTTTGTTGTTCACACTTAAGCATCACAAGAGTCACTATTCGATTTGTTAGGAGTGTGGCAAGGCTCTGAATGGATTGTATATTGCATGTAAAGTAAGAAACCATCTGTTGCTGTGCCGGATGAAGACCTAGAAGATGAAGGATGCAACATTTTTGGACGATGCACGTGCGCTGTCTCCACCTGCCGGCAGACGAGACGACCTACTGTATTTTAAAATGTTTTCAATGATTTGGTTGTGAAATGTTGACACAGTAAGCGAAAGTTCATAGGTACTGAGTTGAAATCCCGGAAGTATAGTGTGGTGTGCATGTGTGTGTTTGTGGGTGTGAAGATTATGGTGGCACGAGAGACATTAAAAAAAGAAGAAATAAAATAGTAGACCTTAATGTTTACTCAGTAATCCAGTTGTTTGAAACAGGACCACATGGGGAGAATGTTTCTCTTCAGTACTTCATGGTGAGAATATGACTCGTCCCTGAGGAGCAGTGGGCGGAGCCTGAGAGCTTCCTACAGAGAAAGGTGAGTTTCAGGGCTCTGCTCAGGGACCCCTTCAATTTAAGACTATGGGGGCTAGGATTGAACCTATAATCTTCTGATTGGGGAAGGAAAGCTCTGCCCACTGACCTACATTCCATTTAAGACCGTTGAATGAAATCATTTCATGTTTAATATCGGTCATTAAAATTTATTCAAACCAAATTCTAGTTCCATGGTATAAACAATGTTAAATCGTATATTACGGAATAAGAAAATCATAATATTAAACAGATTGTTTTGAGGAGTGACGTCAGACTTGGACATCAGGGAAGGCGCAGAGGTGAACATAAACCGAACCCCCCAAGATCACGTGACGGTGTAAAAGTTATCAGATGGCATAGATCTGATCAGGTTCGGACTGGGACACAGATAACCCTGGAGAAGACGATAACACAGAACACAAGGACAGAAAACTGTAGTGAAGTAAATTTATTTGAGAATCAAAAAGGTGAAAATAAAATAACTTCCAAATGATTCTATATATATTATTTAATATAATATAAATACATAAATAATTATATATGTATATCTGATTATATATGTACACACATATATATATATGTATGTGTGTGTGTATATGTTTATATGTATGTATGTATATACATATAGGGGCAGGTAATCCAACAGGTAACAACCACCAATAACACTGACCTTTTCCGAGAAGTTATACACTGTCGTTTGTTTTTGAAGCGTGATGTTAGTTTTGAAGGCGCTCTGGAGAGGATCATGGAGGGTGATTTCTGCTTCATGGAGCAGTGAGGGGAAGATGAAGACATGAGGAATGAACTGCAATGGCGGCAATATTCACTGAAAGAAACTCGTGGCGATGAGTTTTGTTACCCTAACTTTATCAAAATTGCACAAATAATCATGAAAATCCCATGTTGACTGCTAGATGGATGACGGCCATCTAGGACGTCTGACTCGAAGGTCCACGGAACACAACATTTTTAAGCCAACATATTCAGAAACCCTTACATTTTTCTATTTTCAAACTTGGAAAATAAATTTTTCTATAATATTTAGTATATCTATAATATCTATATCTATCATAGATAGATATAGATATTACGGTTTATATAATAAACCGTAATATTGATCAGTTGCATCCTGTCTCTGTTCTGGGAGCAACCCATCTTTGCCTGAAGAAGGGCAGAAATGGTTTCCCCCCCTCATCCACCACGCAGAGGACAGGGACTGTAAACCAAAACAATTAACCAAAATGCATATGATGAGGAGAAAAATGTTCTTTTACCAATCTATTGTGAATGAAATATCATAAATTCTAAGTTTTCTGAGTTTCATGGACTAAAAACGACGTTTTCTGTGTGTTTTTTTTAAATTTTTATATATATATATATATATATATATATATATATATATATACACTTGCTTATAAAAATAAAAGCAGAGTATATATATATATATATATATATATATATAAATATATACAAATACACCTGATTGGAAAGAGATATATAAAGAACATTTTAATAATTATTAAAAGAGGCTCAGCAGAATGATGGGGTTTTGTTATCGATTCCATAAGTCGAGCGTTAATGTGTCTAAAATGGAGCTCTACTGACCTCTAGTGGCAATTTGTGAGAACAGCAAGATTTTTGTGAGATTTTCTTTAAAATATTCAAATTTGAAAAATACCAATATAACATAATTCCTCAAATAATGTTATTGCAATTAATTGAATAAAATTGATTAAATGTGAGTCAAATAAAAATATTTTACATTCAGTATTCCTATATTTTTATTCAATGGTTAATCAGCGTGAACTGCAAACAACAAATTCAATCATGTTCACTGGAAGTTTGAATAATGAAATCAACAAAAAATAATGTTTGCAAGGTAGCAGCAAAACAGACGAAAACATAACAGAGGGGTTAAAGAATTCTCTCAGCTCCTCAACTACAGATGAATTCTGAAAGGAAAGGGAGGCAGGAGGCGGAGGAGGTGAGGAGGTGGGGATGAAGCAGTAGAGGAAGATAAGGTGCAGGAGTTGAAGGACAACTTCTTAGAGCGACGTGGAGTGTGGAAAAGAGTCGAAGAAGCAAGTGAAGGAAGGATGGAGCAGGTGGAGAGGAGTGTGAGGAGTTATCTGTGACAGAAGAGGAGCAGCAGGAGTGAAGGGAAAGGTTTCCAAGATGGTGATGAGAGCAGCTCTGCTGGATAGTTTAGAGACGGTGGCTCTGACCAGAGGACAGGGGACGGAGCTGAAGATGTTCAGATGTTCTCTGGGAGTGAACAAGATTAAACAGGAGTTGGACGTCTTGGGGACAAAGTCAGAGAGGACAGATTGAGATGGTTCTGACCCGTGAAGAGGAGGCGTAGTGGATCTACTGGTAGAAGGATGCTGGAGATGGAGCTAAAGGCAGGAGAAGAAGGGGAAGACCAAAGAGGAGGTTTCTGGATGTGGAGAAGGAGGAGATGCAGTGGGTTGGTATGACAGAGGACAGATGGAAACAGATACCTGCCGTGGAGACCCCTAAAGAGAACAGGTGGAAGAAGGAGAAGAAGAAGATACAGATGAATGTTTTGTGCGGATCATCAGGGGGTTGATTTGTTGACGTGGGTACGTTTTCCATATCCTCATACTTTCAGTCGTGGGCTGGAGGTATGTGTGGAACATTCTCCGTGTAAACACGGTTACCTGCTCCTCCTCACGGGTCAGCGGTTGTTTGTTTTTTTCTCCATTGTTCTCATTCTGATAGGCGGCCGGCCTCACCCTGCCGCTCACACCTGTGTTTGCAGAAATCACGCCAGCTTTTCAGCAAGGGTTCCTAAATGTCGGGACCGATTCTCAACATTGTGAAACAGATCCACGACATAACCCCGTTCTTCATGTTTATCATATAATGGCGGTTTTATTAGGGGTGGGCAAAGCCTTTATCTCGGGTGGATTGCACAATGTGGAGTTTAAACAGGCGTGCTTGATTGAACTGCGGGTGTGGACACCAGAACTCCAGCACAAGTGTAATCAGAGCTCAAATGTACCGACTCCTGATTTTATTTCATCCTAAACTGTGTTGTTAGATAGTTTCACGTTCAAACTCAAGCGGCTGAGTGAACTTAAATACACGATTTCAATCAGAACGTTATTCAAGAAAGGCTATACTAAATCCCTGGAATGAAAAATGATTCATGCTTTAGAATTTAAGAGCTGCCGTTGAAACGTTTGTCAGCTACAAACAAACCCCTCTGATATCTGGAGGTCCGTCTCTGACATCACTGTGGAGGAATCTGGGCCCACTCCTCTCTGCAGAACCGCTTCAGTGCAGGAATCAGTGGGGTTCAGGTCCAGACTCTGACTAAACCACTCCAGAACTTTGATTTTCTTCCTTTTGATCCATTCAGAGGTGACTAGAGAGAAGAAGTCACGTTTTCCTCATTAATGGCAACTTATAAAAATCAGCCTCCATGAAATGAGAGATATCTTTGGTGGTCGAGTTTAGATTAGAGTCCAGTCCAGATAGATTATCTTAATTATTATTGAAACAGTCCAGTTTCATACAGGTAAACAGTCCAGGTTCACACAGTTAAACAGTCCAGGTTCACACAGTGAAACAGTCCAGGTTCACACAGCGAAACGGTCCAGGTTAACACAGTGAAACAGTCCAGGTTCATACAGTGAAACAGTCCAGGTTCATACAGTGAAACGGCCCAGGTTCATACAGGTAAACAGTCCAGGTTTACACAGTGAAACAGTCCAGGGTCACACAGTGAAACAGTCCAGGTTCATACAGTGAAACGGCCCAGGTTCATACAGGTAAACAGTCCAGGTTTACACAGTGACACAGTCCAGGTTCATAGAGTTTATCAGTTCAGGTTCTTAAAGTGAAACAGTCCAGGTTAACACAGTGAATCAGTCTATGTTCATACAGTGAAACGGTACAGCGTAACACAGTGACACAGTCCAGGTTCACACAGTGAAACGTCTAGGTTCACACAGGTGTTTTTTGTGTCTCCGTTCCACAGACTGGATTAGATGTATCCTCTTTAACAGACAAACATTCAGACGTTTAAATCAGTGAATCGGTGTGGTGAGGGAGGCAGTAGAATTAACAAAGCTGTCGGATGTATAATCTAAGATTGACTGTTTTATCCGACATGTTTGTTCTGTATAAGTGAAACTATCATTCTTAGAGTCAGTAATAACTGAGTAATGAAAGGTGAAGTTAAGTATTTTCCACCAGCGTCTTTAAAGCAGCATAAATCCAAAGTGTTCTCTTCTTTTATCTCTGTGTTTGGTCTCCACCGTTTCGTAGGGGGGGGTGTCTGGTGTTTATGCGGATGATGATACACTGGAGTTGTCAGACGTGTCGTGATGAGGAGCTTCTTCTTTAAAATTCTGCCTACTGCAACCAGGAAAGACGATGAAGAGTTACCCAAAACATCAAAGACACGGGTCAGGAAACAATGACCTCAGGGAAGCGTCTAGCAGATTTCTACCTCGGAGACACATTTCTTTCCCAGTGTTTTCACAAAGCAGTGTGACATAATGGTAGAAATATTGATTATATAAATGCTGCAAGGTGAGTGATGAAGGCCAGGTGGGACCAGGAGCCATCCTCAGTCATCCTCGTCTCGTCCCATTGGTCACACCTCTAAGTTTTTTTTTGTTTTTTTAACATTGTTGTTCCTTCTGCCTCTCTCCCTTCAGGTATGTGAGTGTTAGTGTAGAGTGTGTGTGTGTGTGTCAGGCGCACCCACTGCAAGCATGAGCCGCGGCTTCACCCTGCACCTACTCCACTGCACATTTCTGCACTTTGCTCCCCCACACAGTAAAAACAAACAAAGATCAGATTATCGAAAAATCTCTGTCCTTTTTCTTTGAGCAGCAGCTGTAGTTTAGTATTTTTTCTTCTTCCAAACGCAGACCTTGACTATTCTTAAGCCCTATAGGTTCTTCCACAGGGGAGCGTGTCCGATAACCACCAACAGGAGGAAATAAAAACTTTGGCTTCAGTTACCAATATTTCCGGTTGCACAGTAACCAAAATAAACTCCCGCTGGGCGAGAGCCATTATGTTTAACTGCACAGGAGAAGTTTCTCTCGCACTCTGATAGGAATAATCACCTCCAGCGCCGATGAAAACACACCTGAGCTTGAATCTTTCCGGCTGTAGTGCTCTATGAGTTAATGGTTCAGCCCACATCGTAAGAACGAGACACCGATGCATTTTTAGATCATTCTCTCTCTTTTCCCACTGGTTTTTTTCTTCTTTTTTTTACTATTACGCATGATAAATGTTACTGATGCGATAATAAAGATCTGAATTATGAGCACCTTAAATGAGAAATAAGAAGTAATGATGACGATGATGATATCCAGTCATGGCAGGTTCTGCTGCATTCCACCACCACCGCACGCCTGGAAACAGGAAACAGGAAATAGAAAAAAAAGATATTATGGAATCATCATTGTGGATGCAGCGATCTGCAGATCCCGTGTGTTAACCTGATAACTCAAACACTGTTTCAAATGATTTCTTTATGACCTTAGTGCGAGGAAGAACTGCTATGATTTTGAGAAAGCTCGTTTGGATATTTCTGCCACTAGGGGGAGCTTTATCTGAAAAAGTATTAAGGCCAACAGTTGTTCCGATTTATTTTAGATTTGCTGCACATGAACCGACTCGACGAGATCTTAAAATATATCACCTTTTACTCCAAGAGTTAATGTGCTACTCACAAGCAGGAGCTTTTATTTTTATTTTTATGGCAAATACTGTTTACATAACATCGCAGAGGATTGGGGGCTTTGTGTGGACATGGATATAATTCCATCATTAATGCACAATCAGATGAAGAATAAAAACAACTGATGGTAAAAGTTGTAAAATAATTTCAAAAACTCTTCATCACGTACGACGAGCGTAACAACGCCGTTCATCACCTGTTGCTCAATCATGGCTGAAAAATGTTTCTGAGCTGTAGAACATGAAGTGGGTGCGAGGGCCAGGTGACAAAACTGTTGAACAGGTCCGTCCGGTCGGCTCCTTCACTGCTCCTGCTGACGACACACCTGTTATCCTGGGAGGAGCTGAGACAGGTGGACTCTCCTTAACTGCAGGGCGGGAGGGAGAAGGGGGGAGACCAACGAGAAGCAGGTGAGAGTGAGCGGAAACAGGAGAGAGTGTGTGAGGAGCTGAAAGGAACACACTTGGACTCAGATTACAGCAACAGGCCTGAACAGTCCCCCAAGATGTTGAAGAAAAAGGAAAACAGTCCTGTGAAGATCAACAAGTGAGTCACATCTGTGTGTGTGTCAGTGTGTGAGTGTACGTGTGTCAGTTCGTTAGCCTACATGTGTGTGTGTGTCAGTCTGTTAGTCTACATCTAAGTGTCAGTCTGTTAGGGTACGTGTGTGTGTGTGTGTCAGTCTGTTAGTCTACATGTGTGTGTGCTCAGTCTGTTAGTCTACGTGTGTGTGTCGGTCTGTTGGTCTACATGTGGGTGTCAGTCTGTTAGGGTGTGTGTGTGTGTGTGTGTGTGTGTGTGCGTGTGTGTGTGTGTGTGTGTCAGGTTACTCTCTTTTGCTGCCTCCTATTGTTTATTTTCTCATCTGACCTGAAATCTGTTTCCTGCTGCATCGGAGTGTTTTTGCACCAAGTTGTGATGTGTGTTTGTACAGTTGGAGCGCAGGAGAATAAAGTTCAGCAGAAGTGACATCTGCCGTACCCGAGCAGCCCTGATCTGACTGTTAAAATAGACTGTTTGTGTTCAATATTTGCACATCATCTATTCTGAGGAAATATAAGGAAGGAGACGGAGCTCCTCCAGTTCAACAGTCCTGCTCGGGTTTGTTTTTGTCTCCCTGTCACCTCCACTGAGTCCCTCATACGAGGGGGTCTCACCAGACCTCTGCTAGGTGGGTCTGCTCACATAGCAGAGCCTGAGCTCAGTGGGCCGGGTGCCGACTCATGAAAGGGGTTGAAGCTGTGATGACAGTCAGAGCTGGCAGCTTGTTGTCGTTGCTCTGTGGTGGAACCTCTGGCGGATCCAGGAGAAGAGTGATTCACGCCGCCATTAATCCTCTTTCATAAATTTACACCTATAAATGTGAGCTCTCCTCCCGCTGGGCTGTGATTGTGAAACTCTAACCCTATCAAAGTGGTCCGCTGGGACTTTATCTCCTCTCAGCGGAACATGCCGCCAGAGGCAGACAAGGCAGCGTGGAGCTGCTGAGGTCAGGTTGGGCCGAGGGAGCGGCGGGGCCTTTTTTTTCTCCTACTTATCAAATGTTGATAAGTAGAACAAATGACGGATACCAGGGGTCGATTTGACCCCTGGTATCCCGCATGGGTCCACCCTTGATCCCTTACTCTTAAGTATCTACTTGCTTCCTCTGGGTCACATTATAAACAGGTTGTGTAACATTTTTCAATTAGACATAGAGTCAGACTCTACCAAACGGTTAAGAGAGGGACATTAAAGGAATCATGCCAAATGAAAAACTCTCTGATGTCCTGCTCAACTGTCTGGTTGAGCAGGACATCAAAGAGTTTTCATTAAAAAATGTCCCTGAACCTGTTCATAACATGAATGCATGTGCTAATGAGTAAGGGGCCAAGAAAAGAGCCATGGGGAACACCAGGGAGAGTCAAACATGGCTTTTGTCAAAGTCCTATTAAGTAGTTTTTTTTTTTTGTTCTGGCATATGACGTGTGTTAGGGCGAACTAAACACAATTCTCTCATTCATCCAAAATAAAATTCAAAAAAGAATCTAATCTAATTTAAACACTATTTTCCCACAATAAAAGTATTTTTAGGTTTTTTTTTTAGTAGTTTTTGTCATTTATGGTAAATTTGGAGTGTCTAAGATAAAAGGAATACAATTAAGAAATAGGATATGCAAATAAAACACTTTTATCATTGTTTTCATCGGTGAAGAGACTAAGGGGTTGAAGACCTAAACACGCTTTGATATGAGAGGGTCTGCCCCTCACGTTGTGCTTTGGTGGCTAGGGTCCGATTCTGGATGAGGCTCGATTTGGTTAAAGCTGACTGTCGGCCGCCGGCAGAGGCCAGAGCTCGACTGAGTACAGATTTAGTTACTCATGCATTGAACCAGCCATTCCCTAACCTAAGAATGTCAAAGCCCAATTAAAAATGAATAAAAGTCTGAAAACGGTCTGCGGCCCACCCAAACCTTTTTAAGCCCAGTCCTGACCAACACACGGACCAAAGATGACTCATATAAAAGAGAAGGGGGGCTTACTTTTAGTAAACAGCATCAAGGATGCAGAAACATTACCGATGACGGCACTTAGAGGAAAAGAGACACAAAATCTTTTAGTAGTAAAAAGTTAGAGACCTGACTGGAGAGAAGTGAGGAGAAGGATTCCGTACATGAACAAATACACTAATATCCAGGAAACAACAGGTGTAATTATACTCACAGCCATAAAATATGTGAACGATTTAAATCCCCGGCATGGCCAAACATTCCTGCATCACTTCCTGTTCACAGTCTAAATAATAAAACGACAAAAATGTCCTTTTAGAAATCCAGTTTGCCTCTGGTGTAGTTTTAAATTCCTTCTCTGATGGACCGCCCCACTTTCAGAAGCGTTGGGTTCTAGGTAAACCAGATCTATATGTTGAAGTTCACATTTCTTGATTTAAAAAGCGTAAAACTAGTCTGATTAAACAAACATCAATAAACTACATTCAAATCAGAACCGGAGTACTGGATCTTTTGCGATTTCTAGGGCCCGGACTAAGTGCTGAGATTAAAAACTGACTTCTTACATTATCCCATACCAGCCAAAGTTAAAGAAATACAATAAAGTTCACATTACTGCTGAAAGTGTGTCGCTGTGAGATTCCAATGTGGGCCGCATCCAACTTGTAAACGATTTATCCTTATATAGTTGTTGACTCCAGAATGCAAAATTCTTATTTTTTCTAGCCTTTGTTTATTTTCCTAAATTTGCATTAAAAGTTTGATTTGATTCTCAAGAAACTGCTGTATTTTTAGAAATATGTTTTTTCACATTTTTTAATTGATACATTTTATTTACCTTTTTGTATCAGCAGTGATGTGAATGAAAACATGAAAGGACTAAATTCCAGTTCAGCTAATTCACTGTTGGAATAGAAACCTAAAGCTACATTCAAAAGCTGATTGATTTTAATAATTGTGTATTTATTTTAATTTTACTTAACCTTTTATTTAACCAGTACAAAAAAAAGATCTGATTAATTGGTCGATTATTGAAACAATTAATTCCCTATTAAAATAGCCGTTGGATGCAGCACTCAAGACCAGTGGCATTTCATAAAATAATACATCCTGAATATATAAAATTATACAGAAATCAGTGTTAATTTAATTATTATTTGCTCTTGTTTCTAACTAATTATTATTTTTAATACACATTATTATTTTTAGATTATTTTTCATTTATTCTGGCTTGTTATCTCTTTGTTTATTTTTAGTCATTTATGTATTCTCATTTATTTATTATTGTAAATTATATAAAGTATATATATAAATTATTTATTCTAATAACTCTCACATGTTCTTATCAGTAAAGAAATGTACGTTGTCATTGGCTCGTCCAATCGTTTGTAACTGGGCGGTGTGTGTCACCAACAAACATTATCGAGAATAAACATGTTATTTAAAAGGTCTTTGCTACAGATGAGATAAACACTCAATCATTAAAGGTAGAAAAGGAAATAAACAGGAGAATAAACGCTAAAATCCAAATCCAAAAACAGAACCAGGAAAACAATGAAATTGACAAATCAAACTTGGAGATCTGAAAAATTACACCTAGTTCAGACCAATGAAAAAACCCGAAGTCGGGAATATCCTGGGTTCATCAGCTCCCCCGCTTCTCTTTTGTATTTAAACGATAACTCAAAAACTATTTCATGGATTATTCACTTCCAGAGACTTTAGTGTGAGGAAGAACTGCATTGGTTTTCGGAGAAGGCCAGTTGCATATTTCCGCCACTAGGAGGAGCTTCATCTCCAAAACCTTTCGGGCCATAATTTCCCAACTGTTGATCCAATTTAAGGCCAAACTTGTTCTACTCTTGAGGAGAACGTACTTCAAATTTCATTTTAGGAATCAATCAATCAATCAGGGGGATTGCTTGTCCAACGCAGGGGATTGGGGACCTTTATCGGATGTACCCTTGCTGTTGGAAACAGCAGCGTAGGTCTAGTTTTATCCCACAGTGTTGGTTGAATATTCTTGATTGATTCTATAATATAGGAATTGAATCATATATTATATGGTGGTCCTCCTGCAGAACCTTTATGGCCCAGCAGCCCCCACTTTGGGAATCAGTGCAACAGACTTTTTTAGTGGACTGATGAAGATAATCCATGATGATTATTTTCATCATGACTTCATATCCTGTTTACAATTTCAATCCTTATTGTGTCCAACTTCAACCTTATAAGAAAATAAATTTAAAATAAAATGAAAAAGTAGGAACTGATCCCATCTGAGACATCTGAGCTCGGGACGGTTCTGTGATCCTACTTTCAGATCTACTAACTTTGACGCCTATAGACTGCTGAGTAGTTTGATCTACAACAAATCCTGCAGATTACAAAACAGGTGAATAGAAATAAGTTAAGATAAACTTTTATTGTTGCCACAAATATATATATCTAATAACGAAAAACTGCCAACAAAATGTGCTTATGATTATACGTGTATAAAACCCACCGCTGGTTGAAGATTGTTCATCTCTGAGGGGGCAATCATGACCTTGCTGCACGGATCAGAACACAAGAGCAGAATCTGTGTTTTCTCAATTAAAAAGCAGCAAATCCTTAAAGAAAAGTGTCAGAGTGCCTCGTCCATGTTTGACCGTAGGTGTAACATCGTCTCTGTGGGATTCTGTGTTTGGATTATGTCAGATGTAACGGGACCCCCTTCTACCTAACAGATCAACTTTTGACACATGACTCGGCTCACTATTCCCCCCAAAGCACTTGGGGTCTCTCTTGAGGGGCTAAGATGAGCTTTGATGTTTCTCTGGGTCGGGATCGGCTTTCAGTTCTATCTTCAGAATACTGGAGCCATGAACTCTGAGCATTTATGAAGTGAGAGTCGTTCCTCGGAAATTGACTTTTGAGTTCCACTTTAATTGAAATTTTTTGGAACGTGTACCTCATCTTGGAATAGTTACTGTTTTTTTTCCAGGTATTCCCCCATTTATAGATAATGTGTCTCACTGTGGATCTGTGGAGTCCCACGGCACCAGGAACAGCTTTGTAGCCCCTCCCACACTGATGGATTTCCTCCTCATTTCATTTTGAATGTCTTTTGATTTTGGCTTAGTGTGCTCCTGGCGAGACCAAAGAGCCAACTTTCTGCCTCCGCCCCTGGAAATGGTCCGAACAAGTGATGCCGTGAAGTGGTCCAGGGGATGAGACACGGTTTAGTCATTAGAAGAACCCAGCAGGGGTCCAATACTTTTTCACAGCACCGCAGAAGCCCGAAAAAAGAAGAGACATCGTTAAATATGAGCGGCTCTCGCTCAAAGTCATCGTAAATATAGTTGGTCACGTTCCACCACCGGAGACAAAAAGAAGTCCCTGTAGGCAGGTCCTCTGCTGCACCGCCTCCTATCCGCCTGGCTGCCACTTTGACGGCTACGGCAGACGTTAATGACAGCGAGGAGC
This sequence comes from Lophius americanus, assembly GCA_037951165.1. Lineage (NCBI taxonomy): Eukaryota > Metazoa > Chordata > Actinopteri > Lophiiformes > Lophiidae > Lophius > Lophius americanus. The sequence continues at coordinate 1,361,658 of JBBDHG010000085.1, read as the reverse complement.
TGATAAGAGCAGAGTGGAGCGGTGTGATTCACCTCAGCAGTGGTACTCTCTGACCCCACCCCTCCTCGCCATGTTTCCAGGGCTCCTGATCGGGGTGTGTCAGAATAAATACCTGTCTTACATATCACAGCAGATGAGGCATGACAGAACAAACACTCAGCCAGAACAAACAGGTCGGTGGAAATGTTCCTGAGTGATAGCTGAAGGAATCGTGTGTCACCCAGTGACAGTGGAGGAATCTTTGTTTGAGCTCAAAGGCACTATTATGTTCTCTGTCAGGGAAATTAACCCAAGTGTCCTGAAGAAGTGGAAAAACTGCTCCCGCAGCAAAGAACATGCATTTCCATTCCTTCGTGGGAAGTATCCGAGTACATATACTCGGCCATCACGGGTCTCTGCTGATCTAATATAATAATGCATTCAGATATTCATGCAAGATATAAAATCTGAGTGGAATTAAAGTCATTAAAGTAAACCAAAAGGAAGATGTCAGCCTCTGCTCTGATTGACGGTCATCACCTCTGTGTGTTTTTACTCAGGACTCAGGCCAACGACCTGGCCCTGCTGATTAACCGCATGCAGAACAATGCTGACCAAGTGGAGAAGAACATCCTGCTATCAGAGGAGCTGCTGGCTGAGGTAGGAGGTCCACACCCACCCGACTCCAGTCCACACTGAGACCACCGAAATAAAGGCTTTGGTCCAGTTTCATTATCGAGACAATTCGATACCTGACAGTTGACGGTTGAAGGAGATGAGATGATCTAAATCCTACAGAACTACGGATGTGTGATGCAAGTCCATGAACGAAGGGATGGTGAAGCGTCAAACTTATGGAATGTGAAGTAGATCTTGTGGCAGCATCCCCGTTGGTCACTCAGTCAAGAGAAGGCTGAAATGTTCCTTTTAATGAAGGGAAACTATTCATGGTAGCAGACGTAGGTCCTTAGAATGTGACGACGTCTCCAACGAGGTAAGGAGAACTGGACCAAACAGGGTCCAAGAGGAAAAGTCACTTCTAATAAAAAGCAGGATTAAAGTCATCAGATGAGATGAGACACGGTGACGAAACCTACAAGTTATAGCCCGCTTATAAAATTATCCCCACTATAACACTCCCTCCATTCAAACTTTTAACAACCTTCATTTACACAGCAGCTTTAAAAAGAAATGTTTACAAGGTGACAAAACCAACACAGGGATTAGAGGGAAGGTAACATCTAGAGAAAGAAAGCCGTGAGACCGAAAACATTATGAAGATTCGTTTAACAACAAAAGGATGAAGAGACGCATTATGGACGACGTAAAATAAGAAGATTAGAGAGAAGAAAGTTACAAAAACAAGTTAGGTAAAGCAGTAGAATATGACATCAAATCAGAATGAAAGGACTAAAACAATGAAGCAACACATAGAGACAAGAATTAAAACTTAAAAAGAAAATGTGACGTCACATCACAAAAAGAAAGCAATAAAAAAAAAAAAGATTAAGAAAGTGAAAGAAACTAATCTAAAAGCTGAAGGATTACATCATGACATAAATCAATAAACCTAACTAACTAAGAACACTAAGACAGTAGAGTCAGTGGTAAAAAAGAATTTAGAAGGTTTACTGATTCAGCCTCGACCCGACAAGTTTCTTTATTATGTAAAAATCTAGAATAGAATCCCTGCATTGCTGGATGCTTACATTTGTCGCGTTTACCTCTGATCCCACTGCTGCAAATTAAAGTACTGATGCTTTTTGCTTTAGAGAAATAATCCGCCTCTGTCAGGTTTCCTGTGGAACAAATGAATAAAACCTTCACTCGTTTTCAGTCAAAACAAATTTACTCTGGGTGCTTTCCAAGAAGAGCAGGTCTGGACCAAACTTTGTCTTCATTGTTCTACAGAGACCCGAGAAATTCCTCCGTGAGCGAGAAAAAAACAACTTTTAATTTCCTTTAATGGGCAGATACCTCGAACAGATTGGAAGTTGGAAAAGAGCGAAATAGAGGGAGAGGGAGCGGAAGTGTGAGGGAGAGGGCGAGAGAGAGGACATGGGAGAGAGAGAGGGGGACAGAGAGAGAATTAATAAAAGTGGGGGGGTCTTCAGCTAAAGGCCTCCCCGCCGAGAGGCTGATTCTTGGTGGTCCGCCTCTTCATTCTTGATGTTTCTGGTTTCCAGGTGTCAGCGGGACAGACAGACAGACAGGCAGACAGCGAGACAGACAGAGTTGATTGTTGAGTCTTAGTTTATAGTTGACTGATGACATTCCACCCATTCCTCTGGGTGACTCCCAAACCCGCCGACCTGCCAACACGTTGGTATTTGACAGCCTCGGTATGAGATGCAACAATAACTGCGTCTTCAGAAATATTTACTGCACCTTTGAATGGAATCATAGAATCTCAGGACTAAAAGCTTATGTCGTCTCCGTGATTGTTGAAATACAGCGTATGCGAGGACAAAACGTAACGACGATGTGTCTCCATTTTTTAACTTTGTTTGATCAGGAGTCCAGGGTCCTCTTGGTCTCCACACCTGCACCACGCTTGTTATGTTCCAATCCCGGCTGGTTGTTGGATGGGACAGGGGTCGGGTCAGACCACAGGAAAATCCATTACGTGGTTAGATAGAATGTTGCTCGTATGTTACAGCGATGAAACTTTGTGAGTCAGGCTAGCTTAACCAACGTGTGACACTTCCTGCCCTAGGAGGAAGTCAGCCATTTACGAGGGTTCTTTTTAGTTTAGCATTCTTTACATGTCAGGAGAAAAAAGTGGTATTTAAGAGTCTTTGGAAAAAAAATAAAAGAAAAGGGGTCAAGCAAGGTCATCAGATCTCAGAGTTCTGGAGCGATCACGATATGATTTCCAGATTTGAATCAGATCTGGTAGAACATATTCAAGCCATCGTTAAATGAGATAACTATGAGGCGCCGTTCGTAAAAGTAGCACATGCTGATTTAACAGCAACATTTTTACCACATTTAGCTCCAAATGTTATGTCTAAATATTGAATCTAAATGTTTTGAAAGTATGCAAATTAACAACCAAGATTTTCCTGTCGTCGCATTTCCGTGACGACAGGAAATGCAGCCCCTTTTGGACCAAGGGGGTTTCTGACGTAGTTCTGGTCCACTGCCTAACTTTGAGCAACCCTGGCCCCTAACAATTGGTTCTTATGATCAACCAAAAGCTCCTGGGTTGAAATAAAAGGAAGAAGATGTGATGTCAAAAACTGGGGGCGGGGTTTTTGTTGAAAAAGTTGCTGTCGGTCATGTTTGAGAAGCGTGAGTGAGCTTAAGTAAGAACCTGAAAAGATGTAACTTATTACGTTAACGTTATTTTCCCCAATTCTTGGTTGGTTGTTGAACCATTCGATAAAGTTATATGTTTTTAAAACCACATAAATGCAAAAAACTTTTTCTTCATCATGTTTTTATTTTGGTATGTCCGCTGACGTAGGTTTACAGTTGCGTTTATTTGAAACATTTAGGCCCAACATTTAGATTTAGATGTAAGAGTTTGGAGTTAAATGTGGTAAAATGTTGAGCTCAGGATGTGCTACTTTTACAAACGGCGCCCCATGCGGCTGAATCCTGTCAGCCGGATAAATCTCTCCGAGTCTCCGCGTTTTTGAAAACTGGTCATTTACATAATTTATGTAAACATTAAGCATTTAAAAAAAAAAGAGAATCTGAATGAGTTTGTTCATATGGCATAAAGAACCTGATCCTCTCCTGTGTAGGACACAGAGCGCAGTGGGAAGAATCTGTCTCTCCTCCACCAGAAGGTGAGCTCGGACAACCTGGAGCAGGCCGAGGCTCTGCTGAAGGACCTGTTCATGGATGTGGATAAGTCCAAGAGGCTGCAGCACCCACAGGGCCCGGAGATCGAGAGAGAGTGAGTTTGTTCAACATGCGTGCCATAGCACACACCTGAAACTCGATGTGTAGCATACCAGCGATATACGCCGGCCAACAGAAGTTACCCTCCACATTCTTTCAACGCTCTCCGCCCGTCTCCATAAATCAAGTGTGCTTCCTTTTTCAGTGTGCGTAATCTGCACGATCGCTGGGCCAAAGACTGCTCCACCTACAGGGAGCTCTACAACCAGCTGCAGGACTTGGATCTGAAACAACGGATCGACTGGGGTCCTCTCCTGGATGAAAAGCAGGTACGCTCCAGCTTAAGTCTTTCATGCATGTCGGCAAGTTCATTATATCTGTTATATATAAAAGTTAAAGATATTATGGAATCGGCGCCGCGTCAGCCGTGTCCATCCTTCGTGTTAACACGATAACCCAAGTACCATATCATGAAATATTTTCAAATGTTGTACCCGTATAGACCTTAGTGTGAGGAAGAACTGGATTGCTTTTGGAGAAGAAGGATTATTGTTTCATGAGAAATTGAACTTTTTTGCCAGCCTATCTTTTTCATCAACTGCAGACTGCACAGTAACGAAACAAAGTTATAACTTATTTATTACTGCCATGGTATGACATTTGGTAAAGCCAATACAGGAAGGGCCAGCCTTCACACAAGCACTCATATGGTGGTGTGACACATGTTTAGCTTCCATGCTACATGGTTGTTCAGAGATTAAAGTGCTAGTTTCCTACCTGTGGAGCTCACGCATACTAATATACCTGTCAAAGGTGAGGACACGGTTTCTCATTGAAGTGAATGGGAAGGGGTCTCCAAGCTTTTGACTGGACCTTCGTGTTAACATGACATCTCAAAAACCATTTCATGGATCGTTTTCAAATTTCGAACTCCTACAGACTTTAGTGCGAGGCAGAACCAGATTGATTTTGCGGAAGAACAGTTTTTTATTTTGACCCAGGGGGAGCTTTATCTCCAAAGGTTTTCGGGCCATAATTCCTCAACTTTTTATCGCATTTAGGCCAAATTTGATGCAAATGAATCAAATCGAGGATCTCTATCTCTATCTCTATCTCTATCTCATATACATCGTGTCTCACGTTAAATACTGGGAACATAACTTTATATTTAATTTGAGGAGTTCAATCAGTTGGGGATTGGGGACTTTTCGGGGGAAAGGAACCCCGACTGTCGGGGAAGACAGCTTAGGTCTAGTTAATCGTTACAGATTTGGATGCTGTGATTTACAGAAGCAGATCAACTCTGAGCCATATGGAATAAACCTGGAGGTCGTAGAGAAGCAGATTGCTGCCCACAACATTCTGCACCAGGCGATAGAGGCCTACAGCGCCCAGCTGACGCCCTCCACCACCTCTTCACAGGTACAGTCTCAGGTGCACCAACAGATGCATGCGCTCTGCAGGGCTACAAGCAGCATGAATCATTCTTTATCTTCTCGTGTCGCAGGAGCAGTACGCCGCCCTCAAGGAAAAATATGCCAGACTTTATGTGAGTTTTTTTCTGCGCTTGTTGATTCATTTGAAAGACTTCTGCCTAGCTCACCTGTATTTCCATGAGTTGTGATTGTGTTTTTTCATTCACCTTCATGCAGGAGAGCTCCCAGCAGAAGCGCAGTCACCTGGCCTCTCTGCACGAGTACATGCAGAACTGCAGCAAGGAGCTGGTCTACCTCTCCGGCCAGCAGGAGAGAATCCTCCAGAGAGACTGGAGCGATCTCATGGTCGACCCCCAAAGCGTCCGCATGGAGTATGAGGTGATTACCGAAGGATCAGAGTGAGCTGCTGAGTGGAAAGATTGTTTGGAACCAAACGGTGCAACTGGTACCATAAGCAGCACACTTCTAACTGGAGCTCAGTTGTTTCATTACATTCTCTCGTCATTCCATTTTGTTTTGTTTTTTACATGCAGAAATTCAAAAATAATGGACTTATTGCCCATGAGAATGAGATAAACAATCTGCAGAATGAAGGGAATCGCCTTGTTCAACAGACACACCCTGGCAGCCAAACTATAAAGGTCCGTCTGTACGCTTTAATCGCTAATTAAAGACCCTGTGGTCAGAAAAGTATGTGATATAAATGGGTATTTTATTTTGATCAATATTCCAAACAAACTGCTTTGAATTGTTTGGGTCAGGCGCACAGAGAAGCAGTGCAGACTGAGTGGCAAGCCTTCCTCAACCTGTGTCTAGCACAAGAAACTCACCTGGACAACATCCAGGACTACAAGAAGGTAGAGAGCCTCAGGTTGCACCACACTCATCATGTTTCTCTCAATCAATCCAACGTTTCAGCGCAGCTCTTTGTTAACAAGCATTCATTTGTCTGATGCAGTTCCAGCTGGAGGCAGAGACCCTGTCTGACTCCCTGGCTCGGCTCGACTCCAATCTGAACCCGAGATCTCTGTCCGGCAAGAGCAACCCGGAGGTTCGGCTGCTGCTGGAGGTAAAGCTGTGTTTCCTCATGTCGTGGTTTCAATGGTATGGGAAGTGGAGCAGTTTTGGTTTGAACTAAATCTGAAAACCTCCTAACACAGGGCTCCAAATATCTTCTGTCAAACATGATCGGGCAACCAGGAATTTGCTTTAGTGTGCCAGTGGTGTGGTGGTGGTGGTGGGCTCCGGGTGGGCTCAAACCCACCCGGAGACCTGATCCTGATCCTTTCTTTCTTTCTTTCTTTCTTTCTTTCTTTCTTTCTTTCTTTCTTTCTTTCTTTCTTTCTTTCTTTCTTTCTTTCTTTCTTTCTTTCTTTCTTTCTTTCTTTCTTTCTTTCTTTCTTTCTTTCTTTCTTTCTTTCTTTCCTCATCAGAAATATTGTGAGGAAAAGTTCCTGTCACATTGGTATGGTAATCATAGTAGCATCATAGTAAGTAGGTGTGACAGGATCATAGTTGGTAGGTGTTATAACTGACTCAAATCAGATGTTTTTGATAAAGGGCATTTTCAGTTTTCCTCTAAATAGAATAATAATAACATAATTATTATTGTTCTATAGCACTTCTATAGAATAATAATTCTTCATTAAATAGAAGAATAATTATTATTTTAATCAGTTAAATTAACCACAGGAAATTAACTATGATCTTATCTAACTACTAACCATGATCCTATGACAGCTACTAACTATGACCCTGTCGCACCTACTAACTATGGTGCTATCACAGCTACTGACCCTTTAACTGGGTCATTGTTAGTAGGTGTGATAGCATCATAGCTAGTACCTCTGACAGCATCATAGTTAGAAGGTGTGATTGGATCATAGCTATTTGTTGTCATAGGATCATGGTTAGTAGTTTGATAAGATCATAGTTACTTTGCTGTGGTTAATTCAACATTTTCCATTATGTTATTATTCTTCTATCTATAGGAAAACTGAAAATGCCCTTCATCAAAAACATCTTATTTCAGTCAGTTATGGTTATTATCAGTAAATCATCTGCAAACAGTAAATTTGTTAACTATTAATGTGGATTCTTTAATGGGACATTTCTGCACATGACTTCTGAAATGTTTTAGTCATTGTTTTTTATTGTACTCAACTCTTTCTACTCCTGGGTGGAGTTTTATATAAATCTACAAAGATTTATAACACACCCTAACACATTATTTTTCTTTTTTTGGATTTCCATTACATAATTTATTGATGGGTGTGAAAAACAAAACCATTCAGTTCAACATTTGTCAGGCCCCAGAAGGTGACACACGGCTGATTAAACAGCTCCTCTCTTCTGATTGGTCCATCGATGCTCAGCTGTCGTTGGCAGTCGAGACCATCAACAGGAAACTGTACTTACTACAGCTACTACTATTAATAGCAATTAAGTTTACCAGATAAATATTGTGTTGTAAGTAAACTAGCAATGTAGCAATGTAATCACCAACACAAAGGGTATATACCCAAAAATTCCTCAGTCCCCCGCGTTTTACAAGCAATCCCACTAATTGAACTCTTCAATTTAAATGTGAAATTATGCCCACAGTTTCTTAAAAACGAAGTGGTTCAAATATGAACTATTAGAGCAAAATATGTTATAGAGAAGAGGGATTTCCTCGCCCAACAGGAGGCTTCCGGATGTGTTGAGAGAGGACATTCAGTTGGTTGGTGCGACAAAGAAAGATGGAATAAGATAATTGGCTGTGTGAACCCCTAATGGAAACAACCGAAAGAAGAGGACGATAAACAGTTAGGAATTATGTCCGAAAAACTGTGTTTTTCATATAATGCTCCCCCTAGTGAGTGAAATATGAGCAGCAACAGTAAAGTATGATATTTGTAAGATAGATCTCCTTGAGTCGATTCATATGCACCAAATTCAGACCAATTCTGAAACATAGGAAGTAATGTCCGAAAAAAACAGTGTTTTTCATATAATTTTCCCTCTAGTGAGTAAAATATGAACAGCAACAGTAAAATGTGATAAACACAAGATATATCTCCTCAACTCGACCCATGTGCACTAAATTTGGAATAAATCGGACCCACGGTTGAGAAATTACGACCGAAAAACATGCCGTGACATTTTTTTAATGTCCTGTATCTCGTCTTTATCTTCATCTAAGGACATTCCCTCCTATCACACATAATGTGTTATTGTTTCTCAGAACAGTGGAGAGAACATGCTGCTTTCCACATGGTGCCACGATCTAAAAGGTTTAACTTTGTGACATTTGAACTGGCCAGTTTAGGGAAAAAGCCGCTGATAATTCAGAACAAACTCAGATCCTGCTTTGTTTTTGTATCTTCTGCTCTGTCGCATGACATCTTCAGGGCGATGAGCCGGCAGTAAAGAGGAACGAGCAGCGCCTGGTCGCCCTCAGGGAGCTCAGCGGTCATGTTGTCCCGCTGAAGATACGCCGCATTCCGCCTAACAAACCCACCACCGCCGTGTCACTGTGCGACTGGGTCAATGACCAGGTAGGATCCAGTCTGAGGTGAAAGCGGGGCAGAGACAGAACCAGATGGGAGGGATGACATATTGTGGTTGTCTCCATCTGTTCCAGGACAGCGTTAGGGGTGGTGAGTCGCTCAACCTCAAGTCCAACTCTGACAGCATGAAGTGGGAGCTTCAGACCAACAGTGGCAAACCCAAAACCTTCCCTGGGGCGTGTTTCATGATCCCACCACCTGATGCTGAGGCCCTGGAGAAAGTCAACAGGTACAGGGTTTAAAAAAACACTCCTCGCCTGCAGCGGTGTTATCACTACAGCAGCACAGGTTTGAGTTTGGCCTCTAGTCTTCGACATCATCGCCGCCCACAAAGTATGATATATGTGATGAGGAAACTTGGAGAATGTCCCTGAACCAGAGTCTACAGGTGAAGCTTGTCGGACTGGTAGTGCAGGCAGCGGCAGACTTGGAGTTTAAGAGTTGGAATGATTTGCAGCTCGTGTGAGAATGTGTGTAGACGGCAGTAAAACTCAAGTTCAATCAGAAAGGACTGAGGATGGGAAGATGCATGATTTATTACAACGGATGATGTGTGGTATCAGTCTTTTTGAAAGTCTTTGGCGCTCAGACTCTTCAGGGAGATTGTGATTGAAGGGTCTCTGCCCTGAGCAGCATCATGAAATATCCTCCCTTTGCAGTCTGGATGCTGGCTGTGGTGGCTGATGACTCTGCTGAGGCTGATGAATGAAGAGACTGAGGGATCTGTGAGGACTAGGTGGAAGTGAAACAGCAGCATTAAGGAACTAGATGAATGGAGAGAGAGTCATATTAAAAGACAGCGGCTGATGAGGATAGGCTGAGCATGCAGGTGACACACAGTAGGCGGGATTACGTGGGAAGCTTTTCTACTTTTCGAATTAAACCTTTTCGAATGGCAAAGTCGGTCGCCTGGTTACATGACCTGTTTACATGCATCGACTCATCTAATGGTTCGGTGAGCTCGGTGCCGACCGCCAACGAGCGCCCAGAAGAAGAATAAGACAAAGACGGCGTGCCTGGAAGTGACTTTTGATCCATCTAACTATCCAAATGTGTTAAAAGTTGCAATGAAGAAATTACTCTCCGATGCAGACCGGTACTGTTTTGAAGTCTGATGATGATAGGCTTAGCTTTCAGGTGAAACACGGATTGGTTGATGAGGCTGATGTGGATATGAATTGTTGCCCCACATGTTGAAGCAGGTGACTGAGCAGGTCTGAAAGGTGAGGATAAGAGATTAGAATGAGCAGTAATTGTGGCCCAAGTGCACAAGAGGATAGTCTTTCTGACTAAACTTTAGATGGATCTAAAATCGTCTGCCTGAAGCAGGTCGCAGACATGGTTCCATTTTTAGAAAAATCAATCATGCAAAATTCCTAATTAATTTTTTTTAAATCAGACACTTGCCAAAAAGTCTTGTTTGTCTCCTATTAAAACTGGTTTATGCTGATTGGGGTTGTATTATCTTTGTATTATTAACATCAACAGGATAAGTGGTTTATGTTAATGAATGTACCAACGAATGAACATTGAGAGTAAAACATAATCCAGATCGGGATTATGTTTTACTGCCATGATTTGTAACAGAGTGTGTGAGGGTCTTAACGAAACTGTGTTTTCAGTCTGGACACAGCGCTGTCAGACCTGAAGAGGCGTCGATCATCACTCTTCTCCTCTGTGAAGAGCCCTGCTGTGGAGACGGTTCGCCCTCAGGTGGCAGGTGAGAACAGAACCCTTAAATGAAGGCCTTGTTTTCTCCGACTGTGAGGCAGAGACCAAGAATTTTGATGTGGTTTTTCGGCTCCTCCTCAGCCAATGTGCAAAGTTCTCCAGAGGATTCTAAATGTAAAGAGCTCTCCAGAGAGCTGGACAAGATCAACGGAGACTTGGTTCAGAGTGAAAAACAAATCCTGAGTCGACTCAGAGCGCCGCTGGACAACCGCAACCCCATACGAGATCTGGAGGACCGGCTGCAGGAGCACGAGGTGAGCGTGAGCGGCTGGTCCTACGACCCAGCTTACAGCCTCATCGATTTATTTATCTTCAAGATGTTTCTCTGTGTTAGTCACTCTGGTCTGACTGCCCCCCCCTCTAGAAATCCACTCAGGCTGTAAGAAAACTGGAGTCGGAGAAGTTTGCGGTCCAGAGGGAGATCGATCCCATTGTGGCCAAGAAACCTCTGGGACCCATTGCCTCTGACCTGCCGCCCAAACTCACAGCCACCAGTGACAAGATTGATGACATCAACACCCTGATCGAGCTTTACAGTAAAAAGTAAGACCACCAAAAATGAAACTGTGGCCAGGTGCTGTGACGCCATTCAACACAAAATGCTGACTTTTTTGAATTTTAGCAGATTATTGCTGCATAACTTCACGTCATGTTCTTGGTATTTGATATTTTACATGAAATTGCGCTTTTTTCGGCGAAAGTCATGACGTAACAATGGCGGGGGAATAAAATCCATGTTATTTTTTTTGGTCAGGAGATTTTCCCGTGTTAGCACTAGGTGTGCTTCCAAGGAAACACACAGTAGTTTTTATGGTCAGTGTGAAGTGTGGCCATCTCATATGGAGGATAAGTGGCAAAACAAACATTCCAGCTTCAGCAAACAGAAACGTCCACCATATCATGCAGCTGTTCCTTTCAATATTTATTTAATTTATCTATCTATTTAATAAATTCACGTGGTTTCCCCCCTAAATAGTTTTTAGGTGATTCTAATCTGGCAAATTATATATTCTACCTCCACCTAATTGTACAAATACAATGTATTAACAGCGACTAATAGTTGCTCATGTTCTCCTTGCTTATATCCAAAACAATATTAATTTCTCTAGGCTCCATTAATTACTCCACTCCAAGCCGGAGTGGAAAAATGTCACTTAAGCAGATACAGCTCATTAACTTTTTATTTAGATATTTATATAGCTCCAAATCACAACCAAAGTTATTTCAAGATCATTTCAGGAAGGAGCCGGTCCAGACCTTATTCTACAGAGAGCCAGCAGGCCCAACACCAGCACTTGTGAGGAAAACCCTCTAAAAGGCAGAAACCTCGTGCAGATCCAGACTCTGGTCTTCACTGCCTTGATGGGTTTCAAAAAAAAAAAAAAAAACCAAAGTATTTCTATCCATCTTTCAGCATTTAGCTATTTTGTTGGAAACATCTTGGATATATGGGTTTATTACAGACGGATCTGTTATAATGGAGAAGATCCCGTCTTGCTCCGGCGAGAGTCTCATCCCAGAATCCTGCCATTCAGATCTAGCAGGGTCATTATATGCTTACAATGTCGGCGCCCACCTTCCAGGCCAGACTGTCTTGTGTCCTACAGACAGAACAGCACACACATTATGTCAGACGTGACATAATGAAAAGACTTCAGAAAAAAGTGGGACAAAGAGAGTGTGTCCTTTCCCAAACATGACTTACTGTGTTTCTCTTCTCTAAAGGGCCTCGGCGTCCATCTACCTACAGAGGCAGATGAACAATGTGGACGCCATTGTCTCTGGGTTTGAGGATCAGCTGACTGAAGAAGGAGCTATTTTGGACAAACCCACTGCCCTCACGAGTCGCAGTCAGGAGCTGCAGGTGTTGTTCTTCATCGTTCGATCAAAGAGGCAGATGTTGAAAATTTTCAGGATGGGCCCATGTGAAGATTTGGGGCATTGGATCCACACACCAGCCGTGTCTTTTTCCTCACCTCCGTTCTCTCTCATTATGCTAACCAGGCTCTGCAGAAGGACGTTGCCTCCAGGAAGGGCGAGATTACTAAATTGGGCAAAGACTTGGACCTGACAAAGCAAGCATGCAGCTCCCTGCAGCGAGGCTTCAACGAATACTGCCCTGACATCGGCCGTCAAGAGAACAAGGTTAAAAAGCTGAGGAACCGTTACGCCGGCGTCGATAATCAGCTGCAGGAAAGGTGAGGCATTTAACTTCTCTGACTGACAAATTGTGTTTTTTTTTTAAATGGAATCATTTCATTAGTGAGGAAGGGTGTTTTTCTTTTAATCATCCGCTTTAGGTCTGCCTTCGTAAAGGAAGCAACCAATAAAAATCAAGATTTCCAGAATGCTCTTCAGTCCCTGGACTTCTTCTTGGTTAATTTGCCCAATAACGCCATCAAACCTACGGATGATGTGGCGCAGATATCCGCCAAGCAGAACGCTCAGACGGTGAGCAGAAGTGCATCTTTGAATGCAGGGTTCAGAATCCGGCTTCTACTGTGTCTTATTAGTAAAACGCTGTTTGGTTCACATGTCTTATGTAGAAAGTGGTGGAGGACATCAAGAAGAAGTCAGGCGATCTAGACCGGGTCAAGGGTCTCTCTCGGGATCTGCAGAAGACCTTAAATGTGAGTTTTTGAATGAGAATTCAACCTGTTCATGATAAATATGCCGGTTTAGTTATACGGGGCTCAATTTGTAAAGAAGCACATGCTGATTTTTGCAGCAACTTTTTTCTCCCCACATTTAACCCCAAACAAGTTTTAAAAACAGTGTCAAATTTCAAAGTCACTTTTTTTTATATCACATTTACAGCTATATTTATTAACTTTGTCATATTTACCCTCCAAGAACTATATGTTAAATAGCATTTCAAAATGATGAATAAAAATGTTATGGTAAACGTTGAATCTACATATAATTGTAACTAAAACTTCAGGTAATTATTTAGATTTACATTGACGTCAGCAGAAGTACCGAAATAAAAGCTTAATGAAGATTTCTGAGTTGGTTCTGGACCAGCGCCTAACTCAGAGCTGATTCTTAGCGTTGACGCCGAAGAAGAAATGAACCTGGCCCCCAAGACAGGTGTGTTTTTTTTCATCCCGTACGTTAAACCAAAATGGGTGTTTAAGGGAAACCAAAAGCTTGCCGGGTTAAAATCAGGGAGCGTTGATGTCAGAGACTGGGGGCGGGGTTTTCATAGATAGCCAAAAGTTTTTCCCCGCCATGTTTGAGAAGCCTTATTAAGCAAACACCTTCATCTACCTCAAGAACCGAAAAACTCTTAACTTTACTGAGTTATTTTCAGCATCCCAAGTTTGTTGTTCAAACAAATGTTAATGTGATGTTAGATGTTTGATTTGTTTTTTCAGGTAGACGCAGTTAATTCATGTTTTTCCATGATGCTTTTATTGTAGTACTTCCCCTGACGTCAGCGTAAATGTGCATTTCAGCTAACTATTTAACTTAGCTAAAAATGTAGGTTCCAAATTTAGATTTAGATATATTATTTACATTTAACATATTCAATTCAGATTTCAAATTTACTTTTACATTTAGACATACCATTTATATATAATTAATTAATATTTAGTCATTTGATTCAAAACACCTTTCCTCGGAATAAAAAATTGAAAAAGTCCACAAATAATTCTATAATTGTGATTTAAATAAAATCACATAAAATAAAAAATAACTTAAAAAATTTGACACAGCTTTGCTTGTGCTTCTTTACACACGGCGCCCATTTGTAGCATTCCAGGGTAGACTACCTAATTCTTGAATGTTTTCCTCTCAGGAGTATGAGTTAAAGTCTAACACTTACTCTGGAACTCTAAATGATGAGGATGACGAGGATGAGGATGAAGATGATGATGAACCAATCATCAGCAAACTTCCAACTTCAACCATGGCTCAGGCGGTACAAAGAAAGGTACACTCATAGAGCCACCTAAGGACATCTCCAAACTAAGAACATTCCTGCTTGAGCTCATTGTGGCCCCTGCTTCCATTACAGGAGAAGAATCTACTGAACCTTTACTCTGAGGTGTCGGCAAGAAACGACCAGCTACTCAAGCAGCTGGGAACAGTGAAGGAGATGAAGGCCAGGGTATGATTTCTTTATGTAACAAAAATGACCATCATATATACTGAATAGTAAGAGTACAATCAAACCTGTCTGATGTTCTGAAGCCACATCCTCTCTGCTGTGTCCTTTCATTTACGGCCAGAGTGAAGAGAAGTTTAGCCGGGTGGTTGTCAGTCAGCAGATGCAGCTGCAGAACCAAAGGATAGACCTGGAGAAGAATGACACCCTGAAAAATGAATTAGATGAGGAGATTGTCAGGCGAATGCATGCTGAAAAGGACCTAGAAACATTCAGCGACCGACTCGTGTCTCTGAAGCGAAGGAGAGGAGTGGAGAGGCTGGAGGAGAAGGAGGTGGTGCAATATTACCGCGATCCCAAGCTGGAGGTGGATCTTCAGTCCCTGAAACGTCGCATTCAGGATGAGACTTTCAAGAGGTCAAAAACCCATTCAGAAATCGATATTCTGAATGAGAAGATTATCAAACTGGAGATTCAGCTGAGCAAGATCGAACCAAAACTGTTGACCAAGGTCCTTACCGAGTATGAGAAAGACCCGCAGCTCGACAAAGAAGCCATCAAGATCAGAGAGGAGATGCGGAAGATCCAGCTGGAGCTCCAAACAAGAGATACCGAGGCTGTTCATGTGAAAACTGAGCTGACGGTTCTGGCCCAGAAGAAACCCAAAATCAGGGAGACGATCGTCAAGAAAGAGGTAGTGAGGCTGGAAAAGGATCCAAAGATGCTGAAAGGGGTTCTCATGTTCCAGGGGGATATCGCTGCTGAGGAGTCCCAGTCCAAAACACTAAATGATAGCATATTCAGCACCAGGTCCAAGATAAACATTCTGGAGACACTCATTCCCACCATTCAACCTAAGGTAGTCACCAAGGTGTTGAAGCAAGTACAGGAAGATCCAGAAACACTCGAGGACTCAAAGAAACTCCGAGTGGCTTTGGAAGAGGAGAAAGATGAGATTGTTGTCCTGAAGAAAGACCTGACCACCCTTCAGTTCCGTTATAATGAGGTGTATAATCTCAGGCCTAAAATTGAGGTCAAGGAGATTATCACCGAAATCTACAGAGTTGATCCTGAGACGGAGATGGACCTGAAGCGTCTGAGGAAAGAGCTACAGGACCTGAGCCGTAACCGAACTGACATGGAGAAAGAAATAAACGTAGTGACAACAAATCTGACTGTTGTGCGTGCTCAGAAACCAAAAGTGGAGTACAAGGAGTTGACCCAGGAGGTGATTAAAGAGGAGAAAAGCCCAGAGGTCATCAGGGAAATGCAAAGACTAAATAACCAAGTTACTCGTCTGCAAGTCAACTGTGATACCACCCTGGAGCTGCTGCTCCGCTTACGTAAAGAAAGAGACGAGCTGAAAGCTGAGAAATCCAAAGTGGAGACCAAGCTAGTCAATAAAGAAGTCATCAAATATGAGAACGACCCTCTTCAGGAGAAAGAAGCCGACAGACTTCGGAGGGATGTAAGAGAAGAGGTGCAACGCCGGCGCAGTTTGGAGGAGCTCCTCTTTGACCTCCAGAACCAATACATTGTCCTTGAGAGGCAAAAGCCAGAGGAGAAGATTGTAATGCAGGAAGTTGTGCGTCTTCAGAAAGACCAGAAGCAAATCCTGGAGCACGAGAAACTAAACAAGAACCTGGACGATGAGTTGAAATCCCGCAGAAAGCTGGAACAAGAAGTGAGACAGCTCAGAGTGTTGGTTCAAGAAAAAGAGAGCAGTCTGACTGAGATGGATGAATGTCAGAAGAAGATCCAAGTAGAGTCAGAGCTCAGACAGATCCGATCTCGCATACTTGAACTAGAAAATGCTCCGCCGCCTGTCGAGGAAAAAATTGTCATCGAGGAGGTCCTGAAAGTTGAGAGGGACCCTCAGCTGGAAAGACTTACAGATGTAGTCCGTGCCAACTTGGAAGTGGAAGGCACCAACATCACTCGTCAAGAGAGAGAAATCCGCAACCTGAAGCTCAAGTTGGAGATTCTGCTGAAGGAGAAGTCAAACGAGAAGGTTGTTTACAGAGAAGTTGTTCGTGTGGAGAAAGACCCAGAGCAGGAGGCTCAGAGGGAACATCTGAGAGAGCTGGTATCGCAGGAGAGGAATCTCAGGCGGAACCAGGAGGATGAGATTCAGAACATCAACATTAAGATGAACCACCTGAACACATCGAAGACGGTGACTTCTCAGGAGGAGACCAATCTCGTTGTTAACAAAGATGCTCTGCAAAGGGAGAAGGAGAGTCTCCTGCGACAGCTCAAAACGTTTGAGACTGACAGAGTGAGCATCACTTCAACCTTCCAGCAACAGTCCAGGATGGTAAGTGAAAGAAACCAGATTGCCCGGCAGAGGAGTCTCAAAGCGTCCTCTGAAGTCCAACGGATGGAGAGAATCATTCTAGAAGAGAAAGACAAAATACACGAGAAAGACAAATTAATCATTGAACTTCAGAACTGTCTTCAAAGAGAAGAACATTCTGAAACCCAAACCAGGGAGACCAATCTCTCCACTAAGATCACCATCCTGGACCCAGAGACCGGTAAAGACATGTCTCCCTACGAAGCATACGTGCTGGGCCTGATTGATCGCCAGCACTACATTAAGCTGTCAGAGTTGGAGTGCGACTGGGAGGAAATAACGTCAACTGGTCCAGATGGAGATACAATTATTCTGCAAGATTGTAAGAGTGGGAAGCAGTACTCCATCACCAATGCCCTGAAGGATGGCCGCTTAACCCAGTTTGACCTGAAGCGTTATAAGGAAGGGAAAATGCACATCTCGGAATTTGCTCTACTTGTTATGGGGGAAAAGAAAATTGTAGACATTCCGCCATTGCAAACCCCAATATCACCCCCCCCAAGATCCCCCAACATAACCTCTAACCTGAACTCCATGCAACCGTCCCTGAGGACCTCCTACAACAGCCTTGACCAGACCAATGGTAGCGCCAAGAGCCACACTGCTTCAGCGGGTGATGAGTTCTTCCCCATCGCTGGTATTTTCGACAACACCACAGGAAGCCGAATGTCCGTGAGAAGCGCCCTGACACGCACGCTTCTCGATGCTGACACGGCTCTGAGGCTGCTGGAGGCACAGGCAGCCTCTGGTGGAATCGTTGATCTTAACAAGAAGGACAAACTGTCTGTC
Organism: Lophius americanus; assembly: GCA_037951165.1. NCBI lineage: Eukaryota > Metazoa > Chordata > Actinopteri > Lophiiformes > Lophiidae > Lophius > Lophius americanus. Next base: position 1,343,853 of record JBBDHG010000085.1, on the reverse strand, counting down.
CACAAGGCAGTTGAACATGGCTTAATCGACCAAAGTCAGATGTACAAGCTCCTGAATGCCCAGAAGGCCTTCACTGGAGTTGAGGATCCAGTGAGCAAAGAGCGTCTGGCAGTGGGACAGGCGGTGCAGAAAGGGTACATTACTGAAGAAAATGCCAGGAAGTACATGGAGGCACAGTACCTCACTGGTGGGTTGGTGGATCCCTCTAAAGCGGGCCGCCTCACCCTCCAAGAAGCTCTCAGTACAAATATGATCGACAGCACAACTGCTGAGTGGCTGCAGAATGAGGCTTCCCACGCCAAAGAGCTGGTGGACCCAATCACTAAGGAGAAGATGTCTTACAAGCAGGTGATGGATCTGTGTTGCAGAGACGCCAGCACCGGGCTCCTGCTTCTCCCTGCTGCCTCCACTAACGCCTCAAACACCCCATCATACGCAAACTATCGGTTCAATTCCCCCTACAATTTCTAGATGTGAAGTTAGACAGGTTTATTTGTTGCAGCTACTGGTGCTAGAGGGTGTAAGATAATGCTAATGACAGACGCGTGATTGGTTTCCCTTCAGTTGGATTCCTTCCTTGAGTGTAGAACAGATGTTTGGCATCGCTAACCGAATCCCTAAATAAGCGTCCAGAAGGTTTACCAATCACACGTGCAAAGGTATGAATAAATATGTTCATACACTTTTGGAATAATGGAAGTAACGTGGGGTTTTACAATCTGGGGGACTACTGATGGAAAAAATAAGGGTGTTTCTTTTTTGGTTTATGCTTATCTTATTGTCAGCACTGAAGTTATGTCTTTCACTAGTGTTTATTAAACTCCACATCTTCATTTTAACTTTTATGTCTTGTGTTTTTTTTATTTATATATATATATATATATATATATATAGTACAAAATGATTTGGAGATAAAATCCCGCATTAGTGTCGGAAAACAAATAATTAATCCAGTTCTTCCTCTCACTAAGGTCTTTTCTAGTGTAAAGATCTAAAAATGATCCACGAAATAGGTTTCGAGTTTTCTCTGAAAAACAGTGTTTTTTTTTTCTCAAAAAGCTCCCCATAATGGGTAAAATATAAACATTATATATATTTAATTATGTATATTTAATTTATTCATATATACCAAATTTGAACTAATTTGAACCAATGGGTAGGAAGTTATGTACTACAAAGGGTTTTTGGTAAAAAAAACTCCCCTTAGTGAGTAAAATAGGATTTTTCTTTTAGTGTAATTTATGATTTAGAATATAGATATAATCCAGTGGATTCATTTGCACCAAATATGGAATAAATTGGACCAATGGATGAGAAATTATGGCCCGAAAACTTTGGAGATAGAGCTCCCCAAGGTGTTGGAAATAGACAACCCACTTTTCTGAAAATGAGTCCAATTCTTCCTCACGCTAAGGTCTATGTGGAGATGAAGTTTGGAAATGATCCATGAAATAGTTCTTGTGTTATTGCGTTAACACAAAGGATCTGTGGCCATGATGATTCGATAATATTCCCCACTTTTTTGGGCTGTAATTATGGATATGATACTGCGATCTAATTCTACCAACTTTCAAAATTGTATTCATATATAGCACTTATATTTCAACAAGTTAAAACTGATTGTCAGATGTATTCAAATTAAAGATGTATGATTTTATCAGACGTTAAATGGAGAACTTTAGATATTGTTAGCCTGAACTACAATCGAGGTACATGATGGAAGTCAGCTTAGCCACAAATAAAAGTAAAAGTAAGTGATTAAACGTTCATTATCAGCCTTAAACATTCTCTCTAATGGGAGAATAATTAGACCTATACTTAATCAGAGCTGCTACGAGTCAAAGCTCTATTCCGTATATGTCGGCCTGGAAGTCTAACTAGTCCAAAAGCCCTTGTTGGTACCTGGAGGTTCCGTTAATACCACTGATTAAATCCTCACCATTCGCTGAGTCATCTATTGTGTACGGCGCCTCATCTCACAGCGACATGCTGTTAAACCCACTAAAGTCATATGCTTGGAAATAAGGGATTAAGGATAGAGATTAAACGTGACTCATAAACGAGCGTGTGGCGCGTTCCGTTAACGGGGTCAAACTCACGGCCGTACGCAGACGAGGCAGGCATCTAATAAAAAACTTCCTGTAAATGCACATATAGAGAAAAAAGAAAGTTGAAGCGCTGGAACTATCAGAGCCTCTGGTTTATGCGCTGCCTCATATCTGAGATCCAAACAACACTGGGGAAACAGATTTAGTTTCACCAACCAGCCTCCTACTAGTTGGTGACACCATACTGGTCAGTGGTTGGTTACAGTAAACGCGGTTGGTTTGGGAACATCCAGCCTCTGCTGGGACGTCTCCCTCGCAGATTACCGGAAGGACTTTGAGGGATTACTGAACATGAGCCGTCTAGAGGCTGAAGCGGCCCGACTCTGAGTCTGGAGGTTGGGTACTGATGGGTCAAGGATGGGGTTGTCACACTTCTCAGGACATCAGGTGACACCGAGGTGACAAATAGTTAGAAAAGCTGACCTCGCGAAGAAAACCGTTGACTTCACAATGCGAAAAAAAACAGCTATGAATGTTTTACAAACATGTTTTACATTTGAAAAGTACCGGACTCTAAACGCTTTACAACACCAGCCGGCGTTCAGCCACTCACAAAGTCTTTCACATGAAACTGGAACTACCAGAGGGAACAAACAAGGGCATAATGTTCTTTTTTAGAAAATATATCTGCCTTTGTCTTAAACAAATATTCCAGTTAATTCTCAGCTAATAACCACAAACAAGGACTAAAAAGGTCAAAGTATGGATTTTTAAAGTCAATCCTGGGATTAAAATACTACTTTTAGTTAAGTCTTTCTCAAATAACTGCGTTTTGTTTTAAGGCTAATTTCAGTCCTTCATTGGCTAGAATTTTATGCAACTTTAAAAAGATTCAAACAAAATTGGTTTTTCCCCAAAACAAATTATACTCATACTCATATATACTCATACAGTCAATGTTAACTCAACCTGACTATTTCTATAAAATCAGCAGTCTGCTCTAAGATCAGATCCCATAGTGACTCAATCTATGAAGATAAATAAATACAGTTTCTAAAACAGATTTCCTGGTGTCGATTCGTAGGAGTTAAATTTAGATGCAATTGGACTGATGGTTGGGAAGCAACCAAAACTGTGTTTTTTCCCCCAAAAAGCTCATCATAAAGAGTAAAATATGAACTTTTATAGAGAAATACTATTTATACAGGATAGATCTCCTTGTTTAGATTCATTTGACCCAATTTGGACATTGGGTCAAATGAATGTCCAAAAAACAAACGGCTTTGTTTTTTTTGCCAAACCATAGTGAGGTTGATATTCCGGAGGTATGATTGACTTGGAGTCACGCTGGGATGATTATATGTTCCCTTTATTTTTTTGAGTAGTATACGAACAATTACAGTTACTTATGACAAACGTAAGTCAGCTCTCCTAGAGGTGGTTCAGATGCACCAAATTATGGACTTTTGGAGATAAAGCTCCTCCTGTTGGTGAAAATATTCAACTGACTTTTGTCAAAATCAATCCAGTTCTTCCTCGCACGGAGATCTCTGTGGGTATAAAATGTAAGAACGATCTACAAGGATGTGACGCATGATCTGTGGTGCTGATGAAGACTCCATAATGTCCCCTCCTTTTTTTTTGTTGAATAAACTGTTTATACGGCGTGTATCAAATAAAGTGATAAAGTCTTTCACTGAAGAATAAATTTAAACACTCACAGTATGACATGAAACGATCAGTTAAGGATTTAGAACAATTAAAAGAAAGGGGAAAAAAAATCAATCAATCAATCTTTATTTATATAGCGCCAATTCACAACAACAGTTGTTTCTGGTGTTTTCCAGAAAGAGCAGGTCTAGAACAAACTCTTTATATAATTATCTACAGGACCCAACAGATTCCTCCTTGAGCAGCACTTGGCGACAATGGCGAGAAAAAACTGCCCTTTAACGGGCAGAAACCTCGAGCAGATCCAGGACTCAGGGTGGACGGCCTACTGCCATGACCAGTCGGGTTTGAAAAAAAAGAGAGTGAGTGCGAGAAAGAGAGAGAGACGGGTGAGGAGAGATACAGACGGGGGAAAAGAAAAATACGAACACCTTAATACCCTGACAGGCATCTCAGATAGAAGGCGGAAGCGCCTTCATGTCAAACATGTTTTAGCTTTTAGCTTTAAAATTAGGGCCTGACTTAGACACACCGATCTCCTCAGGCAGATCCAGTCTAGAGCTTCAGAACCCTAACTGCAAAAGCTCTGTCCCCTCTGGTTTTCAGCCTTGATTTTGGATCAGAGAGAAGACGACTGACTGACTGAAGTTCTCAAAGATCGCAAAGTGACGAATAATAAAGTCATCTCTGAACAAACTGGTGCTGAGCTGCGTTTAGGTCATAATGTTTTCAGTATTGGGTAAAAGCCTAGCAGCAGGCTTTCTGGTAAATGGAGGATAATCCTGGATGAAAGACCAACAGCTTCTGCAGCTGTGAAACTACTGGCTGGACGCAATCTTTGCTCTCCAGTATGTGTATTACTATATAATACACAAATACACAAATATAATTTATTACATTGTACAATTACATTGTATTGTGTATTACATAATACACATATATATGATTTAATGTAATGCATTATTTGTATATAATACACACATAATAAACCATGTGTATTATATCAAATGTAATAATACATAATACTATGTATTATAATAACATTGTTTTATGTTATTATAATACATTATACTAAACATATACTATATTCTTGTAATGTTTATGTATATTATAGATGTGAAACATCGTTACGGTGTAAAGCTAATATTATCATACCATAACATTGTATATATATTTTATATATCAAATGGAAATACAAGTAAAAGTATGGATGTTTTTGCAGTGTAAGCCAGACTGTGGTTCTCTTTATAGTAATAATTATGACATGTTAAGCAATGAAAATTAATTTATAAAAAGCTGAAAAAACTTTAAATGGTGTAATTTCCCTGATACTGTTAAAGGGAAAAGTTCTCTTAAAAGAACTGATCCTGTTCTTCCTGTGGGATAAAATACAAACAGCTGATTCACGTTGTTACTGTTTCAAAGTAGCTCCATGTCCGTGTGACTGAATGAACCGGAACACCACGGCGTTTGGATACACAAAAGACTCATTTGCATGAAGCATTGAGCGTTGAACGAGGTAATTATTGATCCCTCTTTGTTGGAGTGGATTAGGCTTGTCATAATTCCACCCTGCATCCCCCGTGGTTAAAACCTTGACCACGACAAACTGCACCTTTTTGTCCCCGACACTCTAGAAATAATGGCTGCCCTGTAATCACTGCCTGGAACGTGTCCTCTGACATTTTGATATTTGCTCTTACTCAGTGATCTCTGTGGTGAATATTCCCTCATCATCATCATCATCATCATGCAGCAGCATCAGCATCATTGAAACCTGTCCGACTTTGCTTCTGCTGGTGGAAAGTGAATAAAGGCGGCTGTGTCCAAGGAGGGTAGAGCGGTCGGGCGTCCACTTATCTGAAGGTCGTTGGTTCGACCTTCGGCCCCTGTAGTCTAGATTGAGCAAGATATGAAAGATAGGGAGTTCCATCGTTGTGTGGAGGTGCTTAACGCTCCTGATGAGCAGCTGGCGCCGTGCGTGGCAGCCTCTCTCGCCATTTACTCAATTCGAGATTCATGAAGCTTCATGTGAATATGCTTTTCATAAAAAGAACAATTACTGTGTCTGTGAAGGCTCAATCATTACTTGATTCATAACCATCTTCATCAGTGTGTTGAGCTACGCTGGCAATCGCACAGAAACATGCATTCACCCGAGAACGGCAGTGTCACTGACTAAGACCATCGTCATCACTCTTCATCCTCCACTAGAGTGACTGACACAGAGGCCGTATGGGGACATCTGCATTAATGCTGCAGGGCGCTTTAACAACACGAGCCAGCATTCACCCATTCACACAAACATTCACTCAGTGGTGACAGAGGCTTTCTTCAGGAGAGGACTTCCTATCTGCAGGAGAGGACTTCCTGTCTGCAGGAGAGGACTTCCTGTCTGCAGGAGAGGAGTTCCTGTCTGTAGGAGAAGACTTCCTGTCTACAGGAGAGGCCTTCCTGTCTGTAGGAGAAGACTTCCTGCCTGCAGGAGAGGACTTCCTGTCTGCAGGAGAGGCTTTCCTGTCTGTAGGAAAAGACTTCCTGCCTGCAGGAGAGGACTTCCTGTCTGCAGGAGAAGACTTTCTGTCTGCAGGAAAGGACTTCCTGTCTGCAGGAAAGGACTTCCTGTCTGCAGGAAAGGACTTCCTGTCTGCAGGAGAATACTTTTCTGTCTGCAGGAGAGGTCTTCCTGTCTGCAGGAGAAGACTTCCTGTCTGCAGGAGAATACTTTTCTGTGTGCAGGAGAGGACTTCCTGTCTGCAGGAGAGGAGTTCCTATCTGCAGGAGAAGACTTCCTGTCTGCAGGAGAAGACTTCCTATCTGCAGGAGAAGATTTCATATCTGCAGGAGAAGATTTCATGTCTGTAGGAGAAGACTTCCTGTCTACAGGAGAGGCGTTCCTGTCTGTAGGAGAAGACTTCCTGCCTGCAGGAGAGGACTTCCTGTCTGCAGGAGAGGCTTTCCTGTCTGTAGGAAAAGACTTCCTGCCTACAGGAGAAGACTTCCTGTCTGCAGGAAAGGACTTCCTGTCTGCAGGAAAGGACTTCCTGTCTGCAGGAAAGGACTTCCTGTCTGCAGGAAAGGACTTCCTGTCTGCAGGAGAATACTTTTCTGTCTGCAGGAGAGGACTTCCTGTCTGCAGGAAAGGACTTCCTGTCTGCAGGAAATGACTTCCTGTCTGCAGGAGAATACTTTTCTGTCTGCAGGAGAGGACTTCCTGTCTGCAGGAGAAGACTTCCTGTCTGCAGGAGAAAACCTTTCTGTGTGCAGGAGAGGACTTCCTGTCTGCAGGAGAAGACTTCCTGTCTGCAGGAGAAGATTTAGCAGCTGATAATAATAATAATAATAATACATTTAATTTATAATGCACTTTACATTTGGATCAAATCTCAAAGTGCTAAGCTGAGACTTACCCGGACCACTATCTTGCACTGGGTCTTCATTGACGGCGGATGCTTGGTAGTAAATGCTGGAATCATCCTGAGAACGTTTTCAATTCATTGCAGTTCTATGTGTCTCTGTACAGAACTTTGAAAACTCACAAGACATCTATTTTATTTGGCAATTCAAGTCAGGATTAAGAGTATGTTCATTAAAAATAATTAGATGCAGAATTTAGCACTAAATGAATGTTGATTATAAGTTCTTCCTTGAGTCAATTTTTGTCGACAACGATCCATTTAACAATAATCAATATAGTAATATTACAACAAATGATCAAATAAACAAACGATGGTCAGTGCTGATTCCTGGCTCGTGTTACTCTCCCTCTTTATAAATCTCTCCCACATTAATGCATGTTACTAACTTGACTTCTTCTCTGAAAAGTCTTTTTCACCCCACAGGGTCACATCGACAGTGTCCAAATCTGCTGCTGTGGACCTGACTGATGCCGACTGATGACATCATCATTGTCATTATTGTTATTATTATTATTATTATCATTATCATTATCATTGCATTTACAGTATGCTATTGTATTTTCCAAGAAGCTATTATTCCCACATAGAATCATACTATTATTATTGTGATTATTGTCCTGGGATGCCCGGGATGGTATGGAGAGTGTTGCTGGGGAAAGGGACATTTTTGGGCCACAAGCACATTCTTGTCCTGCTGTTTCCTCGACCCGGCCCTGGAAAGGCGGAATAAAGTGAATGGCTGGGTGGATCCTGTTATTATAGCTGATGTCACACTCTCTCATCCTCCCTCTCTCTCTATCTCGGTCTCTCTTCCAACCAAAACAGCAGTAGGCCGTCCTCCCTGTGTCTTGGATCCGCTCAAGGTTTCTGCCTGTTAAAAGGCATTTTCTCTCTCTTTTTGAGACATTTTTTGTGCATTGGTGCTATATAACAATAAAATTTGATTTGATTTGCATAGTATGGCTGCTGCCCAGCATGCATTTCTATTCGTATAGGACCCTTTGGCTGTCCAGAGTGCCTGTGTTTAAATCAATGTTACAATAAATGCATCATTGCATAATATATTTAATTGAAATCCATAAGCTCAAACGGACGCAAATACTAGAAAGCTCTCACAGAACTTCTTGATTAGGATCAGTTGGTTAATTTAGATTTTATTCTATTTTGAAATTTCTGACCCCAGCTAACCTCTTTAAAATGTGAAGTCCTGTGTGATGTGACAAAATCTACCTCCAGGTAAACTTTCACACAGATTCGTTCTTTAATGTAAAAAAAAAAAGAAACTACAAAAGTGACTGATCTCACAATGGTTCAGAAAACGTTCTGATGTCACGTCCTGAGATCACGATGTAGCGTAATGTAAAATTCATTCATCCCTAGGATACACCGAAACGGACTTCTGGGTAACTTTTCATACAAATTCGTCCTGTAGTTTTTCCTTAATCTCTGTAACGTAAAGAAAGACAGACAGCCAGACAGGAAGAAAAGGGTCAAAACATAACCTCCTCGCTGGAGGTAATAAAAAAAAAAGCATCCCATTGGTTTCAGAAGGATCATTGGATCTACAGACGAACTGATGAGTGGATCTCTTCTAAATCCTCCAAGATTACTGCAGCTAAAGTCCTTCGACGGAGCCGGAGGAGCTAAAGCTGACTGACGTCAGTCCAGAGATGTATGAAGCCCAGACAGGTGCAAAGGAGGAGGCGTCCTTCTTTGCTCCTGTGTAGGAATGTAGGAGTTACTCTGCTGGCATTTTCCAGCAAAGTAACTCCTACACCGAGTATAACGATGGTTCTAAACCGAAGACAAGCTACAGGTTTATCCGTCTGTCAGTCAAAGGAAACAGATTTCCTCCCGGCTGCATCGTATGTGCGTCTGGTTTCTGATGGGGAACCTCATGAGAGAATGGGACACACACACACACACAAACACACACAAACAAATACACACACACACGGATGGGGGGTCTCTCTGTAGAGTTTGCCTGTTATCCGCCACAATAAAGCTGCAACGTCACCAGTTCATTTCTACACCAAGACTTTAATGCGTTGTTAAGCTTAAAATACAAATACAATTGATTTCTACTGGTTTAATTTGGAAATCTTTACAAATCAAAAGTACAAAACTTATCAATAAGAAAAGTTTTATCATCTACAAAGAATCCTCAGAGAACATGAAAGCTGTAGCTGAACATACAAATGACAGACAGTTTCCCACTAAGGTCCTATTCATTCATTCATTCATTCATTCATTCATTCATTCATTCATTCATTCATTCATTCATTCATTCAGGGTTGCTGGGCATGGAGCCTCCCCCAGCTGACATTGGGCAGGAGGTGGGGTTCACCACAGAAGCGACACACAAACACAGAGGAGCATTCACCCTCACATTCACTGCTTATTATTACAAGTTCATGTTAGATGAAGATGCCTCCATGGGTTAACCACGGTTAAGTCTAGGATCAGTGACTGTGGCGCGAGGGAAAGAAGGCACGGAGGATGAGCTGGAGAACGGGGGTGAGTGCTGATGTCAGCAGATTCGCAACAGCTGAGGTCTCAGCTGAAGCCCCCCGCTGACATCAGCACCGATCAGAGAGGAAGGAGCAGAACGACACACCAAGGACTAGAAAACAACTAACAATGGAAGCTTGACGGCGTACAAAAAAGAACAGAACACATCCTACAGAACACCACACTGAATACAGACTAACCCCGTCATGTGTGTCACGTGACTCGCATGTCACACGTCCAAGTTATCCGTCTTGGGCGAAGGCAGAGTCAAAGGACGCTCGGGGAAACGGATAGCCTCGCTGTTGCGTCGCATGTAGGCGTGGCCGCTGATGGGGTACCACATCTCGGTGAAGGTGAGGTCCCCCACGGTGATGGCGCATCGACCCAGAACCTTGAAGCCTGACTTGCGGTAGAAGGGAACGAGGAAGTCTTCGCACATCAGCACCGCTCGGCGCACGTTGGGCAAGCAGCGCAGGTACTGCAGGTACCGCCACATGAGGATGGGTCCTTTGCCCTGCTGCCTGAAGGTGCGATGGACGGCCAGGATGTGGATGTGGAGGGAGGAGCCACGGGGCTTGTGGACCGTCAGTGCGTCCTGGAAAGCAAAAAATGGGTGGAGACCACAATCCTTTTATTCATTCAACTCTCCAGAAAAAGTTTCATTTGGATTAAACATCACTTTTAGAAGAGACTCAGGCAGCTGCACAAAGAGACAGAGGTATGATTGAATATATAAGACACTCTAAATTTATAATAAAAGGATAAATCATTTGTTCAGTCATGTTTTTAAAGAGTAAAAAAAATACACTTGACTGAAGTGTTTCATCATGAAATTTTGTATTTCATGGAAAATAGTCAATTTGAATTAGATATGTTCAACCTTTTGGTAAAGCTTGTTTATAGAAAAAATGTTTTGACACTTATTGTACTTTTTATTTTGGTTGAATAGATTTACATAATTCGGTTTAGTAAGTCCTCACATGGTTTAATAACTAAAAAAAAGTGCTACATATCAAAAGGCTTTCACAATAGCCATGGTTAATGCCTCTTCATCAGGGGCACCTTTGACCTGTGGTGTCCTCCAGGGCTCCATCCTTGGCACTTCACTCTTTAACATGTACTTGCTGCCTCTAAATCATATTATGAACAGGTTCAGTCACATTTTTCAATAAGAAATAGGCTCAAAATAACCTCAACCAAACAGTTGATGTTAAATGAGATTCAGGTAATTTTGCAGCGTAAGCTAAATTACGCTTACGCTGTAAGTCAGTACAGACTTTAGTTTCCGGCAGTAAGAGTGTGTAGAGAGAGCAAAAACTATAACTTCCCATTTTTTCTGAAGGGTTTAGGTCAGTCATTGTCAGACAACAATTACTGTGTGTGATGCTTCCTGAAGGCGATAATGACATAACCTAGCTATATGTACTCAGAGAAAGATACACAGAGTGGTGACGGAGAGCCAAAATGTCCTGCAACTTAGATTTAGCATTTGAAGCATCATTTAGAACCAATTAGCATTAACCCAAGCTGTGTTGTACAGTGTTAAAAGCTAGTAGTAGCTCCCTAAGAGCTTGGCTTGCTGTTTATGCAACACAGTATATCACATTGTCATCAGAGTAAAAGTAAAAGTTTGCTTTAGGAAAGTTTTTATCAAAGCAGTTGATATGAATAGGAGCGATCCCCGTGGCATGCTTTTGAATATACCAGGCAGAAGTAACATCTTGTGCTTGTTTACACTGAGATCTATTAGACAGGTCATTTTTTAGTCCTGTACTGATAAACTTCTGATTCATCATTGCATGATTCATGTTATCAAAATCTTTGGCTCTTTTGAAAGGGCCGCCGATGTTGCCTGTTGTCAAAAATATCAATAACGTCACTCACTATTTACACAGATTAGCCATAACACTATAACTATTGACAGGTAAAGATAGAATAACATTGACAAAAGCCTGTGTCAGTGGGCGGGATTTAACAGGCAGTAAGTGAATATTTCATCTGCAAAGTTGATGAGTTGGAAGTAGGATAAAAAGGACTAGCGAAGCATCTTGGAGTCTTTGACAAGGGCCGGATTGTGACAACTGGATCAGAGCCTCTCCATAACTACAGGTTGGGTGTTCTTGTCTACAGGGGTCAGAACAGTAAACTGGCAGCCGGGTCATGGGTTCCTAAGCCTCGATAATGTGCGTAGGGAGCGAAGGCAGCCCGTATGGTCTGATCCCACAGGAGAGCTACTGCAGCACAAAATGCTGAAATACGTTTCTGATAGAAAGCTGTCAGGAGACAGAGCATCGCAAACCTGCTCTGACAGCAAAATATATATTGGGCAGGTTGTTTTAATGTTATGGATGATTGGTGTATTCATACTCTGGATTTTCTTCTGCATTTGGACTGTTATATTTTAAATGATAAACATGCAGGAAGTCTTACTGTTGTCAGTCGGTCCTTGTCCCAGAGAGAGCCTATGATGAAAGCCACCAGGCGGCCCTCCTCGAACCAGCCCATGGACAGATCTGGACACAGGGTGAGGAACTGACGCACCTCATCCAGGTGGAGGGGACAGTCACCTGACACTGAGATGAATGCTGTGTGAGAGAGAGAGAGAATGAGAGAGAGAGGGACAGAGAGAACGAGACACAAATATAGAGACAGAAAGAGAGTGAGAGAGAGACAGACAGAGAGAGAGAGATAAAGAGAGAGAGAGACAGAGAGAGAGACAAAGAGAGACAGACAGACAGAGAGAGAGTGGGACAGACACAGAGAGAAAGAGAGACAAAGAGAGAGAAAGAGAGAGAGTGAGTGGGACAGAGACACAGAGAGAAGGAGACAGAGAGAGAGACAGAAAGAGAGAGAGAGACAGAAAGAGAGAGAGAGATACAGCGAGAGAGAGACAGAGAGGGACAAAGAGAGACAAAGAGAGAGAGTGAGTGGAACAGAGACACAGAGAGAAAGAGACAGAGAGAGAGACAGAAAGAGAGAGAGAGACAGAAAGAGAGAGAGAGAGTGACAGAAAGAGAGTGAGAGAGAGAGACAGAAAGAGAGTGAGAGAGAGAGACAGAAAGAGACAGAGAGAGACGGACAGAGAGAGAGAAACAGAAAGAGAGTGAGTCAGAGAGAGAGACAGAAAGAGAGAGAGTGAATGGTCATTTGCAGAAAGGGTTCAGACAATAAAGGCGGCATAAACGGCCCAATAAACATAGTTCTGGGTGTTATTTATGCATTTTTAGATTCAAAATAGTTTCTTGAAAAGGTAAATGAAAAGAAAGTGTGACAAGTGGCAACAGTGGAAGCCGAATATGAATCCTTTGATGGGTTGAAAGATCTTAAACACAGACAGCTAAGCCTTTTGTCGACTCAGCAAAAACCGTCTTCTGCGTCACCATGCACCCAAAGGACGTCACAGGGTGCTTACCTTCTCGCTCGATCTCAAAGACGCTTATGGCATCTTGTGTGTTGAGCGGCCGGACCTCGCTGGCGGGGAGTGTGTGTCTCCTCTGAATAGGTGAGACAGCAGGTGTTTGCTGCATGGGTTTGATGAAAGCGACGGACATCAGAAGACTTCCCCCCCTAAAAGCAGCTCCTCTCTCTCTTGTCTCCCTCCCAGCAGGACCACGTCTGACAGACCCTGCAAGGACAGGAGTATTTATAGGGGCGACTTCGGCGACTGTCATTCACCGGCACCTGATTTGCATCTGAATATTTGATGTCAATGAATGAATGAGGGTCGCAACTCTGCAGAGCAATTCAAGTCAACCCTGCAATTAACCGTGTTTGTTTTTAGACCAACAGAGAAATGAATCACCGTGAGCGACGTCAACCTTTTTCTTTTTTTCAATTTGGCAAATTAAAACAATTCTATAAAAAAAAAAGGGAAAAAAAAGTAATAAAGTGCATTTCAAGGCGTAGAAATCAGATGTTTATCTACGATAATAAGACGCTCATCTCAGATCAGTCAGTTCATCGGTTTCAATGAAAGTAAACAAAGATTTCCGACACTTAAAGATACTGAAAGGACTCTTACCGGAGGATGTAGAGGCTTTATGGACTCACGAGCCGTCGTCTCCTGCCTCCGTCTCAGCAGGACAGACTTCAATCACTTCATCATCGAGTGATTATTACTATGAGTCACATGACTGAGGATTATAGATGTTGTTTCCACTATTAGCCGCATTACCCTCACTTATCTCCTATATGACAGTTAACGCCTTCATGTCACTCTGTGTTTTGGAGAAAAGGGCCAACAAATAATCACACAATTCTAATTTTAAGTGCTAAATTGACTTTATGTATGTTAGGATGTATTACTTGTTATTTTTAATGCATCGTGTGCTTGTGAAATAATTTCATGTTTGCAAGAAAAACATGATGCCTTAATGTAGGAGTTGAATAAAACTTAATTACTAAGCTTTTACAATAATAATATATTTAATTTATAATGCACTTTACATTTGGATCAAATCTCAAAGTGCTACAAAGTAAAAGCAGATAAAAGCATCAATAAAATAATAAAATAATAACTATATAAAAGCCTGACCAAAAAGCAGCAATGTTAATTAAGGTTATAGGTTCTGCTGAAAAGGAAAGTTTTAAGTCCTTTCTTAAATGTGTGGAGCCCTCAGATGGTCAGGTAGAGCATTCCACAGACGATGGACAGCAGAACAGAAGGCCTGATCATCCATGGTGCTGAGCTTAGTCCGGGGAAGGAGGAGGCGATTCAATCGAGTCGACATGAACCGATGATATTAAGTTTACGCATTTGTCTGTCTTTGGAAATGGGATCCACGATAAACATTATCACATCATGTCAGAAATTCAAAATGTTGCATGAAATACGTCAATTAAATGTTTTAAGTTTTATTAAAGCTGGCATGTTAAAGGATTATGTTTCTACATCTGTCTTTGCGTTGTGTCTGCATTGTAAACATGTATTCTTTGGATTCATTTAATTAAACCATCGGAATAATTCCACGGGTCAAATCTGGGTCAACTTAATTTACTTCTGTTAGACTTACTCCCTTTAGTAGGTATTATATTATTATTATATTATTATATTTAGGTAGGTATTTTAACTAAGGCAAAATAGTTGGACCAAAACCTGTTAAATAAAGTTGGACGTTGGTCGGACAAAATTGGAAAACTGAGTTTCTTTCAGCACTTAACGAATTTTGTTGGGCCAACTTGATTTATTTGGGTTTGCTAACTCCATTTATTAGGGTTATTTTAATGCTGCTATATTAGTTGGACAGAATCTTTCAAATAAAGTTGGACTTATTCCAAGTGAACCAACCCAAAGTAATTGAGTTGAAACTAATCCAAGTAACTAAACTGAATCAATCCTCCAACATTGATTATGTTGGGAATCACTAAGTTGCAAAACAAGCTTCTGGTCTCATTATATCATGGAAATAATCTCTAGGAGGTAATTATTGTAAAGAAGCACATGCTGAAATGAAGTTTAAGCAGCAAATCTAAAAGTGGACGCTGATATCTGACACCAGAGGAGCAGGGAGAAGCGCTGGCTCTCTTGATGGACGCACCGGCTATCGCAGTGCATTCTGGGACTTGTAATGTCTGCGGTGAATGTGCTGTCTACCAGTTGGTGCCCCGCAGCAGCAGAGGTGAGTCTGGAGGTGTTGGCAGTGGCTCTAGATCTCCAGGAGAGGGAGCTTTGGTTGGAGGGGCGGAACAACTGTTTTATTCATAAGAACCTCTCATACCTTTTCTCCGCTGAGCGGTTCACCTCCAAGACCAGAGGATCTTGTTTTCAAACAGATTCAACTTCAACCTCACCTTCTGTCCATGTTCCCTCAGTATCAGGAGCCATTGTTGTGTCAGTTAGTCCCGTCTGTAGGCTTGTTACTTCCAATGTATAGTCCAGGTCCAGCATGGTGTCATCATGATCACAGGAGGTCACTGGATGGTCTCTGGATGTCCTCCTTCAGAAACTAACACGCATTCTGTCCAAGAGTACTCCTCTTCTTGTGGCTTCATGTTTCAGCTCCGTCTCAACCTCCAGGACGTCATCTCAAGGTTCAAGATTCAAGAGTTTTATTTGTCAATTTTGCTCTACGTGCAGGACATACAGAACAGGACATATTCTCTCTCTCCTTAAGAAATAAACAATAAAATAACCCCTGAGACATGAAATGCGATAAAATAGAAAATGAAAAGAAACACTTCCGCATTTCAGATCTCTGACAGGGATCAAGTTCTCCTCTCAGTGGAGCCTTCTGTCACGGCCCTGCTTGGGTACAACAGGACCTGGATTTGGTACCTCCTCAACTACCGACTGCTACTCGTACCACGGCGCCCACCGAACAACTTGGGCAGAAGAGACGGCCCCCCCTGGAACTTCACCTCATCACATTGGTCCTCATGAAACAAACATGGTCAACTCCCTCACTGACGATACTTCCGGCTCCGTATGAAGCTCTGATCGTGCCTGGTTCCTCCTTGTCCCCAGACTGTCTCCCCGAACCCCGGCTGCTCCTCCACTCGTCTCCAGACTGTCCCACCAAACCCTCCTGCTCCTCCAATTGTCCCCAGAATTTCCCAATGACCCCAGCTGCTCTTCAACTACTCTTCAAATAGCCCAGCAACACCTGCTTCTCCTGTACAGACCATCCCACCAACCACTGCTGCTCCTTCACTTGTCTCCAGACTGTCCCACCAGCCCCGGCTGCTTCTCCACTTGTCTCCAGACCTTTCCACCACGACCTGCTTATCCTCTACTCGTCTCCAGACCATCCCACCAACCAATCCTGCTCCTCCAATCATCGTCAGAATGTACCACCAACCCCTCCTGCTCCTCCAATAGTCTCCAGACTGTCCAACTAACCCTTGCTAGTCCTCCGCCTGTACTAATACTATCCAACCAACCCCGGCTTCTCCTCCAGTCTTCTCCAGCCCTACTGCAACTCAACTCAACTCGAGACTGTTGCACCAAACCCGTCCTTTTCTCAACTCGCCTCCAGATTGTCCAACCAACCCTTGCTAGTCCTAACCTCATCCCAAGACTGTCCTGACCACTCAAGCTCCGCCTCCACTCAACCCCAGACTATCCAGGCAGCCAAGGCTGCTCTTCTTCATCTCCAGACTATCCAACACATCCAGGCTGCTCCTCCAATCGTCACAGGACTGTCCTACCAACCATTGCTGCTCCTCCACTTGTCCGCAGACTGTCACTCTAACCCCTGCTGCTCCTCCACTCGTCTCCAGGCTGTCCCATCAACCCAGGGTGCTCCTCTTCATCCCCAGACTATCCAACCAACCACTGCTGCTCCTCCACTCATCCCAGGACTTTCCCACCAACTCTGACTGCTCCTCAACTCATTCCAAGACTGTCCCACCAACCTTGGCTGCTCCTCCAGTCATCTCCAGACTTTCCCGTCAACGCCTGCTGCTCCTCCACTTGTCTTCTGACTTTACCACTGCTCTGGCTGCTCCTCCAATCGTCCACAGACTGTACCTCCAGCACCGGCCGCTCCTCCACTCATCCTAAGACTGTCCCACCAACCCAGGCTGCTCCTCCTCGTCTCGGGACTATTTCGGCTGCTCCCCCACTCGTCACCACACAATCCCACCAACCCCTTATGCTCCTAAACGGTCTCCAGACTGTCCCACCCGGCAGCTCCTCCACTCGTCTCCATATTATTCCATCTCTTCAGTGATATAGAATCTGTTGCTGGCTCAGTGTCCACTTACCGGAGTTGAGTTGTTTCTCTGTGTCTCTTTAGATCGTTCATAGGAGTGCTAGCTCACCAGCCATTGCATTTTTACATCCCTCTACTGGAAGAACTAGCTTTCCAGTTCAAAACTTTCTTTAGTTTGCCCATATGCAAATTACATTATGTTATTTGACCACATTTCAAACAGCTGGTGTATTTACCTTCCTCAACATTTTGGGTCATTAGTGTTTTTTGTTTGTGCGGATGAAATTACCTGGCTGGAGCTCAAGGAAATCAAAATCTAACTTAAGGGAAACAAATAGATTCAGGTGTCAGAAAATTTCCCTTTCCTTAAAGTTAGTTCAAAGTGTCATATTTTCCAGTGCATACTGCATAGTTTGGTTTGTGTCAGGGAAAAGGATAGTATATCATGCACTGGAAATGTTAGTGGAGAAACAACTAAGACTGACTGTACTTAAGAGGAGACATACAGTCTACTTACCGTTGTCTGTTTCCAGAACCCCCAGAAGACTGGATTTAATTCATTGGAACTATTAGGACTTTTAGTCACTCGGTTCAAAAACTCCTGATGATTCTTGTGGCATAAAAACTTTATCAAACACAGAAGCAGTGGATGGAAATGAGAAACCTGAGCACCAAAGAGGCGTGACTTGATAAACCTCTCCTGAAGGGAGCGTGTCCTGGTGGTTTGTAAACTAATCCAAAATGTCAGCAGCTCAATTCCTCAGTACTGCTTATGGTACACCGCCAAAAATAATAATTGGAAAGAATGCTAGTAATAGCAGCATGAGGGTTATTTTATGCCATAGTTTAGACATGGATGACATTACTGATTACTGTGATGGATGTTCATGGCATCATTGGACTCCAAAGACTTTAATGTATCATAAAGCTCCTATAAACTAATAAACGTCTACATGTCATGTGATAGCGAGCGTGGAGAAAGCAGATGAGCCGTTTGATGTTGGACTGAGTCCTACTGTATGCAAAGGCAGAGATACAAATACAGTTGTTTTCTACTGGGTTGTTTTTAAATCTTAATAACTCAAAAGTACAAAAGTGATCTATAAGGAAGGTCGAAGCACCCATGTACAAAGCATAGTGCACAGCCGGACATATCAGTCATCACGATGACATCAAAGCTGCAGCGGAATAAATCAGAGAAATCATCTTTTACTAATATCTTATTACATATGCAAATGGATATCTTATGAAAATACCTCCAAGAAACAAGGCATGGTTCAATATATGATCAGTTAATGTGGCATAAATGGGTTCTGACAGCGAAAGAAGGCACAGAATAAGGAAGCGAAAGAGAGCGTGAGTGACAGCTGATGTCAGCCCTCACTAATCACAAGTCAATGCTGACCTATCGTTGAAACATTTGAGAAACCAATACTGTCAAAAGAGCAAAGTTCTGTTGCACTGAAAGCAACCAGGCACAGTTCCATATTCATATGCAAGCAAAAGATCCGGGCTTAGGACTGGAAAATACTATTAGGTACAGTTAAACTCCTAGAACTAAAGTGAATACAAGGATCGACATACTGGAGACTGGTGGAAACAGGAAGTCAGGGGTTCCACTCTTGCATTAGAATCTGTTCCTTTTGAAGACTGCAATGCAGTTATTTTAGCATTTGTGAGCATGTCAGGCAGGTAAATACTGGTCCGACAGAAGATCAGCCGGTCATGGGTGCCCCCATAATGACTAACTCAATCAGGAGGTTTACGTCTTTCTCTGCACAAATGGATTGTGGGTTTGTTTTTATTAGAAGATTACACATGTGCTTGAGCTATTTGTGTGCGTTGTTGAAGAGAAGCCTTTCTAGGTGCCATACAGCTCTTCTCCCATCCAGGTTCCTGAAGCGCTCTCGACTCGCTGCACGATCAAAGTCGCCACTGAACAGCCGTGCAGCTTGAGGAGGAGCGGCGAGGCAGAGACGTGCTTCTCACTACCTAAGAAGGTTGATATTAGAGAAGTGGAGGTCCCACTGCTGGTGTGTGCTCAGGTTCAGGGTCAGGAATCTAGTGGGCCCTCCTTGCCTTAACCCCTTTAGATCATGCTGGCGAGTGGATTGGAAGAGATGGATGAGAAGGGTCCCTATTAAAGCTGAGATATTTCTTTATGGGGCTGAGAGGTGACGCGTCGTCTGGGGAGAAATAATTATGGCTTTTCCTCGTTCACTCCGGCGGGGGCTGCTGGTGTCTCGTTGGCATTGTTGTCCGTGATCTTGTTTTCCAGCTCATCATCGGACAGGAGGTCCAAGGAGGTTCCTTCCACCTGCAGCTGGCGTCTGCCTGAGCGACTGGAGGAGAAACTGATGGGGCCACCTCGCCTGCAGGAGGGAGAAAAGTGGACAAACTTGATGAAAGGTAGAATCGAGTGAAGCGCAAATGTCATTATTCATCAGGCCAGGACGTCTTCCAAAGACTTGCTCCTTTCTTCACCAAACTCTATGTTACAAAGACTGGAGCCACACCTGATCATTTTAAAGAACAAACATATGATTAAACGCTGGAACTGGGCCTGTGCTGAATCCCCTAAATGTCCCCAATCTCCTTCGTTGTACAAGCAATTCCCCCGTTTGATCTCCTCAATTTAGTTTTGTCCATTGCATTGTTCAGTAAAAAAATTTGGACGAAATCGGACCAACAGTTGAGAATTTATGGCGCAAAACTTTTGGAGATAAAGCTCCCCCTAGTGTCGAAAATGTACAATTTACCTGTATCAAAATTGATCCAGCTCTTCCTCGCACTAAGGTTTATGAAGGTATAAAACTTGAAAATGATGCGGCGGCGGCAGACGATGAAGATCCATAATTCGATTCATATATAAATAAAATAGAATGAATTGAATATTACGGCTAATTTGGTTCTATGTGACTCAACCATCTCACAGCTCCCCCAAGGAGTTGGTTCTCCTACATCCCTTCAGTCGCACCTGATTGCCACGAAGCTTCCACGAGACAGAAGGACCGTTTTCCTACTTTTATCTCGCCACATGATTATTCTAGTCGAAAAACTGAACTGTTATAATGTCTGTAGCGCCGATATCATTTATTATGGTAAATGCTGAATTCTGATCAGATGTCAAAATCTTATGCCCAGCTAGCATTTAGCGACTTGCTGCTGTTAGTGCTAACTTGACGCTGTCCTCCACGTCCGCCTGAAGGACTGGTGGGATCTGTACTTCTTGTCGACCCATCCGAATGTTGATGCTAACATGGTCACATGTTTTAAAATATTCTTTAAAAAAAAAAGGGATACAATGTGGGATAATGGATTCGTACCTGAGGCGGTTCTTGAGCGTGTGAACCTCACGGCTCAGGCCCTCGCTGGCCTCAGTTGCATCATCCAGCTCCCTCTGCAGCTTTCTACGTGAGGCATTGGCCCTGGTGGCCTCCTCCTCAGCCTCCTCCAGCTGACGCTTCAGCTGCTTCATACGAGAGTTAGCCTTCTCCACCTTCAACGTACACACGCACAAACACACACACACACACACGCAGTGAAAAACCATACCAGAAATATGAAACATGCTCAGCTCAGTCTCTCTGAGGCGGCAGGTTCAGTCTCTGATGTGACTCGTGGAAATAACGAGGTCCATGTGAGATGGTGGACACCTTCGATCAAAGATTGATGAGCCAAACATGCACAGGAGAAGTATTTGCGCCCTTTAAAAAATGAGTTAAAATGAGATATAGAGCTATAATTCAAGTTATTCATAAAAATCTTACCTCTGTGTTCAAAAAATATTGAAACATTTGTGACAAAAAAAGCCTCTGCTGTCTTCCACACACAAACTAAAGCTTCCACAGTTTGAAAAACACCTGGAACAAAATCGATTTTTTTTTTTGCAACAAAAAACTAAGTTAGGTGTGGCCTAGCAAGACCTACTTGTTCCTTAAACTGGTCGGCATGGCGACGCTCATCCTCCACTTGCATGCAGATCTCTTTCAGCTTCTTCTCAGTTCTTCTCACTATTTTGTTGGCTGCTGCTCGCTCCCTGTAGTGGAGAACAGAGGGTTGGAGGAGATGAGCCATATTTATCCGTCTAAAACTCACATTTCTGCTCACACTTATTGAACTTCATGGATTTTAAAGGCAAATAATGAAAAAAAGAAAGAAACGCTCAGTCCTGTGAACAATAGAGAATTGAATTCTCACTTGGCCTCCTGCTCCAGCTGTTCCTCCAGCTGAGCTATCTTGGCCTCCAGCGCAGTGATGGAGGCCTTGAACCTGCTCTTCACAGAACCCTCCAGCTCGCCAAGTTTGGCCCGCAGCTCCTTATTCTGACGCTCCAGTTGCTGACGGGCGTTTTCGCTCTTCTGGGCCGTGCTGCGCTCCGCACTCAGCTCGGTGGTCAGAGTGTCCACCTGACGGACAGAGACGGAGGCGGTGTCAAAGGCTTCATGAGGGGCTTAGAGACGTGTGGTTGTCACATCACACAAGTGAATGAAGCGTTAGCTCCAGTGGAAGTAGGAATAAAGGTCATAATGAGGGCCCACCTGCATAGACGTCTTCCTGAAGCGGTCGTTGAGCAGCTCCATGTTTCCCTGCTCCTCTTCCAGCTCTTCCTCCAGCTGAGCGATGCGGGCCTCGAGCCTCCTCTTCTCATCCATCAGAGCAGACCTGACAGACAGTCATGGAACTGTGACGGCGATCCATAAACAAACTAAGTGGGTCTTTGGTGACCTCATGAAGTGAACCGGCTCCAAAGAATGAGCTCTTTTCTGACTTTAGGAAATACAAAAAGCTCAATGCTGCTCTTTAATGGTTGTTTTTTCTTCACATAATTCATCTAACGGACAAAAAACTGCAACATTTAAACATGTTTATCAAACTTGAGCCAAGCTGCTATGGCTTACTCCAAAATAAATAGAACAATAAAGCAATAATAATCATAATAATCCCTATTGTCTTCATGTTCAGAGACAAATCATGAGATATAACTTACTTTCCAGAGGTGCTGTTGGAGATTTCATCTTGCAGCTCATCCCGCTCCTGCTCTGCATGGCGCCGCCCCCTCTCTGACGCCGCCAGGTCCTGCAGAGCGGGGTCAAAGGTAGAGAGCAGGTTATGAGGTCTTGGGGCAAAACTCGATGCTTCATCGCAAAGCTGCACTGCATGCATAAAAATCTATAAACCAAAAATCTACATCCTCCGTCTCCAACAAAGAAGGATGAAACCGTGAAGCAGCGTCTGACCCTCCTCTACCTCATGCAGCTGCACGATCTCAGCCTCCAGACTCTTCAGCTTCTTCTCATTCTCCTTGGATATGGCGAAGATATCGTCTCTGGAGGCTCGAGCGTCTTCCAACTCCCGCTGGTAGTCCTTCATCTGGGCCTGACGGGGTGAAACAAACGGCTGTGGGTTGAGCCTGACGGCAGTAAACGTGTCGGGTTCAAACGGGAGGACCTTTAAGTATGTACCTGCAATTTGCGCAGCTGTTTGATGGCTTCGTCTCGTGCCTTGTTGGCTCCCTCTATGTGACCTTCAATGTCCTTCAGATCCATCTCCAACTTCTTTTTAGCAGCCACGGCCAGACCTCTCTGCTTCCTCTCGTCTTCCAACTCCGCCTCCATCTCTCGCACCTGGGGGGGCGAGTCGGTGCAGTGAGTTGGGAATAAACTGCTTGTTAAAAAGTCGATGGGTGATTTTAGCCGTTATCCTGCACCTGCTTGACCAGCGCTCTCTTCTTCTCGTCGTTCTGGTCGTCGCGGCCCTGAAGGTCTCTCTCATACTGGGCCTTCATGGCCTGCATGTTGACCTCCAGACGCAGCTTGGCGTCCTCCGTTGCCTGCAGCTCATCCTCCAGCTCCTCCAGCTGGGTCTTCATCTCTTCCAGCTGCTGCTCCAGAGTACGCTTGGACTTCTCCAACTCATGGACCTGAGGACAACAGACAAGGAAGGTGACAGGTCGGACTGTTGCTCAGCTGTCACAGATGCTCAAGCCCGCTCTTTTAACAAGGAATGCTCACATTCTTGCCAACGTCGTCCTTGGAGCTCATCAGATCTTCCATTTCCGCACGAAGCTGCTTGTTAACCCTTTCCAGCTCCTCTTTGGCTTCCAGGGCCTCGTCTAGAGCTCTGGCCATGGACAGAGCTTTGGTCTCCTTCTCCCTGGCCTCCGCCTCGGCACGGTCGCGCTCCTCAGCGTAGCGAGCAGAGACGCTCTTCTCCTCAGCCAGCATCTACAGAGGAGGAAGGTGTAGAACTATAGATCAGCGTTTCATCTGAACGATAGTCGTAGTTTTGAAGGTTATATTTCCAGAGGAAATATCCGTTAATACCCCGTAAAGTATTCTCAGTGGAGGATGTTCTCACCTGGTCAAACTTCTTCTGTTTCTTCTCCAGGCTGGAGACGATCTGCCTCTGGTGGTCCAGGTCCACAGTCAGATCATCCAGCTCCTGCTGCAGGCGAGTTTTTGTCTTCTCCATCTTTTCAAAGCCGATAGTTTTCTCCTCAAGACGCTGGCTGGTCAGCTCCAGGTCCTTCTGCAGCTTCTTCTTTGTCTCTTCCAGAGTGTCTATTGTTCCGACATCATCCTCCAGCTTCTTCTTGCTCTCTGACAGCTGCAACAAACAAAGCAGGAAATCGGTCAGATTAAAAACACATTATCTGCGTATTGTTCTCTGCACCAGAGACCACGGATCCTACCTGAGCCTGTAGGCTCAACATCTGCTTGTCCAGATTCTTCCGTGACTCCTCATCCTCCTCCTGCTGCTCCTGAAGAGTGTTCTTCTCCTCCTCCAGCTGGCGTATTCGACCACTGAGGTTTAGTTTCTGACGTGTCTCCTCCTGAAGCAGCTCCTAAATGGAAGGAACATCTCTGCAGTTAGCTTAGAAGAACAGAGTGATTGAGAGGGAAGTAACTGATGCTCATAGATCATCTTCGTCACCTGCGTGTCCTGCAGCTGACTCTCCAGTCCAGCGACATCTTTGGCCGTCTTGATGCCCTTCCTCTCTGCATCTTCCAACAGGGCCGACACGTTGTCCAACTCAGCCTATGAGGAGAGATAAAAGAAATTTAAAAAAGTGTTATCAAACTGAGAAAAGTGTATTTATACAAAATTTACAATATATATATATACATGTAAATTAAAAAAAATAACAAAGAAGACAATTCTCTGAATTATTCTTAAATGAAATTAATCCGTAATACATTCATGTTTGAACAATACAAAAAACATTTTGGTATGGTAGGTTGGATAAACTTCACACTAAAACTGCAATAATAAAAATTCAACTACGTATGAAGCTTTTTTTTAATTTTATTTGAACTGCATTCCTCCACATTTCTTTATTGTGAAACAAATTTTTTTAGAAATTTAATCAAAATTGTTTCATAAGAACCTAACAATACAACAGTTGCCAAAGAGAAAATCCAAATCAAGCTAATTCTGAATACATTTTAAATCACAAAAAACGAAAATCTAATTAAACTGAGATCAAATAAATGACTGTGAACAGTCCTCACCTGCAGTTTGTGTGCGCGCTCAGAGAGTTCTCCCTTGGCCCGTTCTCCCTCAGTGACCCGGGCCGTGAGCTCCTGCAGCTGAGCCTCTACTTTCTTCCTCTTGTGCTCAGACTCCAGCTTGGCCTGTTGGAGGCCTTTGACCTCGATGTTCAGCTCCTTGTTTGCATTCTCCTGGCTCTGCTTCGTTTTCTCCAGGTTGGCCTTAAACTGAACGCAACAAGAAAACAGTTTTCAGCCTGGTCAGATGGTGGAGTGATGATATTTCCTCTTTGGTGTGGAAGAAATCAGGTCTTACCCTCTTGGCCTGTTCCAGCTGTTCTGAAAGCTCTTCCAGGGCAGAGGCGTGTCTCTGTCTCATGTCCTGGATCTGAGATTCGTGGTTTTTAGTCTCTTCATCAATCGTCTTCTTCAGCTCTGTGACCTCCTGCTCACGCTTGGTCCTAGAGAGAACAGGGACAGGTTTTACCGCAGTCGGCTTAAAGCCATCTTGTCAATGATGTGGAAGCAAAAGGCACCTGAGTTCCTGCTGAGCAGCGGTGGTGTCGAGAGTGTCCTCCAGTTCAGTCTTCAGGGCCTCCAGCTCTTCGCTCAAGTCCCTCTTCAGTTTCTCAGCCTTGTTTCTGCACAGCTTCTCAGAATCCAGGTCCTCCTGCAACTCAGAAAGCTGGGCCTGCAGCTCCCTCACAAGTTTCAAGGCATTGTTCCTCTGGCTAACCTCGTCTTCATTCCTGTCAAGAGATGAATGATGATGGATGTTGTGACCACTCCCCAGCACTGACGCCCCATGTCAGCAATTTAATAAATGATTCAAAAAAGCTGGTTTTATTGATTCATGTGTTCATTTTTCTGCCAAGTTTGTTTTTAATGTGTTATTTGTTGCTTTAAAATAAGTTCATGGTTAATGACTGTGTCCCGCCTGCGTCTGTGCGGAGGGAACTTTAGGTGGGAACTGCATACGGTGACACGACCGAGTGGCCAGTGCAGGTTGGCCGTTTTCATATCCATATTATTTGGGCTTCATGTTATACAACAGGAAAAGGAAACAGGGCGTCCATGTGTCATATATTTCAGGAATAAGGACTAAAAGCAGGAAATTCAGTGTTCCATGCAGACGCTATTCAATAGGTTATGGTGAGGAAACCTTTTTATAACCACCAACACATTAAGATATACACCAATCAGCCATAATTTAATAAACACTGATATAACTTCAACAAGAGAAGTCAGGTTTATCTTGTTAGAGTGGCACCTGTCAGAGGGTGGGACATAGTAGGCAGCGAGTTATGAAGTTGCTGTGTCGGGACCAGGAAAAATGGGAAGATTAAGGATCTGAACGAATTTGACAAAGGCTAAATAGTGATGGCTTGACAACTGGGTCAAAGCCACATAAAGTTCATCACAAAGCTGTTTTTGACTGCTACAGGCCAGGGGGAACATTATATTAAGCAGGTAGTTTTAATGTTATGGCTGAGTGACTTATGTCAGAAATACGGCACAATGCTGTAATAATTACAAAGTGTCACATTTTTGTTTCGACATAAACTATAAACACAGAGATCTCATTTAGTTCCCTGGAGGAACTCCTCAGTGGTCCAGCAGGGGGCAGCAGAGTCGCTGCTGTGAAGGAACAACACACACACTACACTACACACAACCCAGCCATAGAACACACACTACAAACTACACACAACCGAGCCATACGACACACTACACTACACACAACCTAGCCTAGAACACACACTACACAAACCAGTGATACAACACACACCAGTGATACAACACAGACTACACAAACCAGTGATACAACACACACTACACACACCAGTGATAAAACACACACTACAAACACACACCAGTGATACAACACACACTACACACACCAATGGTACAACACACACTAGACACACAACAGTGATAAAACACACACTACACAAACCAGTGATACAACACAGACTACACAAACCAGTGATACAACACACACTACACACACCAGTGATAAAACACACACTACAAACACACACCAGTGATACAACACACACTACACACACCAATGGTACAACACACACTAGACACACACCAGTGATAAAACACACACTACACACACCAGTGATACAACACAGACTACACAAACCAGTGATACAACACACACTACACACACCAGTGATAAAACACACACTACAAACACACACCAGTGATACAACACACACTACACACACCAATGGTACAACACACACTAGACACACACCAGTGATAAAACACACACTACACAAACCAGTGATACAACACACACTACACACACACCAGTGATACAACACACACTACTCACACAGTAGTGATACAACACACACTACACACACACACCAGTGATACAACACACACTACACACACCAATGATACAACACACTACACACACCAGTGATACAACAAACACTACACAAACCAGTGATACAACACACACTACACACACCAGTGATAAAACACACACTACAAACACACCAGTGATACAACACACACTACACACACCAAAGGTACAACACACACTACACACACACCAGTGATAAAACACACACTACACAAACCAGTGATACAACACACACTACACACACACCAGTGATACAACACACACTACACATACCAGTGATAGAACACACACTACACACACCAGTGATACAACACACACTACACAAACCATTGATACAACACACACTACACACACCAGTGATAGAACACATAGTACACACACCAGTGATAGAACATACACTTCAAACACACCAGTTATACCACACTACACACACAAATGGTACAACACACACTATACACACACCAGTGATACAACACACACTACACACACACCAGTGATAAAACACACACTACACAAACCAGTGATACAACACACACAACACACATTCCAGTGATAGAACACACACTACACACACAAGTGATACAACACACACTACACACACACCAGTGATACAACACACACTACACACACTAAGGGTACAACACACACTACACCGGACCAGTGATAGAACACACACTACACCCACCAGTGATAAAACACACACTACACACACCAGTGATAAAACATACACTTCAAACACACCAGTGATACAACACACACTACACACACTAAGGGTACAACACACACTACACCGGACCAGTGATAGAACACACACTACACCCACCAGTGATAAAACACACACTACACACACCAGTGATAAAACATACACTTCAAACACACCAGTGATACAACACACACTATACACACAAATGGTACAACACACACTATACACACACCAGTGATACAACACACACTACACACACACCAGTGATACAACACACACTACACACACCAATGATACAACATAACATCAGAATCTCACTGACTCAATATCAAACTCTAACAGACACACACTGGCTTTTACAAAGTGGTTGTGATAGTTTGTTGGTGAACTGGTTTCAGCAGAACTGAGCAGTGGGTTTCTTTACCCCTCCTCCATGGTGGACCTGGTCCTCCTACCTAGCCTGCATTGTCTGCTGCTCATCTTCCTTCTTGCCTAGCTGGCCTTTCAGCTCCTCGATCTGGACCTGAAGCTCCGCTATCTGGTCCTGGAAGTCGGTCGTCTCCCCGTCCAGCTTTCTCTTAGCCTTCTCCAGTTCCTGACGCGTCTTCTCCTCCTTCTTCAGCCTCTCTGAAGAAGACGAGACAAGCGTTCATGTCGTGAATAGCACTCAACCGTCTCTGATACCCTGTGTATCTGCATTTGTCCGTATTTAAAATGTTTCAGCTAAAAGCAAAACAACATGAATGTATCCTGTTGTGTTTTTCTCGTGAAGAAAATTAGAAATCACTTTTTTCTACTAGTACTGGAATTTAAAATCTTCAGATGCAATGGTTCGATAATCGTGATTCATTACTCAGTTCAATAGAATACTCAATATTATTTTATTAATTCTGTATTCCTTTACCCTCCAGGTCGACCATCATCATCTCCTGCTTGTTCTTGACCTTCCCCAGGTTCTTGGCCTTCTCCTCTTCCTCAGCTAGCACCGAGGACACCTCGTTGATCCGATCCTCCATCAGCTTCTTTTCCTGAAGGAAGCAGATCCAGAAGTGTTAACGCACAGATACCCCCTCAATTTAGCATCAGCAGATGTTCATGATCTAAAACACTCGTCTCTGTGTGACTATGTTAAGCAGTAGAGGAGAATAGTTTCATGGAGACCCTCCGTTTTGTCAACCCAATACACTTAGCATGAATGTGGGGGCTTCTCTCTCTCTCTCTCTATATATATATATATCTCTCTCTCACCTTGACAAACTTGGAGTTCTGGTCTTCTAGTTGCAAAATATCCTCTTCAAATTTCTTCATTTTGGCCTCAGCTGTCACTTTCTCCAGTTGCAGCTTCTGTCTGCCAGCCTCCTCCTCGTCCAACTGTTCCTCCAGGTCCTACACACAGTTTCCAATCACAGTAGAAAATATGCGTTACTTAATTCCATTAATCGAACAATTGCGTATTAACGCCCATCCAGCGGTACTTTGACGTTGCATGATGAATTCCACATCGAAAAAACCCACCTGGATATGTGTCTGCATCTTCTTCTTCTCAGTCTGCAGGCCCTGGGTCCTCTCCTCTTCTTCCTCCAGCCTGGACTCCAGGTCATGGAGGATCTCCTCCAGCTCTTGCTTCTTGGAAGCCAGGCGAGCTCTCATCTCCTCAGCCTCTGCAAACAACTCCGTCTCAGCCTGCAGCTGCTCTGCTAGGATGTTCTTCTCCTCCACAAGCTAAACAGACAGGAAGATGAATGATGCGTCCTAAAACACCGGTATTTCTCTAATGCTTCAGAGGATCGCTGTAAGCTCACCTGCTGGTGTTTCCTCTCCATCTCCACCAACTCTCCCTCCACTTTGGACTTATTCTCCTTCACCTTGACCAGCTCCTCGTCTTTAGCCTGCATCTCCTCCTCCTGCCTGGTCACCTGCAGCAGAGGCTTGACCTGCAGGCACGTAGGAAGTTTCAGGCGATGGGCTCTCCTGATGGATCCGACCGGTTAAAGGAGACCAGTGGCCTCTAGAGATAAAACCCATAGATCTGCTCCTACCTTGGTGAAGAGTCTCCACCACTGCCAGTGACGCAGCTTCAAATATGCAGCGCAGTTCCTCTGGAGAACCTTCAGAGCACTGAGCTGCTGCTGCTTCTTAGCAAAGGCCCTGACACATCAAGGACGAAAAAAACTGAGTGAGACCACACAAAAAAAAAATCTGCTTTTCTGTGATTCATTTTGAAAAAATTAAATTTTCAGTTTGGGTTTGACTCCGTAGTTCTTTCTGCAATCAACAGAGGTGTGATGTGTATCAGCAGAACCCGTGTTTGTTGTGCTGGAGTGTTTCATATATGCTTCAAGCAGCACTATATAAGTGACAGAATAAAATCACGGCTACTAATCACTGATATTTACTGGTGGCAGGAGGCTCAGGAGCTCCTGGACCTCAGCTTTTTCTACCCAAATGGAAGAAATTCTGGTGGAGTTTCTAATTCTCTTGAGTCAAAGGTTCCTGATAGTAGCTGTTTTTTTTTAATTCCCCAATTGTGATTTACACAGGGTGTCAAAAGGTCACACCCACGTCCTCTCTCCGACTCGCTATGTTTATACAGATGTTGTTTGGCGACGCTACTACCTCAGCTCCCTCAACTCAACGCCTTCTTATGCCTTTGTGGCGCTCATGCAGAATGGCAGTGTACAATAACGGTTCAACAGTCCTGTCTTGTACAGGTCGTGTCAAAAAGACTTCCAACTCAGAGAGCAGCTGCAAAGAAGCCATTACTTGCGTGCCAGATATCCCCGACAAACAGCCTGGAAGTAAATGATGATGTCAGTGATCTTTAGGTCCCGCTCTTCCTCCAAATGGGCCAAGACTCCAGCCCTGAAAAAGATCTTGCTCTGGCCGATGCGGAACAAGTTTCCATCCAGCTCCAGGGCTTGAATCTACGGACAAGAGGAGAAGGAGAAACTGAAATGGGAAAAGGAGTAGGCTACTTCCCATAATCATACTATTTTAATGATGCCACGCAATCTTCTTGTCATAAAATATGAAAGGAAGCGATGAACATCGTGGTTTTACGTGTGAAACTTGAGAGGGTGGGCAGCAGCAGAGATTATTTGTTTCAAACTGACATTCGACACCTTACCATCCTCTCACAGGCCTGCTTGCCATCCATGAAGCCCTTGGGAATGGCGTTAGGAGTGAGGATCTCGTACCTGGAAATGGAGCGGAGTGAGAGAGAGAGAGAGAGAGAGAGAGAGAGAGAGAGAGAGAGAGAGAGAGAGAGAGAGAGAGAAATGTGTTATTGAGACTCAATGTCTCTCTGTACTATTTAAAACAAAAAAGGGAAAGAGAGAGAGAGAGAGAGAGAGAGAGAGAGAGAGAGAGAGAGAGAGAGAGAGAGAAATGCGTTATTGAGACTCAATGTCTCTCTGTACTATTCAAAACAAAAAAGGGAAATAGAGAGAGAGAGAGAGGGAGAGAGAGAGAGAGAGAGAGAGAGAGAGAGAGAGAGAGAGAGAGAGAGAGAGAGAAGTGTGTTATTGAGACTCAATGTCTCTCTGTACTACCTAAAACAAAAAAGGGAAATAGAGAGAGAGAGAGAGAGAGAGAGAGAGAGAAAGAGAGATGTGGCAGAGGTTGTAGGTCAAGGAGACATGATGCCTTGGCCACAGGTGGAACGTTACTACCTCTGTCTGAACTCCTGGAAAACGATGCGGTTGGGGAAGCCCTGTCTGCAGATACGAATCCCCTCCAGCACACCATTACACCTCAGCTGATCCAGAACCAAGTGGGGGTCCAGTTTACCAGCCTGCAGCAGGAGGGATGAGCGGATGTGACAAGGTAGATGAACATTTTGTTGCTCCGCATCATAAAATTTAACTTGAACTTGAATAACCCAGACTTTATTTCACAGATAAGAACCATCTATGACCAACACTCCTATACTCTTAATAATTCTTTTGATCACATCATAGATGCTTGTCATTGTTTTGGTCTGAGCTCAGCCAAACCCTAACTATGAGTCATCTTAAAACACACCCTCTTCTCGTGGTTGGGGATGATGCAGCGGACAAAGTTGGGGTTGGTGTTCCTCAGAGTGGCCATCAGCTTAGATAGCTGCTCCTTGTACAGCTGACCCACAGTGCGGAACATCCCCTTCTTGGTCTTGTAGGCGGCGCCGAATGCCGTCTCGTTCATGCCTGACACCTGGTCCAGACCCACGATCCGGTCCACTGATGATGGAGAGCGATGCGTGAAGGAAGAGAGAGACAAGTATCATGAAGTGATTCAGGGGTAAGGGATAAGGCGCATCTGATGATGAAGATCGTGTTCTACTTCAGAGCCAACAGAAGGAATCTTGAGGCCTTTACTGATATTTAGAATCAATATCATCCACATATTTGTCTGCTGATGCGGGTGAAGAAAA
The DNA here is from genome assembly GCA_037951165.1 of Lophius americanus. Lineage (NCBI taxonomy): Eukaryota > Metazoa > Chordata > Actinopteri > Lophiiformes > Lophiidae > Lophius > Lophius americanus. Next base: position 1,311,562 of record JBBDHG010000085.1, on the reverse strand, counting down.
AAAGGTTTGCATGCTGAACGTAACAGAATTCGCTTGTTGCTGATCTATCGATAAGAATTAAAACCAATAATGATGTCACAACCGCATTGACCGGAAACCAGCAGCTGCTTTCATATTCTAGCCATCAAATCAGAAAGCTGCTTTCCCTCAGTCCACTCAGAACATTCCTTCCTGAACCAACCATCAGTTTGAGAATACTGCTTTATAATACTTATAATACTGCTCCATTTCAACTGACTACACTCCATGTGTGTTCCTCTAATTGCACCAGTTCACATATGCCCCCGGACAACCATTGCACATCTGAACATGGGCAACCATTGCACATGTGCACCTGGACAACCATTGCACAAGTGCACTTGGACAACCATTGCACAAGTGCAACTCGACAACCATTGCACATGTGCACCGGGACAACCATTGCACAAGTGCACCGGACAAGTATTGCACATCTGAACATGGGCAACCATTGCAAACCTGAACCTGAACAACCATTGCACATGTGCACCTGAACAACCATTGCACATGTGCACCGGGACAACCATTGCACAAGTGCACCAGGACAACCATTGCCCATGTGCACCCGAACAACCATTGCACATGTGCACCCGAACAACCATTGCACATGTGCACCTGGACAACCATTGCAAACCCGCACCTGAACAACCATTGCATATGTGCACCCGGACAACCATTGCAAACCTGCACCTGAACAACCACTGCACATGTGCACCTGGACAACCATTGCACATGTGCACCTGGACAACCATTGCAAACCTGCACCTGAAAAACCATTGCATATGTGCATCCGGACAACCATTGCAAACCTGCACCTGAACAACCATTGCACATGTGCACCTGGATAGCAAAGACATATATATATATACATAGAATCTCACTCTTTGTAGCTCTTACTCTTTCATTAATGGTTTGGTCCAAATATCTAATACAAATGAATTTGCCTGCATCTTGTTGGTCCATTTGGTCTGTCTTCACATCATCCTTGCTTTTTAATACATAGTAAATTGTGTCATTTTCTTGTTTTGAAATAAAAGCTAGAGCTACGTCCACATTTACTGCTTCTCAACGGGACATACTATGAATATCCTTCAGCTCTAACGATCGTCCATGATTCACATTCTTTTCTCACAAAAGGTCTCTGCATTGTTTCATATCAAAGATGACAGCCTTCATGCTTGTCGGTTATTTTAGATCGCTGCAAATCCTCTCGTGTTCCCACCATCTGTCCGTGAGTCAACCTGTGCTCCAATCACACGACTCGTCTAAGAGTTTCTCCTCTGACTGCATGGCGTTTCAGCAACACCTCGTCTCTCAGCTTATTTTTGTCATCTTTTAATAAAAAAGATTTATGACAGGGAGTTGGATCTGATATCCAGCTTTCAGGTTCCAGATCTTCCATTCTTTCAGGACGTATAAATATCAACTCTGAGTAACCCGAGACTTAAATCAAAGCTGGATCCACTCACTCGCCTTCCTCAGAATTAAGTTGAACACTGTCATATTTTTCCATCTCCTGTTAGCTCTGATGCACATGCTGAGGGTTTAGACTATTTAATGGTAAAAAAGGAGAGTCGGGTCACTGCAGCTGCATCAGTAGACATCTGATCACAGCAGCATCACATCCACAGTCTAGGAGGAATATCTGCCCTTTCAATGCACTGTGGATGGTTTCCATTTACTTTATAATTAACAATGTACAATTGCCTAACAGCAGATTTTTTTAAAATTCATATGAACATATTACTGTTTCATATCATCCTTTGAGAAGTCACTTTAGAAGTGCTTTATCCGACCCGTCATTAACAGGAATCAACCAGCCAGCAGAGCAGCCATGCAAAGCCAGAGGGCGGGGTGGGTGGGGGGGGGTGGGGGGGGGGGGGGGGGGAGGGGGGGGCTGTAGCCAGGGGCACAGTGTGACCAGGACGGCACGGGAAAACCTATGACCCCTTCGCTGCCGAGGATGAGGAGAAGCCAGAGTGTGACTATCCTTCACCTGGAGCTTCATGGAGCCCAGACACATTTTCATAGAATGAAGTTCTCTGAAACGTCTGTATGTCTACAGCAAGAGAGACGGGGACAGAGGAAGAAGAAGACAGGGAGGGTGAGACAGGAGGTAAGTAGTAAACGTGCAAGGAAAGGAAAGTAACCACATGTTGCATAAATGAGATGTTAACGGTGAAACTGCCGCAAGAGAAAGCACAAGATGAAAGATTAAGGACTCTGAAAATTCCTTAAGAACAACCTTGAGCTGATCGTTGAGGACAGTTCCTCTGTGCTGTGTATGACTCTATGAGTTAAATTAAAGCTAAACATTATTATTACTATGAAAGACGGGTGTTTTGAGCTGAACGCCCACTTCAGCTCGCATGTGGTCACACTGACAATGTAAGTGAGTTGATGTTCCAGCAGGTCCGATGAGCATTTCAGAGCTCTCAAATCTGCGTAGTGAGCATTAAAAGATAAGGAACAGCGTAGACTGACAGTAACATTATGCTGCAGGTCTTTATTTCAACTGGTGATGAGTTTAGAAATGAGTTACAGTTCACACTGAAGGGAAAGAAAAAACATGTATACTAAATCTGATCCGAAAGTATCAAACGCCTTGAGAACTCATGGTTTAGCTTTGGAAAAAGAAATCAGGAGATCAGCAAAGTCATCAGGACACATGATCAGAAGAGAGAGATGTCTGAACAGATACTGAGATATTTCAGTCTGGATTAAAGTCTGGACTAAAGTGGTCATCAATAGAGCCAGAGGATCTTCTGGATGTTTCTGGATGGACAGGGTTAATCTATATAAACACAGCGTATGAAAAATGTATACCAGTATACGTTTGTAGCTCCTGCAAAGCAAATGGAAACCAAACTTACCGTCCTTCCAGAGCTCAGCCACAAACTTGTCTGTGGACTGGTGCAGCAGAGTCGCCACATTGTCATTCAGGGGGTCCATGTTCTTCATGAGCCATTCGTTGGCTTTATAATCAACCTGAAGTTACAGGGAAAATAACTTTGCGTTATCGTAGTTGGTGGAAAACTGACTACGAGTTTTCGTAGTCAGAATGTCAGACATTCCAACAGCAACAAAAGTGAAATAAAATCCAAACAGAGTATTTTCGACGTTACCAGAGCTGCTAAAGCTAGCGGGAGCTCAGAGCCAGCCACGAACCCAGAAGCCCTTGATTAAAGCCGACGTAGAACATATTTTGGACTGAACAAAGTTTTGATTTCACTTCAAAACGTCGAACAGTTGGTTTAAGGACAGAGGGTACATTCATTTCAACGGGTCAGAATACATACACAATGCCAAACGGCCTTGTTACCTCCCCTGTAATCCTTCAAAATAAGACCACTTAAAATATATTTCTCATTACCATTTTGTAACAAATTGGAATCATCCAAAATCGGTGTCGTTCAGACTTTCTAAAAAATCTGTGATCGACCAAGAAAACTGCAATCTGTGCAGTTAACAAGTCAAGTGTAGTAGACGTCTGTCACAGCTCCATCAGTCTCTCCGTACACCATGCTGTCATTAATCGTACGGACAGACATTACAGGTGTGGTTGACATAAAATGAGTGGAGACAGAGCAGAACATCGTACAAAACAAAGCTGACACAATGAGTTCCATCAGCTTGTCACGTACACCATCTAAACAATCTTAAGTGCTAGTTTAGAGTCCACTTCCCCTTCCCTTCATTAAAAAGCACACTATCTGGGTGCAAAATACGGTGAAAGATGCAAAGAGATGGATTTTAGTCCCTTGATTATCCCTGGGTGTTTTTGCCCATAACAAGAATGGAACAAGTGTGATCTCCCACTCCCTTTAAAATCCGTCCCGTAACAGCAGCTGTCCTCCCGATGAGCCCATGAGAAGAGATGATTGCAGAGATGACGAGAAGTATTTACGTGGGCGCAGTCTCCAAATCCGAGGAAATAATTTGTTTCGTACGGTGACAGGTGGATGAAAATGTTGAGCAGCTGATCTGAATGATGTCAGAACTCATCTGTGCTTCACCTGTGCAGGCCAGTTAATATCAGCCGCTCCCTGGTTCTAATATTGTGGCTGATCCGTGTACGTCAACAGGTTCCAAACAACTTCACAGAGCCATAACTGATGAAAGCTGCTCTATACAAAGATCCGCCACAATAATAATAATAATAACAATACATTTAATTTATAATGCACTTTACATTTGGATCAAATCTCAAAGTGCTACAAAGCCAAAGCAGATAAAAGCATCATAAAAAATAAAATAATAACTATATAAAAAACTGACCAAAAAGCAGCAATGTTAATTAAAGTTATAGGTTCTGCTAAAAAGGAAAGTTGTAAGTCCTTTTTTAAATGTGTCAGTCATCTGTGGAGCCCTGAGATGGTCAGGGAGGGCATTCCACAGACGAGGGGCAGCAGAACAGAAGGCCCGATCACCCATGGTGCTGAGCTTAGTCCGGGGAAGGAGGAGGCGGTATGACTGGGTAGAACGAAGGGATCGTGTCGAGGTCAGTGGGGTGAGTAGTTCTTTCAGGTAGGGGGGTGCGTTACCATGGATACACTGGTGAGTGAGGAGAGAGATCTTATAATCAATCCTGCTGGAGATAGGAAGCCAATGAAGGGAATGAAGAACAGGGGTGATGTGTTCGTGTTTACGAACTCTCATCAGGATCCTTGCAGCACTGTTTTGAACATACTGAAGTCTTTGAAGACTTTTATCAGGGATCCCGATGAGAAATGTTAGAACCGGGGACTGTCTCAGTTTATGTAGGTGCGGCCAGCTGATGTGGCTTTTAAGGCAGGAAGAATACGGACCAGTGTTCTGTTGTTGGAAGGTCCAGCTTCTTTCTGCTGCATGAAGGTAGTAATACGCCCGACTGGACCCCTTTAGTAGAGTGGTGCACTGATGAAAACTATACATGCACGATGATGGGTTTAAAATATGACTGCACCGGTCAGACACAAGCAATGAGGCTCTGTGTGGATCAGTCACTGTAACATGATCCTTACTTGTGTTTAGTGAACACCTGAAGAGTGTTAGACCGGAGCAGGACCTAAGACGTAGTCGACACAGCAACCGAAGACCCGAGACAAGGAATGCAAGACATCCATATGGGTTTCATCAGAATCCTGGAACAGCAAACTCCCCGTGTTTGCAGTATTTCCAGTGTTACTCTGTCATATAGGCTTTATTTAATGAAGTTTGGATTTATTGCTGCTTCCAGTTTCACATTTTGAAAACATCTCGTGTTTTTTCACGGTGAGGCTCAGAACTGGGAGTGGTGTTTACGTACAAACTTGCATGACAGTAAAAAGATGCGGCTGCAGGAGACAATCTGGGGATGGTCAGCTTTCATGCAGCAACGGACAGGAACCCCCTCTGGAATGCTGAGAAGCGTCGGTTCTTATTACTGATGGCAGACCGTCACATAAGGAAAAAGTTGAAGCGCTCTGTTATGTAACCAGCAGGCACCACAGACTCAATAACAGTAATGTGAACCAGATGTGGGTTTCCAGCAGCGGCTTCGGCGGCTGCTGCTCTCAACTGGGTCATTGTTGTCAGGCAATGACCTGGTTAACTGCACCTTTGGAGGAGTGTGTGCCCCCAGGAAGGTCTTCAAAACAAGTCAGAAGCAGAGTGGTTGTGTTTCTGCATTTTTAAGATCTATTTGTAGAAGCTTGGATAAATAGCGGATCCAACGAGCTACCGCTCCCAGGAGATCCGTTGGGTCGTGATACATACCCGGCCCGCATAGTGAATGATGCAGAAGTCAGCTTTGTCCTTCAGCTGACGTGGCTTCTGAAACTTGGTGTGTGTTCCCTGCTCCTGCAGAACCTTGTCTATGAAGGTCCTATCGGTGGCCTTGGGAAACCAGCACTCCTCATCCAGCAGAGCCAGGATACCGGGCGGGTTCGTCTGAGGGGGGAGACAGAATCAGTAGAACTCATAGCTGCGCGTTAGCAGACACACGCAGACGGAGACCACCGACCGGCCGCTCGATCAGGTCGATGCAGGGCTGCAGGTCCAGGCCGAAGTCGATGAAGCTCCACTCGATGCCCTCCCTCTGGTACTCCTCCTGCTCCAGAATGAACATGGTGTGGTTGAAGAGCTGCTGCAGCTTCTCGTTGGTGTAGTTGATGCACAGCTGCTCAAAGGAGTTCAGCTGAAAGGAGACGGAGGTTTGTTCATTTACTGAGACGTTTTCTCACAGCTCCAGTTTTGTGTCTGTGATTCTGGTTAGTCCATAGAAAGACAGAATAGAATAGAACCTTTAATGTAAAAGATGTGTAAAAGAATGAGAACTATCAAATCTGGACTTAATTGCCAATTAATCTAGACTTTCGACCATACAGGAAAACCTCCAGGTAGCCTTTTTTAACCTCCCCCCTGTTCGTCTGTGAGCAGGATTACAGAAAAACCACAGGACGGAGTTGAATGTTATTTTACCTACAGTTAGATTTTGGAATATCCTAGAGGTAATTAAAATTTGGTGACTTTTTAAAATCAAATCAAAATAAAAAAATAAGCTGATTGGAGCAGTGGCCATTGCTGCCTCTGATCTTTTTCTGGGGGCTCTGTGGGCTGAACAGAGATGCTGAAGTGGAAAGGGAAGGATACGAGCAGCTATAGAGTATCTGGGAGATACTGAGAGAATTTGTTGGAGTTGTGAGTAGATTTAGAGGCTAACAGTAACTCTAACATTAATGGAGGAATCCGCATGAATTTTTCTTAAACCTACGGTACTGCTGTGGCCTTTGTGGTTGTCTGCGCTCTTTTGAGGGCTTTTTCTAGTTTGAAACGGCACCCTGAGGGGACAGAGGCTAAAAAGATGAAAGATGTGACACTTATTGATCTGCAAACAAATAATAATAATAATACATTTAATTTATAATGCACTTTACATTTGGATTAAATCTCAAAGTGCTACAAAGCAAAAGCAGATAAAAGCATCAATGAAAAATAAAATAATAACTATATAAAAGCCTGACCAAAAAGCAGCAATGTTAATTAAAGTTATAGGTTCTGCTAAAAAGGAAAGTTTTAAGTCCTTTTTTAAATGTGTCAGTCGTCTGTGGAGCCCTGAGATGGTCAGGGAGTGCATTCCACAGACGAGGGGCAGCAGAACAGAAGGCCCGATCACCCATGGTGCTGAGCTTAGTCCGGGGAAGGAGGAGGCGGTATGACTGGGTAGAACGGAGGGATCGTGTTGAGGTCAGTGGGGTGAGTAGTTCTTTCAGGTAGGGGGGTGCGTTACCATGGATGCACTGGTGAGTGAGGAGAGAGATCTTATAATCAATCCTGGTGGAGATGGGAAGCCAATGAAGGGAATGAAGAACGGGGGTGATGTGTTTGCGTTTACAAACTCTCATCAGGATCCTTGCAGCACTGTTTTGAACATATTGAAGTCTTTGAAGACTTTTATCAGGGATCCCGATGAGAAGTGAGTTACAGTAATCCAGTCTGGAGGAGACGAACGCGTGGACCAGCTTTTAAGTATCACTCAAGGTTAGTGAAGAACGGAGTTTCGAAATATTTCTAAGATGGTGAAAGGACATCTTGCAGATGTGTTTGATGTGGGATTCAAAAGTGAGTTGAGGGTCAAAATTTACACCGAGGTTGGTGACTGATGAAGAGAGGGGAATGTCGTGAGCAGAGAAGGTAATACTGGTTATGGAAGAAGACTGGGTCTGATGTGAGGTGCCAATTAAAATAGCTTCGGTTTTGGAGCTGTTCAACTGGAGAAAGTTGTTTTTCATCCACACCTTTGAGGTGTGGATGAAATCTGAAATCTGTTGTGAATCTAGTCGTCCCTGGAGTTACAAAAGATGTCAGAACACACTGACTGAAAAGGAATGTGACCCAGAAATTTAACATGAATAAACACTTTTGAACAACAAAACAACATGTTACCCCATTCTTCCCAGGCTCCAAATGCTAGCAGAAAGAATTTTAGAGGCAGAGAGGAAGCGTGTGAATGTGAGGCTTGATATTTGATTTCATTTTGAAGCAATTTGTTCTTCCGTCTTTAAGCACTTGTTAAGCTATTTAATTATGTTATGTTGACAGTTTATAGTATTGTTTATTGTCACCCAACCGGATTTCTTCAGTCTGGAGTAGCCCAAGCCCGTATCTGTAGGAATGTGACTGTTTGGACCTCAGCAGGGGAGGAGGTTTGACTAAATGGACTTTTCGCCCTATTAGTTGTTCCAGAAAGCAGTTTGTATGTTGTTAAGTTTTACTGACGCCCCACAATCTGCACCTCAAAGATCTCAAAGCCAGCGATATCTAGGATGCCGATGAAGGACGCCCCCTGGCGTTTGGTCCTGTCCAGAGCCTTGTTGATGCGATGGACCAGCCAGCGGAACAGACGCTCGTATGTCGCCTTGGCCAGGGCTTCAACAGCAAAGTCAGCCTGAGACCAAAACACAGGAGAGACAAATTTATTCCTAAAAGTGCAACACTTTGTGTCGCCTGTTTACAGTTTGAGTGATTTATCAGGGTATGATGAGACACAGAGATGTAATAGCTAAATGAATAATCAATAATCCCTGAGAGGGTCAGATCACCTGTTCTTTGGTCTGCGCCTTCTGAACATAGTCTCGTCCCACTTTGATTCTGGGGCTGAGGATAGCCCGGGTGAACTCCATGACATTCATTCCAAGCAGGTGGCAGAGCTTCTGCGCCGCTGAGGATGCAGGACACCACCAATTTAGTGACATGATATAAACCTCTCACTGGTTCACATGCAGCCTCTCCGGACTGGGCCAAGACCCCAAGATGGCCGAACGGGTCAGGGTCAAGCAGACTAGTAGCCTAAAGTAGCTTCTTATATGAGCTGCAGGAGCAGGTGAGCAGGCGTGACAGTGGAGAGGACGGCGTTGGATGTTCACCTGTGTTCTCAGGCATGGAGGCCTGATCAGTATTCCTCTCCTTCTTAAACACAATGTTTCCAAACTGCAGCACCGCAGAGACCACCTTCAACATGCCTGAGAAGGACAAGATAGAGATTTATTGAACCTTAGGGTTTGAAAAAAAGATGCTGGCAGAAGAAGATAATGGAATGTCGATTGTAGACAGAAGTTAAGGCTCCCAGGCACATCTGGAAGTGTTGTTCTACTCACAGACGATCTCCTCATGAGAGAAGCTCATGATATGCATGGCATCCAAAGTCTCCTGGAAATTTTCCTTGTCCTGTTGCCCAGGGATGGGAATGTTACCGTTGGACAGGAAACGATAGTTGTTAAATCCCTCGAGGAGCAGGTCCGCTGGAGAGGGGAAGAATGATACATCGCTATTATTCTACTGGCTCTACTTTCTGTCGGTCATGTGTGTTAGATCAATACTGCCTGTGGATTTTGTCCTCAGCACTAACAGTTGAAATGATTCTCAAACAATTTAGAGAATTCCAGAATGAAGTTTAATTCAAACATTTGCATTTCTTTGCGGTAGAGACGTTTGGTACTCGTTTCAGGGAGGAAGAGAAGGAGCGAGGGGCGGGACTAGGGGGTGGGAATGGTGGGACTACTCTGTGGGAGCGCTAGCTGAGAAGTGCCGTCTTGGAATGTCGACACATGTTCTACATCATCACCAAAAAATGTCAAAATAAGCCAAATGAAACGTCCAAAAGTTGCCCAGCGTTAACTCAAACCAGCTTTTCTGCGCTCTACTGAAGTAGAGCAGCAGGAATACAGAACCTCCAGGTGACTCGTCTCGTCTTTCGCTACTGATAACGACGATCGGACACTTACTTTGGAGGTGCTCCCCGGCCCCCGCCAGCAGGCGGTAAAAAACGTGGAAGGTCCTCTCATCTTTGGCCTGTCTGATGGCCCTGGACTTCTCCAGAAGGTCTGAAGGAGACGTTAAGGACTGACGGGGTTTATTACATCATAAAAGGCAGAAAACTGATACTGACACTGTTGAAGAAAAGCTTTAGAAAAAATGAGCGGGTTGTAAAATAAAAAAAGTCAGTTCAGCCGCGCACAGAATGACTCGTAGAACTTTTATATAGATGTGTCAGCATTTCTAAAAAAAAAGAAAAAGTCAAAGAAGTCAACTATTTTAATAACAGATTTTGAGTAATGTAATAGAAATAAATGGGAATCCAATTTGTATTATTTCTACCATAGTTGCAACAGATAAATATTATCCTGAGGAGGATTTATTTATTTCCTCACCAAACATAAATAGACTGAAATGAAAAAAAACAAAAAACAAAACATGGTTTCCGTGGAGCTCAGCTCCCTCTTGCTCCGTCTGAGGACGTTGTAAAATGGCATTTTTGTGGTCGAGCATGAGGCGTGGCGAGTTTGTGCAGCCTAACTGCTCCTCTCAGCTCCAAAATCCTGGGGCATCCTGTGCTCTCCTTCAGTCGGTAATCAGGATACATGTTTCAATGTTGGCCCCAACAATGTAGCCTGTGACATCAAAGTTGATTCTGATAAACTTTCCCTGCAGACAACAGGACAAATATCAAAGTTAGAAAGAGTTGCTGGAATGTCCTTAAAATGAATGAACTGTGAAGTCAATGTACATGTGTGTGAGTGGTTTGTTGAGGACGGCAGAAACACAGTGGACAATGTCCATGCCTACATTAGGAGAAGTCAGATTGACAGGTCAGAAAGAATCTCAGGCATGTCTGTGGTTTCCTGACAGTCTGTGTGTGTGTGTGTGTGTGTGTGTGTGTGTGTGTGTGTGTGTGTGTGTGTGTGTGTGTGTGTGTGTGTGTGTGTGTACTTCTCTGTGTGGGTGTGTAAGTCTCTGTGTGTGAGTGTCTAAATGTATGTGGATGTACGTGTGTGTGCTCATAAGTCTCTGTGTCTGTAGGTTGTGTTTGTCTTTGAATTTCTGTATTCGTGTGTGTGATGGTAAATGGTCACGGTGCTCCCTCAGGGGTGGGTCAAATGGTGACGCATAATTTCACTATGTTGTACTGTATGTGATCAATAAAGGATACATTATTATTATTAAATGGTCTGTACTTATACGGCGCTTTTCTAGTCTGACCACTCAAAGTGCTTTTACAACACGAGTCAGCATTCACCCATTCACACAAAAATTCACACAGTGACGATAGAGGCGGCAATGCTCCTCAGGAGCCACTTGCTCCTCAGGAGCAGTAACCATTCACAACATCAATTGAACCGCCATTGGAAGAAAGTTGGGGTTCAGTATCTTGCTCAAGGACACTTTGACTTGTGGACCACAGGGGCCGGAGAACCACCGAGCTTCAGGTAAGTGGACAACCACTCTAACAACGGAGCCACTGTCACCCCGATGTGTGTCTGTAAGTGTGTGTGTCTGTACATGTGGGTGAATGTGTGCCTGTGTGTGTTTGTCTGTACATGTGGGTGAATGTGTGTGTCTGTATATGTGGGTGAATGTGTGTGTCTGTGTGTGTCTGTATATGTGGGTGAATGTATGTGTCTGTGTGTGTCTGTACATGTGGGTGAATGTGTGTGTCTGTATATGTGGGTGAATGTATGTGTCTGTACATGTGGGTGAATGTGTGTGTCTGTATATGTGGGTGAATGTATGTGTCTGTGTGTGTTTGTACATGTGGGTGAATGTATGTGTCTGTATATGTGGGTGAATGTATGTGTCTGTTTGTATGTGAATGTGTGTGTCTGTGCGTGTGTGTCTGTACATGTTGGTGAATGTGTGTGTCTGTGTGTGTGTGTCTGAACATGTGGGTGAATGTGTGTGTCTGTGTGTGTGTGTCTGAACATGTGGGTGAATGTGTGTGTCTGTGTGTATGTGAATGAGTGTGTCTGTATATGTGGGTGAATGTATGTCTGTGTCTGTGTGTGTGAATGTGTGTGTCCATCTGTTTACTGGTCCTTGCGATTCAGGTCACATGGTTTAGTGAGGTGGGAACTGTGACTCCTGTATATCATCACTATGAGATCACAGACAGCTAAAATAATCATTAGAGAGTTTATCTTTGTGGCATCAGTTCAGTGTTACAATCCCACTGTGGTAAATATAAATCCCAAGAGGGAAAAAGCGGGTCTGGCTTTGTAAGAAGATCTGTTAACCATCACCTCTAAAGCTCACTAATTCATGCTTTATGCTTCCTTATCCTTAAATAACTATGTAAATATGACAGACTGTGGTAATACAAGATTATATATGAGTGTTGTCACAATATAAGAAACTGTGAGGTGCTGCTAGGTTGATTTTCCCCCATTCTTTCTCATTCTTCAGAGCTGCTCAGCTGAGATAAGTGGCTGGTTTGCGTCATTATTTATTTATCTTTGATCGCCAACAAAATCAAATCATTTTAGTTCAAGTTAGCAGACTGAAAGAAGGAATATCAGAAAGATACATCGATCCAGATTTACTACAGAAAAGCCAACTTGAGATTGTCTTTAAAAAATAGAAATAAAATAGATATTTTTTAAAAACATCCCGTATTTGAGATTAAGGAGTGTTTACTGTAAAAAAAATGCTGCTATCTTCACAGAGTAAAGCCGCACAGACGGCGACGGTGGGCCGTCTGAATACTACCTGCACGAACCATCCTATCAAAAGAGTGATAATTTATTCAAGGCGGACTCACAAAGCGAGATGAGTTGTCATTTTTCACCGTCTTGGCATTGCCAAAAGATTCCAAGATGGGGTTGGCTTGCAGGAGCTGGCGCTCCAACTCGCCCTGTGGAGAAAAACAGGGGGGTTAGGAGCCGACTGGCTGTCTGACATTCCTAACGCCTGGCACCGTGTAATGAATCTTTTATCACTATTTATCTAATTTTGCTGCGTCGGCCAAAACACACACGCTGACGAGGCAGAAATGTGGTCAGGGTCGTATGACAAACCAATATTTCAGATGTTCATCACAGCGCCGCTGGGTTTGCTCTGGTCGACTGCAGTACAGTGTGATTTTTGTCAGGGGGGCTTGAGAAGTCAGCGGGCCAAGACTACCAAATAGTCTGAGAGAAATCGTGAAACCAGGAGATGAGTGAGAGCCGACCACCAGCTTCGATAAACTTTACACATCCAAAGACTAGAACCACCATGCTAATGATGGCCTCCTCTTGAATCATAAACCCTGGGTGGACTGGTGGTCGGGATACTCCCTGCAGCCCGTGAAACCTCCAGTTTCTCCACACATGACACCATCTTCTCCATCCAGGGCAGAACAGAAACTGTCCCGACAGCAGATCAGACTCTGTCTTGATCTGGGTCAGATCAGACTCTGTCTTGATCTGGGTCAGATCAGACTCTGTCTTGATCTGGGTCAGATCTCAGGTTTCACAGTGAGAATGAGAGAAAGGCAGTTTGGTACCACTTTACATTAAGACTATCTTTATAAAGGATTAAAAATTGGGTCATAAATTGGGTTGTAAATGCTTTTATCGGTCATTATTAACGTTTATAGCATAGCTCTCAATTTATACAATGTGAGTCACTATTTGGCAATAGCAAGTTAGCAGTACAGATAAGTGAGCTCACTATTTGGCAAGCATCAGGTCTCTGATGCCATTTACAGTATATCTAACGAGTTAGAGCATCTTCTTCATGATTTGTAATGTGTTTACAACTTATTGGTAAACTATGAAACAAGCTATTTATGAATCATTGATAAGGAGACGCTTATTGTAAAGTGGTAACGACAAATTCAGTTATTTCTCTTACTTTTCAGACAAAACACTGTAGGTGGAACTCTCCTGGTGAGGCAACCACACCTACACAGAATCCTCCTGTTCTGTTACCAACCGGTCAGTAAAAGCCACACGGTCGGTTCAGTGAATAATATTATGGTGGTAAACACGCATGCATTTGCATTGGACAAATGAGAATAAAGTATCACATAATTAACCCGCCAAAATTTCAAAGCTTATGCATTAAGGATTTGAGGAGAGATGTTTAATGCGGCCATGGTCTGACCCTCACGCTGATTTTCACGACTGGTGCAACTTTGTTAAGCACCATCTCAAAATCATGATTAAGAGGAAAAACAAATAAGCCATGAAATCAGTTACTGCCTAAATGGGGCATAATGTGACCATCTACTTCAGGTTTTGACTGACATATGCCTCGAATAAAATTGCCTGCAGGATTTATAGCAGATTCACCGGGCTTCCATAATCACGTGAGGAGACGGAGCCAGCACAAAAAAATACCTCATGAAAACACAGGCTTAGATAATCATTCAAGCCCGTCAAGATCATTCTGGGAGGCGGGTAGATTAAGCGGCAGGGGCATGCAGGAGCACCGTAACTTCATCACACACTCTTTTATGAGATAGCAGGAGAATTCACTTGCCTGGAGCTTGAATGCTTTGGGAGATTCGGGCTGCTTGTTATGGATACACAAATGAAAGGGTTAAAAAAACCATCAACAAAAAAACCCAGAAAGCGCTTATGTCAGTATTAAAGCGGTTCAGGTTGGCTGCGGATTAATATTCGTTCCTATTGGCTGAATATCAAAACGTTAAAATACATTTTAATGTGTGCGTAACAAAAATAACAATTCATCTATTGACATCCAGTGGGAATATTGACACTAAGATTTCACAGCTAAGTCATTCTTCCATGTCACAGACATCAAGTAGAGTGGGATTGATCCGTCCGGTGTTAGCTGACTTAAATATTTTTATCAAAATGTCTAAATATTGTCATTAAGTATTTAATATAAGAGGGGAGAAGGTGGTTATCAGCAGAGGAGATGGTCCAAATGTAGGCAAAGCGGCTCTCACAGGAATGTTGTGGTCTTTGCGTCCCTTGTGTGAGGAGGCAACATGGGCCAGGTACTGGATGACCTTCTTCGTGTTCTCCGTCTTGCCAGCGCCCGATTCACCTCTGAAAAGAAACCAGATGAATGGCATGTTGATGCACATGGAGAGAAAAGAGGGAGCAAAAAGTACGAGTGTATGAATTATGAGTTTGGGCCTTTTTTATTACTTCCAGAAAATAATTACAGCATCCTTTCTACGCAGTCATGAATTACAGGCTTTTTTATTTATTTATTTATTTTTGCTGTGAGGCATCACCAGATAAAAAGAAAAAGTTTGTAAATTTAGAAAAAGGCACAGACTAAACCTGTGAAAGCTTAATCAAAACCGCTTAAGCTCATTACGTTGGTCTGGACGAAGTGAAAAACCGTTGCGCTATCGGCTGTTCTCTAAATCCAGACATACTTGTCAGTTACTCAGTTTTATTGGGGAACCATGTGGTTTGTTGCGCCGAGGTCCAAAGTTTCCAGGCTTTCGGGCTGTCTCTAATGATAGCCGCGTTCAGGCAGGGCCATCCACAGCTGCCACATTCAGGACAGCAGCGAGGCGAGCAACACGACGTCTAGCTGAATACCGGTGGCTTTAGTCTAGCCGGCTATTAGCTTGACTTCACATCGACCGCTGTAGCTTCAGCTGCTGCCCCGGGATTTGATAGGCACGTCCGTGAAACAGGCATAGAATATTGGTGAACTTGATGTCTTCATCCTTTTACAGGAGCAACAACTCTCATGGAAACAACTATTCATTTCATTAGACGTGCACCGTTTGCAATTTTATTGGCGGATTGCCGATTTGTATAAAATCTGACCAGCCGATACTGATTTTGGCCGATTCTGATTCGTTTTTCATTAAAGTTTTAAAATCCTAATGAGTAACGTATTTTAAGTCATCTTATTTTGAAGGATTACAGTGGAAGTAAGGCTGGTCGGAATTGTGTATGTATTTTGGCCCCAGTTAATGTACCCTCCGTCCTCCTCGCGGTGCATTTCTTAAACTAACTGTGTGACATTGCAAAGTAAAATTAAAACTTTGTAAGCCTCGTTCAGTCCATTATATTTTATATGTTTGGTTTTTGTTCAGGGACTTCAGGGCTCTTGGCTCTCTCCGAGCTGTCGCTAGCTTTAGCCGCTATGCCAACATTAGCTTCTTGAAACATGCTATGTTTCATGGTGTGTTTAATTTTGAGGTGTCTAATTAAGTCCGTTCTGCCGCAGCTTCTTCTGTCCTTATGTCCAAAAACCATAACTGACAAGTTCCTGTTCAGGATTGGGTTGGTTCCTATGGGATCAATTCAATATTAATCTATCTAGAGTTTACAGTACACAATACAGCCTGAGAAGGAGACTCAACTATTGACTTGTTATGATATTGGGAATGTAGTGTTAGAGGTGGGGTCTGTAAAGGTTGCTTCTATCAGACTGTCAACTCTGTTCTCAACCCTCAGATCAACCCTCACCATATTATATATACCTTGCAGGTAGTAACAGATGTGAATATGGCATGTGTATAAACACATACTAGTCACCAGCGCTGCAGTGTTAAACATCACCCCTCTTTCGCTAGAAGGGAAGACAAGTTATTACCAGAGGGGTAGGTTCATAGAAGACCTGGGTCCCCTTTTCCTCCAAACACATCGTTTAAGGTGCAGTGTGCGAAATTTGGTGAAAACTAGCATTGAAGTTGAATATGGTGGTAATAGCAGCTCTGCTGGATGGTTTACAGACGGTGGTTCTGACCAGAAGACAGGAGGCAGAGCTGAAGATGTTCTGATGTTCTCTGGGAGTGAGGAGGATGGACATGATTAGAAAGCAGGACATCGGAGGGACAGTCCAGGTTAAACGTCTTGGATACAAAGTCAGAGAGGGCAGATTGAGATCTGACCCGTGAAGAGGAGGGATAGTGGATCTACTGGTAGAAGGATGCTGGAGATGGAGCTACCAGGTAGGAGAAGAAGGGGAAGACCGAAGAGGAGTTTTTAGATGTGAGAGAGGACATGCAGTTGGTTGGTGGGACAGTGGAAGAGAACAAAACCCAAAAAAGGAACAGTCCAAAAAAGACGAATATGATGTTGAAATTTTTTCAAAGTGTTGTTCTTACATAAGGAATATTAGATTATTTGTTCCTCATGGTGGTAGCGTTGACGGTCCCTCCTGGTTGGGATCCTCCGTTTGTCAAAAAAATGTATTACTAAAGCACTGGAGTGTGAACCCCGAAACCCGACCCCTGAAACCTTTGAAAGGCAGTTAATGGTGGGGTTGGGGTAGTCCTTCATGCTCTTCAGGCAACAGACGGCTACATGGTGCCACAGAGTTCTCCCTCCTCTTGGCAGCAGAGAGGACTGAGCGAGCTTTGGTTCTACAGTCCCTGGAAGAAGGAGAGGTCTGGATGGAAGGGTGCCGTAAACCTTTACAACCTTTCCAAGTCGACCAGGAGCCTGTCACGTCTCACCACCCCCTCTCCAATCTCCCCAGAGCAGACACCAGCAGTATACCTCTGTTTCACGAGTCTCGTCTTCAAGTTTTTGCTTTTTCTCAGGCTACATAATAAGAATGATCCAGGAATTGAGCTCTCAAAATTCCATAACTTCTCACAACATCCTGCAACAACTTTTTCATCATCTCCTTCTTTGCTGATTTTTAGAGGTGAAGTGTTTCTTCATTGTCTTTCTGCCACTCCAACTTAAAAAGGGGACAAGCCCCCTCCAGAGTTCAGTTGGTCCCTTCATGGCCAGCATGGCGGCGTCCATGGAATAGGACCCGCCCCCACTGGAGATATAAAGAGCCTCATCCAAGCTGATATAAGTAACATATTTATTTATTTTCAGCTGGTCATTCACTACCAAAAATATAGTTATAAAAATTATATTCTATTTACTCAAAGACACATCCTTAAACTTTACAAACTGCACCTTCAACAAAGCTCATAGCTGGACTTTCACCTTAATGTGAAGCTCAGGAGTTGTGGGGCCTTCAAACGGAGCTCAATGTTTCCTGAAAACTTTTTGCTGCCTTTTTGTTTTAATAAGTCCGAGCAGAGTCTTAGCTGTATAAACACAGGCAGGGAGCTGGTCGCCCCCTCCAGTGAGACGGATTCAATTATTTTCTCAATAAGCGTGACTGAGTCTCCATGGAGAAATACCATCAAAAACCTTTTCAAGATGAGGAGGTGCCGCATCTCTTCCAGGAAATTGAGGACATTTCATGAGCAAAATAAGATTAGTCTGGATCAAAGTTTACTGAGGGAAATTTCAAGTGACGAAGTAGGTAACAGGGCAGTTTTCTCGCTTGTTTGCAAGAAGGAGACTGGATGGATGGATGGATGGATGAATGGATTGTTGGATGGATAGATGGATGATAGATAGATGGATGCATGGATAGATGAACAGACAGACAGACAGACAGACAGACAGACAGATAGATAGATAGATGGATATATGGATAAATTGATTGATAGAAAATTAACTAACTTTATTATGCACCAAAACTTACTTTTGAAGATGCTTTACGTAACGATGAAGTAGAATCAACAAATATATCCCTCTATAACTTACACTTCTAACCTTTGTCTTTTTGATCATTGATCTTTAATCAGTATGGATATTTGTGACCAGCAGCAGGCGGCACGTCTCACTCCACTGTCTCCAAAGGTTTTTTGTTTTTTTTCTCACAATGTAGGACAGATTACACAACAGTTCTGACCCGTTCATTGGCAGCATCAACTTCAGCCTAAGGCTCTGGCACTTAATTATTCCCTGTGGGAGAAGCTGGAGGCTGGGCACCAAACCGCACTCATAACTCCTTCAGTACTTCTGCGCAATCCAGTATCCACAAAAGCTATTTGAACGCAGTCTTTAAATAAAGCAGCAAGATGATGGGAGTCGACCAACTGACTCGGGATCATAGAAACATGAAAGGAGTTTGAAGGAGTGACTTCACTGAGGCAGATTCTTCAGAAGTGATGGTCTGTTAAAAATCCTGTCGTCATACGTAATGTAGAAGTGCAGTGCTCATTTTCACTTTTCCTCTTGAAGACACTGTATCGAACCTTTAGTCCTTGAAATGTCGGAGCACTGCCTTTACGAGAGATAACCCTATTTAAGTGCAGGTAATTTTCCAGCCCGCCAAACCGTTGTTTGACCCGAAGTCGGAGAGAAATTACCTCAGGCGAAGGGATAAAATGGAGAAATGTAGTGGAGAAATAGAGTTAGGGGTTGCAGTACTTACGTGCAAAGGATTGATTGGTCCTCGCGATCTGGGCAGAGAAAAACAGAAAATCACAGTCAGCATCTTTCTATCCTCGCCCTGACCATATCCCTCATGAAGGCCAGAGGAAACACACGTTGAAAATGTAATGAGACATCAGTTTTATTCCTTTGATCCAGCATCAGAACGCTCACACGGGGGCGATAGCATGTTGGCTACGACAGTATGGAAAAAAAAGGCTTTTAAGCTGACATAACCGATTTTGGTTTCCCTGAGAATATCATGAAGAAACGGAGATGTTGCTCCTCGGACACTGAAGTCACCTTCATCCTGTGGTAACTTTTTACCACTTTTTTTAACAGGCGTTCGCATGTTAAAAAAAGTTACTGTACTGCCAAAACGCCCCCTCCCCAGCATCCATCATCCAGACCAGCGTGCAGAGCTGTGCTGGGGAATGGCTATAAAACGGCACCCGGACCAGTAACCGAAGATTTAACACCTTTCATCAGAGGAATTCAGACCCACTTCCAGAGGACGGGATTGGCTTTGCCCACTGAGGCGTGACCTCTCAACTTTGAATGTCCTGCTGCTCACCACAAAGAGCGGCAACGACCCCAGCCGAAAGGGATCTGACCCGTTTGTCGGCCAGCAGTGACCCAATCAGAGCGTGCAGTGGTGTAATATACTCACTGGTAAACGACACCAAATGCTGTTTTAAATGTAGAGAGTCGTTATTTCAAACTACTGATTATATGACAAGTTAGCATTTGTGCTACAATTATCTATTATTAGCGAACTATTTCATCTTCTTAGCCGTAATCCTATGGATGAGCTTTTCACACATGAACAGTCCTCCTGGTTCTGGAAATCAAGTCCTTCTTGACTAAATGTTAAGAACACAATTTGCCTCTTGAGATTAAACAATGGATTAGATTAACAAATACATTAATCTAAATCATCAGACGTTATGCAAATCCTCAGAAGAAGCTGCTCTACTAGTATAACACAAATCTAAATCACAGATTCAAATAAGAATCAATGTTTATTAAATCCAATTCTTCCGTCCATCCACTCGTAAAAACCCATCACACATTCAGCGCTTCACAGGAAATGAGTCATGTGATGAAAACACGTGTACAAGCTACAGACATGGCCTAGAAACACATTTTTTTCTTTTCTCTGTGCTGAGTGGAGGATGAACCTGGACTCATGGATCAACAGCACCGGTCAGAGGTGAGCAGCATACAGGAGGAGAAGCTGTGACAACATCTTCCCCCCTGATGCTCCGTCATAACAAAGACGACCCACGGAGATGTGAACACGTAGAGTTGATTCCTTTCTTTAATTTGAAGAATACTTAACTGAGGACCGGAGATGACGACAGATCTGATTGGATATAATCTAAGATAATAATTCTTCCGTGTGTTGATCCTGCAGCTGTCAATCAATGCTTACATTCTTCTGGCAGGAGGGGGAATTTTCATTTCCTGAAAAAGCCAAATTTTAGCACACCTCCGCATTCCTAAACTCAGTAAACTGAGGGTAAGGGGGCCCCCCTGAATGCTCTCACTTCTGACCCAACCATTGACTGCACTGCTGAGGGACCGGGAGCAGTTTACAGAGCGTCAGATATCACACTCTGTCTTGTGGTGGGAACATGAAAGAGTTAACCGTTTGGTGTCCCATCATTATGAGACACTAATGCATCATATCAGTGGTCTCTGTGAAAACCACTGCAGGGAACATTATCTCCTTTGACTCATTAGCCATTTTAATAGAGGGATCGCAAAACGAACCCTTTCTACGAAACCTTTGTTTGTTTACACCAAATAAAATAAAACACACTGCCACTAGGAAGTCAGTCTTTCCTCCTTTCCTGATGCTCAACCTCAAAGATGACTACGAACAGTGCCTTCATTTGATCCATAGAACATTTTTCTGAAAGCTGTACCACTGTAAATGGTAATGGTAATGGTGAGTAAAGTATATAATTGACTCCACTGTAGCCTCTTTCAATTTACTGGATATAATTACCACAACCGTGTCTACACTGCCATTTCTGACCACTTGTGTACAGTATGAAGGTGTTGACAGACGCACAGTTTGAAACTGACATTGATCTCTTTTCAGTATAACTTAGGGGAACAACGTGCCGGGAGGAGTTGTGGTTCGATGTGATCGGTGGTCACATCGGATTCCGACCCGATTACAAGCCTATGCCGTACACGCACACAGAGTATGAGCTACCATGTCTACAAGCGTCTCACATGCTTGGAAATCTTTCACCGTGAATGAAGAAAACACAAAGCTTGCAATTTGTAACACCAGTAAGGACAAAATAAGGCATCTCTTCAGCCCCGAAACGTTCAGCACAACAAACTTTATCGGTTAAATCGAAATTAATCACCCTAAGGAACATAGCAAGATTCTACAACCTGAGATTAGCAAAGCGGCTATAGCTAGCGGGAGGACAGAGCCAGCCACAAGCCCCGAAGATCCCGAACAAAGCCAATATATAACATATAATGGACTGAACAAGGCTCACAAACTTTTATTTTCAATTTGACGTTTCATACAATACAAGTCAGAATACATACACAATGCCGACCCACTTCCACTGTAAACCTTCAAAACATGAGCAATTACATTACCTTACTCATTAGGGTTTTCAAACTTTAGAGAAAAAGAATCAGCCAAAATCGGTATTGGCCGGTCTGGCCTTACAAAAATCGGTGATTATAGATGGGTACGACTTTAGTCCAAGCTGATGGAGAACAGACAAACTTAACTCGGCTACATCGCTGTCCAGTGAGTTTTACACGTGAGTTAAACAGTGCTTTTATAAACGATCGCATGCAAAAACTAGACGAAGGACTTTAAGCTTTCACGACAATTTTCAAAGTCGATAATCTCTAAAACTCTTCACCTGCGAGCTGGATCTGGATAAGCGGTTTCAGGTAAATGATGGATTGATGTCTCGGTGACAGAGTTAGCTTCAAACCGTTTCTAACTGCTTTTAAAAACACACACACGTAAAACACCCTGACATAAAACACCACTGACTTTCCTCCTCTCGTTAATATGGATGTTGGAATCTGCTCTTTCCAACATCTGCTTCCGTAGCAGAAGACCCTCTATAACGCATCCATTGCATTCATACATTGAAGTCAGAGATGAACAGAATAACGAGGCACTGAGCAACGTAATCGAACAAAGAGCATGTACCAGCTGGTTTAACTGTTGGATTATGTGATCGGCCAACGCAGCGTGGATCCGGCTTACATTCCTGTAAAGAAAGTCTGTTTTGACTATCGCAGAGGAGACAAAGACCAACAGCAACACATAATCAGCAGGTTGTATGGAAAGATTATTTCTTTACACCTTGCAGACGTGAGTCAGTCTCCGGACGGCTCGGATGGTCCTGGAGGTGTTTTCTTTCACCTTTGAGATTACCATTCGTCCTTTGCACCTTAGCGTGAACATTCCCTAAAGTGATGAAAGCTAATGACAAATGATGATTGGCTGTAAACTTGTGTTTCCAGCTGGAGACCTCACGTTATTAATCGGGCAGCTCTTTTCCCTTTCCATCAATATGTTTTCTTTGTTTTTTTTCTCATCAAAAAATGACAAATCAGACAAACCGTTTCACGCTAACCATCCACACCTGTGTCGGGTGTGTGTGTGTGTGTGTTTGTGTGAGGGTGGAAATGATGAATGAGACTCTCTTTCACTGGCAGCCAGAGAGTGAGACTGGGATCAGGATCTGATCACTTCTTTTGTCCGTGTTTCGCATAAATCTACTGATACACATCTACACGAGTCCAAAGTTTATCACAATCACAGATTTCCACCAGAACGTCCACCTCCTGAGGCCACGCAATACCGCACGGTGTTAATGAATGTGAAAACCAAATATGTCCTCTCTAAACTCCATCCTGTCCATCCTGTCCATCCTGTCCCCCAGCTGTCCACCACGGTAATCAGCACAATGTTCAAACAATTACCTCAAGTGTTCTCACAAGCTTTAATTTAGCCCACTTGACATTTATGGCTGAGTCGGGGCGCGCAGGAACGATGCGCCGTCCCTCCGGCAGCAGCAGCAGTCTTTTGTTTTGGATCGCAGCAGTAATAAAAGCCACGGCTCAACAGATAAGCGGGATGAAGACAAATGTGTGAAAATGGCTCCCAGCCATGCAGCCTTTTCTCAATCTGGTGAAGATATTTCTGAGCGAGCCTGGGTTCTATGATGGTAATCTCTGGTCTGTGTGAGAGATCAGGGGACCCCGGCTGACCCGGCTGTGCTGATCAGGTGACCACCACAGCAGTTTGGACTCTTTGTAAAGTAATGGAAGAGATAGACGTAGCAATGAAAGTGAGTCCTGACAGACAGGACGGAGGAAACGAATCAAAAAAGATTAGGGCAAGGAGAAGGTTCCGCACGCACGCGCACACACGCACACACAAACACACACACACACACACACACACACACACACACACACACACACAAAAACACACATTGTTTGAATCCATTAGAGTGTGAGCTGCTGTGGCTCATTCTCTGCCACTCTGACAGGTATTCACACACCTTACCTTCGATGCCCTCTTTATATTTTTCATTTGACCTCATAATTCCCATTTGAACATCCATCAACTCCAATCTATTCCTTTATTATATCTTCCCCCTTTAGAATTCTGATCTGCTGTTGGGTCAGACATCACAGAGAAGATACTGCCTTAAATCTCCTTTTTCATCAGACACACGGTGATCCATCAAGGAAAGAAAACGGTGTGATAGCAGACGGCTGCCGTTTCTCTTTGAGAGGCATTGCAGCTAAAAATAACACAATACTCCATTTTCGCTTTTATATAAAGACTTTTGAACAACAAAATTGAGATGGATGTTTTTGAAACTAGGGTATAACCACTCAAAACATGCCTTTAACTAATTTTCCATTGCCAATGAGTTTGCCTTTCATTTGTTTCCTATTGTGTCGCATTTAATGTCACAAATTGCAAAATAGAGCACGGCAGAAAGCTGAATCCTTCATAAGAATGACTCCAGCAGTTAAAACGTGTTTCAAAAAGCTGGATTTATATACAGCAGCTAATTTGACATTAGTATACATGATAATTTATGCAGAATAGTTGATCCATGATCAGAAATCCTATTATATCCTATATATATATTGTCTGGATGGCATTTTATTAGGCAACCAGTCTTAATGAAAATAATGAGTCACAAGCAGTTCTAATATGCCTTGCTTCGGTCATTTCCTGTGCAGACTGAAGAGAACTGGAAAGTTTTCAAATTAACTGCAGCTCTTTGTCTCCGCTTACGGTTGCTGATCTACATTACAAAGGCAAAGTGCAGTATCTGGGATTTTGTTTTTGCATAATTCACTTATGTGCCTCAGTGGAAAGAATCATGAGTTCTTTTCAATCTATTGGAGTGCTGTTGGTCTACTGACACATTTTCCAGAGATATTTGGGTTTTTAATATGCAGTAATATACTTTGAAACCTTGGCAAAGTCCAGTCTCTGCTCTTACTGCAGTTTGGTTTGGTTGCACCACCAAGGATGGCAGTTTGTCTTTTTCTTACTACCACCACTCTGGAAACAAGGTTGTTTTTGCTCTTTTTAAAAGCGATGTGTTGAAAAAGGCAACTGGTGACGATTGTCCCTCTAAAATCTGAAGTGTCTTGAAGAGGAAATACAATTCTGTGAGACACACTTTCCATGGCGGGGAGCAGCTAGAGCTGGCTTTAAACTGTGTTCAGAACATTTTCATTTGATTACAGTCTGCTTATTACTTCCTCCTACACAAGTTAGAGGAGGTTATGGGATTGGCTCCATTCATCTGTGTGTGTGTCCATTTGTGTGTGTGTGTGTGTTCGTGTGTGTAAGCAGGGAAAGGGTACTGTTGGGTAGGAGAATGGGAAAATAGACTTTTGAGGCCTATCTGGAAAAATGGATCTGGATCCCAGACTTTTTCTTTTTGAAAAAAGTGAGAGTCGCTGAAAAAAAAAAATTCTTGCATGACTTTCAATGATGGTTGATGGTAAGGTAGGTTCCCTGGAGGGAAACAGTTGATGAGATTATTTTTTATATTTTTAACAATCTTACTATGCTGATGCCATCATTGGACCTATTCTGCCTGTGATTGGTTTGGCATGATGACGACGCTTCTCTCTCCTGTAGTCAGAGTTATTTCAGTGAGGGCCCATCAGACGAAGACTAGGACCAGTCATGGCGTTGCTGTCGTAGGAAGCCTAAGTTCTCTTCACGGAGATGCAGCATGCACTCTGAGTTGCCCTAGTTTTTATGTTCATATTGTCTTTGCTGCTCTGGATGTGTTTTACAGAACCCGCTCCAGTCTGTCTGGAGGAACCGGTGCTGTTTGAGAGGATGTTTGTGTGCATTCATCGGGTCCTTGCTCCCACCTTGGCCCACTTGGCAGCTGCTGCATCCTGGATGACAATGGCAACTAACTACTGGTTCATATTTACCCAGGAGGCCATGCTGGCTTGGTGTATGTGGACAGCTCTTCTCTTCCAGAAGCTCATTAATGCCTCATTCCCTCGTTGCCCCTTGTGTGTTTCCTCTTTGTTGCTCCGGTATTTTTCTTTTCTAACCACTGAATGATGTATAGTCAGTTCACTTAGACTACCGCAAAATTACTCAGGACAAAAGCGCTTTTCCAACCCAACAGATGTTTTTAATTTGAACACCTCATCAGAATTTTGGCTGCACTGGTAGTTCATCAGGGTGATCCAGAACCTGTCGTTTACGTAATGCTAAAGGGAGTTGGAAAGAAGTTGGCCCACTCATTCATCGAGTTTTAAGTTGGAACGCTGTCCGTTCGCTGCTTCGATAAAAGCTAAATGTTACTGTCAATGACGGGAGAGGCAAGGGTAGGTTTCAAGACAAATCAGAATCGCTGCAACGTCACACCACGGTTCACCGCAGGGTGAAAATCGTCTAACCCGTGAGTAAGATAGAGAGGGAGCATCTAGATTTACTATATTTTAACTATCAACCAATTTAGCAGCCAGTACCAGAAAAACAATACTTATAAAACTCTATCAACCAATGCAGCAGTCAGTACCAGAGCTCTAGAGTCGTTGAGGCTGCTTTAACCTCTTATCATTTCAACCAATATAAACCACTGCAAACAGTCTCGTGGCTGATCTCGTGTCTCATGTCTGTACCCATCTCACCTTGGATTCTCGCCGGTAGGAAACGGGCCTGTCTTAAACAGAGGGGTTCCCATGCTGCAAATAATTTATCCCCTGTGAGGATTAAACAAACCCTCATTCCTCACATTCCAGAGTTTCTCCCTTGCTGTAAAAAAGCCCTAGCGATTATCATAACCCTCTGATATTGAACTTATTTTACAGCCTTGGTGCCCCTCTACTAGCTCTCATTCAGTTTCTTGTTCTGCATCCCAAGAATGCCAATAAACAAAACAAAAATGATGAGCTTGTGGCATCTTACATGGCAGCCTCTATCATCCCAGTATGAATGTTTGTGTGAATGTTTGTATGAATGTTTGTATGAATGTTTGTGTGAAAGTTTGTGTGAATGCTGACATACACACTCTGCTCAAAAACACCATAATCCGGCAAATATAGTTGCAGAAACCCTCTGCAGAGCGGGATCAGAGACCACGTCTGATGACGGAGCCCTTCATACCGTCTTCTCAAAACTCTAAACTGTTAGTGATTGAGGAAAACCACCTTAATTATAGCAAACCTTAGGAAATGATTGAGCATTGCCTTTATAGGAGTAAAATGATACAACCTGCAGGATACATGATGATAAGTTTGTTGTTTTGAAACCGCCCAACAGTTCTTTAATGGTCCAGTGTGGCAGAGAATTTCTCTTCTCGACTCCAGACTGACAAGGTTGGAAGACTGAAACCACAACCAGCGAAAAACAATCTCCACATCCCCTGCTGCTGCAACCACACTTTCACGTCCACAAACATTCTTACCACAAGAATCATAATTACGTCATTTCCCGTCAATGCTCCTCAGTAGCGAGGCACTACATCAGCGCAGCTGGAGTCCACAAATTGCAAAGTTGTTTTAATGTTAACTCGAGCATGTTAATCAGTCCGCGTTTGCTTACTAAAAAGAATCAAATACAGAGTTTTCTTCTCTGAAGTGTATGAACCTACAGAAACAGTGTAACAAAAAATAGACGTTGGCTTGAAAACCTTTTATTCAACCTTTGGGGTCTTTGCAACTGGACATAACGCGTTTTTTCCAGACTGCAAGTCGAGTTCTCTGGATTTGCTTCATAAAATAAGCCATAAAACACTGTGAAAACTCTAGAACCATAGCAACGACTTTGCAAACATGAGACATCCTGAGTGAGTGCCGGGGATTTGTTCACATATAAACTTTTACATGTGGTGAAATGTACCTCCAGTTACACACAACCTCAAAAAAATGGTGATTGCTTATATATAAATGGCTGCAGCACAGGCAGGACACAGTCCAGAACTACAAGAACCAGGAGAACAAAGCCATTAGTGTGTGTGTGTGTGTGTGTGTGTGTGTGTGTGTGTGTGTGTGTGTGTGTGTGTGTGTGTGTGTGTGTGTGTGTGTGTGTGTGTGTGTGTGTGTGTGTGTGTGTGTGTGAGACAGACTTCATTCACATTCCCAGACAGTGGAAGTACCAAACAGTAGTGTGATCTAGGAAGTGTTCTGGTCCGGGAGAAACTGCAGTGTTTGACTGTCGGCACATAGATAAGATTTAAATGTTAATGTGTCATCTGCGTCGGCGCTCGAGTCCCGGATCAAGTCTTAAGACAGGAAAGCATTAAAGCTCCAAGTCCGGATTCTTGAGAGCCCCATAAGTCCTCGTCAGTGCTGGGATACTTTCTGTACATGTGGCGGAGCTCTACGTTCTTAAAGAACGACAGCATGTCTCGGAAATGAACATAATATAGGATAATATAACTATCAGTTTAGTTTTTATAACAATTTGGTGCAAGTATTTACCCTGTAAAAAGGAGCGATGGACTCTAAGACTGGTCTGTACTTGTCACTGATGCTGTTTCTCATGGGCCCATCTGTTGAACCCTAGTTTATCTACAACTTACCTTCTTCTCTGCTTGTCACTGTTAAACCCCTGTCATATATGTATGTGACGATTTACCTGTGTGCTTTCAACACCACAGCTAAAGTCTCATTGGTGGCTGAGAAGCAGCCACTCCTCCTTTTTTTTGATGGCTCCTCATTTTCAAAATATTTTTTTCTGCTGAAGGTCCAGCACCAAAATGTTGCAATAAATACTGACTGAAGTTAGTCAGTGTGCAGGAATTCCTTTTGTTTTTGCCAGTTTTGAGACTTACCCCTGTCCTAAGCACCATGTACAAAGTATTTGTTTGTCAGCAAATATTTACCAGGCCAGATATATCATGGCGTCATCATGATGTGCCGGTGTCTAGCAGGGTGCAGCAAGGCCAGCGGCCCACCATGCACAAGTTGACCCACATCAGGCATAAGAATTCTGGATTTCAGGAGATCCATTCTTTACAATAATATTCAATGTGATGTTGATGAAATGAAACCAAGGTCAAACTTATTTATGGGGTGGGGTCACTGCAGCGCAAATTTACTTCCAAAAAGGCCAACCATGTTTTGAATGAATGAAGCAAAGTCCAAATCCCAGCAGGGCGGCAGTGGGCCGACACACATTGCTGCATACTTTTTTTTACATGTAATACTTTGGGTTAAACCCACCCTTGAAGGGATCACCAATCAGTGTACCTGGACGGTCCCAAGCCCGGGTAAATGGGTAGAGTTGCCTCAGGAAGGACATCCGGTGTAAAAACCTAAATGCCAAATCAATATGCAGCACATATCGGTATGATCAGTTGTGGCTCGGGTTAACAAATACCATCAATGGTACTGCTAGCCAGCAGGTTAGCGGCCGCATTATGGATGGAAACAGGTGACCCGCTGCGGCAACCCTGAGCGTAAATGGACTTAAGTTGGAGAAGAAGAACTCTTGTTTTAAAAATTAACCAACTTCCAAATGTTCCAGTGGAAGCATTGGCCCCAGTCTTCCTGTAGGCGACTGAAAACAGGCAAAAACTAGTTATCTTCTTCAGTTCAGAGTTACTCATACACTGATGTTCTTTTTAGGTGATGCAGTGCTCATTTGTAATATCAGCCGAGGAGAAGAACCACGTATTTTTAAAAATATATATTTTGGCTAATAGGTCAAACTCCCGTGGGTTACGTGCTCGTCTGCTCATGTGGCCGTTTGGAACTGCTGAGCGACTGAACAGTTCAACTGCATTACTCACTCTAGTGCCGTGGAACCAGCTGCCAGTTAGGCATCCACAGCCATTCAACGTTCTCCAACAGGAGGGCTGTAAGTCCCACTAAGCTGCCTGGCCATTTTTGCATGTGTGTGTATGTGGGTGTGCTGGAATTTGGATACCCCCGGGTCCCTCCCTACCGGCGCTGGGGCCTCTTGGGTGTGGAACGGGCTTTGTTTTCAGCGGGCTCATGGTGCAACAGAAGTGTATTAAGGGCCAAAGAGCAGAAGTTGTGGCAAAGTCAAACGATGGAAATGTTCTGGTAATTCGTTTTTATGTTATGCATCAGCCACAAAGAGTAGAAAAAAAAGTAACAATGAGGATTATAGAAGGGGAGTCGTCGTTTTCACAACATCAGAGAACGAACAAACGGGTGGGGAAAGTTCTTAATCCCGCTGACAGCCCGGAGGATGTTCCCCTGGGAATGTGTCACAAGTGAATACTTCCCAGATGATGTGCGAAGGGTGTGGCGAGAATGGAGCCGAGAGGAAAATGAGAAAGGGAAAAACGGTGATAGCAGGGGAGAAGATCGTAGCGGCGCTATTAATAACACATGAAACCCTGTGTGGGTTTCAGGACTTCTTATTCAGTTTCAGGAGAGTGAAGAGAGTCGGCAGCTGACATCACAGACAGAAATAGACCGTCATCGTGAGCTGTGTCCCGACCCTTACGGAAATGATAAATATAAAGAAGGTTGTGAGTGACCAACCAATACAGTGTGTGAGGATAGAAAGTGACGTGGAGCGTAAGCCATCACTGAAACATGAATACTGCAGAGGAAAGTTTTGATATGTTGGAATCAGACAAATGGTAAAGTGTAAGGACCTCAGTGAATTCGGCAAAGGCCGAATTGGGTCAGAACATCTCCAAAACTGCAGGACTTTGTGGGTGTTCCCAGTCCGCAGTCATTGGTATTTAGCAAAAGTGGTCTAAGTATGGACAATTGGTGAGCAGCAAGCTCATGCTCGCCCAACGCCCAGGTAGAGCTACTGTAGCTCAATGAAAAAGTTAAAACTTCTGATAGAGAAGAGTCAGAACTCAGGGTCCATAAAGGGGGTTGCTTTGGAGGCAAAACACAGATCAGCATTATACTAGGTGGGTGGTTAGAATGTTATGGCTGTTTTTTCTCGCTTAGGAAAAACGGAAATGATTAGAAGCTGTGAACATTAAAAAAAACCACCAGATTGAATTTGCAATAAATTAAATGAATCTGCTTTACTTCAAGGTTTTTAATAGTTGAATTGTGAGTCGATGATGGTTTGCGTCGGTCAGAGAAATGGAATGCAGCCGCCTTGGAAGGATACTTAGGGACGATGTGGAACACATTCGGACATGAAGGGACTCTTGGACTGCTGGATTCGGCTGCGTGTATTTGGCGAGTAAGACTTGTGTTATAACGTCTGAGCTGGACCCCAGAGATCGTTCAGACAGGCTTTTGGAGACTTTCCCTTCATAAGTCCCACAAAGCGCATTTTTAAAATGCTTCTGACTCAGGGATGAAATGAAAAAAGTCTGGGAGGTGTAGGACCAGGTCCCACGTGTTTCTCATGGAGAGGTTCTGGGCTAGCGTGGCAGACATTCCTGAGATAATTAAGACAATCTTTGAAACCCAATATGTTTATTCCCCTGCGTTATTCGTACTCGATATCTGCTACCCTGAAGAGACACGCCAGCTATAAGTCAGCCTACAGAGACGACACACGGGTTCCAACGCTGGAACTGATACCCACGGTTCCAATTTCCAGTCTGGAGCCAGTAAGTGGAACTATATAACATCTTTTCCGTCTGGGAATATGACAGATTTACGCCGCTTAGATAGTTTACTACCTGTGGAGGAAGAGCGAGAGGTAAATAACCAACGACTGAATGACCCACGGATCAAAACATGGAGGAATAAAGTACCGGGGTTTTTTTTCCCGTGTGAGCCAAAATATAATCGGCTTCGCAGGAGCAAAACATGAAAATAACAACAACAAACACACGCTGCTCAGAACAATGTTAGCCTCGCTAAATGAACCTCAAAGACCTTCTGCTCTGAAGCTCAGTGGGAATGATTGATCCAAATAACCAGGGTTCTGTTTGGTTGGCTTCATCAACCTATCAAAGCTCTCATATTGAAACACATTTCCTTTAAATACGGTCCATCAGCAAACTTGTCCGGGCGATTCTGAGTCACCCATGTACCTTTATGTACCTTTTAGCTGAAGGCCCCTGGTCACCCTGCAGATTTGAACCCACAACCTTTTATTCTACACACCTCTTTAAAAACATTATGGGTGCTGCGGTCACACCTCGTCATGTCCATCCGTTGTCCATGCCCATCACAGTCAACACGGATTACCTTCAAGTGTCCCACGGAAATATAATAATTCCATGGGACATCAATCACCCCCCCCAACACACACACACAAATACGTACCAGACAGAGCACACCTTCAACTGCAGTTTGTCCTTTGACCCCCACACATGCACATTTTTGTTCATGTTAACAAAGTATAAGTGCATGCTTGCCCACGGGGGCGTGAAATTAGCCCTGTGCTTTTGGGCGTTGCTTTAAGGCCAATAAATGGGACAGGAAGCCGTTGCTGGAGATGTAGCAGAGAGAGTATTTGGCAATGTAATCGATTGCAGATGGCGGCCGTCGGGTGGCTTTTTTGGTCCACAGTGGCTCTTTGTGAGGAATAGGCCCACCGTAATCCGACAGAACAAGGCTGTTTTGGTGCGTGTTTATGCTGGCACCTCTCATATCACAGCGCTAAGCTCTGCAGCTCCACAGGAATCCAGAACCACAAAGGGGAGAAGGGGTGCCGTCACGGGACCGGGGGCGGGGGTAGGGTATCAGTATGCGATTGTGTGGCAATGGAAAAATAGAAAATAATACCTTAAATCAGAGAGGAGGGACACGATGTTATGACAGGGTCACATTTGCAGGACGGATACAGACAAAACCAGGTCACAACTCTGAAGCAGTGACAGGTGGAGGTGACACAAATGATGCACGAAAAGTCAAATGTCCGTATGATTGGAGTCTAAACTTCTGCGCCAGACTTTTGTGTGAAGCCCAGGCATTAATAAAGAGAGATGTGTCATCAGCTGCTCATAGACTAGAGTGATGCAGGAGGTCAAGTAACCAGCCACCATCCCTGGCCAGAGCACCAGTCAGGTAACCCGATCGGTTCTACTGACTGCTGGTATCAACGCAATGTGCCTCTGATGATAACACCATGTAAGAATGAGGGCGATACGTGACACACACCCTAAATCATCGTCTCTCAGTTGCCTCTGACCATCACCATACATGAGTGTGTGTGTGTAATAGATCTTGATGACGTTCATAACCTTCAGGATTCATATGATTTCAGACTGTCATCCACTTATTTATAACATCTACGTTACATAACACGTCAACAGTCTTTCCCAAACCATGGCCTCATCCAGGTGAAGGAGGGGATCAGTACAGAGGTCAGGTATGATGACCTAACTGTGACGTATGAGTCTGTCATTTAAGACACATCTGTCCATCACCACTTGAAAACACACTCTCTCTCTCTCTCTCTGGACTGCCAATTACGTCCCCATTCCCCAGGTGGGCCCTGAACCAAGCCCCCTCTCCAGCCCTCACTGCTCCAGCACAAGGCCTCATTTCCCAGGAAAGAGCTCTGAGGCTCCAGTTCTTCCCGTCCGCACACAAACACACACTCAGCCCGCTGGTCCCAGCCCCCTTCAGACTGCACAAAGCCCCCATTGTGAGGCACAATGCGGGCCACCCCCTCTGCCTTTCCCCTGTAGCCTCTGCTCCTTTCCCCCCATAACTCTATCCCCTCCAACTCTCCCGCTGCTGCCCGACTCTCTCCATCTCTCTTTTGCCTTCTTTCATCTCTCTCCTCTTCAGTCTAAAATCTTCACCACCGGTCTAAATAATCACTTATCTCGGGGTCTGACCTTTCTTATCCTAGCTCGGCCCCTTCCCCCATACTGTCCTCTTTAACATTTCAGACCCCCACAGACCCTTTTCTATCCCCATATCATTTATGTGACCATTTCTCCACCTCCGGGATTCATCTGTGACGCAGGATTCATAATGGTCTGAACCCGAGACAATAAATGCAACTTTCTGCAGTGTTGTTCATGTTATTTATAGTTCTTCTGTTTGAAAACAACAATCTTAAGTCATTTTTAAGAATGACTTTTTCTGTTAACCCTTACCCGTAAACTGTTTCAACAAGTAGTGCTACAGTAGCTCCTAGCATCAATGAGTCTCGGACGCCCATGACCCCATTAGTGGTTCACCATTTGTCCTTCTGTAGACCACTTTCGTAGGTAAAAACCACTGCAGACGGGGAACGACCAACCCGGCTGCAGTTTTAGACATGTTCTGACCCAGCCGTCCAACCATCACTATTCAGCCGTTTGTATAAGTCACTCAGATCCTTACGCTCGTCCATTTTTCCTCTTCCTGGTCACAAGTCAGCAATTTCTCAAAAAAAATGAAATTTAGATCATCTAATTGATTTGATCTTACTCAGGTCGGTAATATGGATGGACACATTCCGGAGTGTTCATCACTGAGGGTGCTTGCAGAGTGGTGTAGATGACAGAAGCACAAACTCTGAGCAGACAAATGGCTCTGGACACGTTTAGACTTCAGTTATAATGATACTTGAAAAAGTCTAAATGAAACATCAGCAGAGAACAAGTTTTGAGCCTCACGCCGCTCTGCATCGACGATGAAACCTTCCTCGGAGCGATATGATTCTCTGATGATGGCACAACAGAGACAATCCCACAGCCTAAGGAGCCTCACGGAAAACAAAAATCCCAAAGACGTCAACTCTTTCAGTAAAAAATATTATCACATTGTTTATTAATAATAATCAAGGTAAATCTTGAAATGATCCTTATTATTCTATGGAGCCGTTTTCAACCAGCACTAGGTAGCCATGTAGGAAAAGTCTCTTATGGACATCCTTCTGTGAGTAATAACCTCCAGACACAGACGATGGTTTATTCGGTTTATTCGTTTACCACTGTGGTAAGAGATTGTTTTAAGAGATTATTAAATGTTGCCTTGCCCGTTGGAGAGGAATGTGTTAGCGGAGCTAGCTGTGGCCTTCACCTCAGAGGAGGTTCCTTCAGTCCTGAGGGTTCTATAACTCCGCTGTAAAATGCAGTTTACCACCTTGGTGAAAGTCTGCTTAATGTTTCTTCAGGGGAAACAGCAGCCTGAGACAGAAACCGAAAACTAAAGAGACGAGGTGGAAAGAGGAAAACAAATGCAAACATTCAGTCACATGAAATCAGCTACATGATGGAAATGTTCAGACGTTTGTGGTCGGCCTGGTTGGCGGATGAAATAAGAGCTGTCAGTTGAGCAGAGGCCTCACTATGGCAATAGCGAAGAGGAAGTGGACATTCCAAACACTTTTCTCTCCTTGTTTCCTGATCACAGGAGGAGAATGAAGGAGGAAAGCAAATGAAGCCACCGCAGAGCTTCTAGCCGAGCTGCGGTTTGAACTTTTCACGTAGAGCCAAAGAGGAACAGAATGCTTGGAGGATGTGGGGAAGGATCTTCTTCAAGCAAGAAACATTCTGGCTGAAATGAAGAAAAACAGAAAAGGAGATCCCTAAACAAACTAGTAAGAAGCGCAGAGAAAAGGCTGGTCAGCCGGAGAAGAGAGGCAGCAATTACAGAACAGCAGGAGATCCCAACAGGCCTGCAAGAATTATACAGCTTTCAAAGACAAGCTCTTCTCACTCAGAACAGGAAATGAGCCCCGTGAGACTGATGCTGACGGAGATTCACTCAATCACACACAAAAGTCACGCATAGCTGCCAGCTCACATACTGTCCCTCACTGGGTGACACCTCTATTTGAGCTCCCAAACCAAAGCTATTTGGGTCGCGCACACACATAAACACACTGGTATCCATGGAGACACACCCACGATCGGCAGCCCTGCGGAGGGGAACGGGCTTCACGGAGGACAGCGACCACTTGACAATGACTCAGCTCGAAGAATTTAGCACAGCGTGGTATGTAAAAGCTGGGACAGCAATGTCCTCATTCCACTGTCTGCTTTGAACCCCCTCCCACTTAAAGAGGGACAGAAGTCCAGAAGAATAAGCAGAGGAGAAGATGTGCCCCCACAAAATCACCTCACAGATTAATGGAAGGACGGATCTGGGTCAGTCATGGGACATTCATCTGTTCTTTGCCTGTCAGAGATGCGATATATTACCCACACCAGGCAGGTGGAGGAGATCATGTGATCAGTGTGTGTGTGTGTGTGCGTTTGTTTGTTTGTTACCAGGATAACAGGTGATCAGATTTTAAGGCTTATTGAAAAATGGTATGGATCCAGGATTTACTAAATCCTACGATGACGAAGCCATGACTCTTCTCTGACTGCATTGGTACAGTACAGACAGTACAGACAGTACAGACAGTACAGTACAGACAGTACAGTAAAGTACAGACAGTACAGTAAAGTACAGACAGTACAGTACAGACAGTACGGTGCAGACAGTACAGACAGTACAGTAAAGTACAGAGAGTACAGTAAAGTACAGACAGTACAGTACAGACAGTACAGTACAGACAGTAGTGGTCTGCGCTTTCATTGTTCCAGACATTAAAAACTGATGATCCATAGTTTAGTTCTGCTCAGTCCAGGGGCCAAATCAAAAATCTCAGAGCGTTGGGGATCCAGGCCGCTGAGACCAGAGTCCAGGACGGCACTCTGGGATACATAATGACTGAGAACCTCCAGCACAACAGACACAGAAACAGTTCCTGGAACTTCATGGCAGCAGATGCTGATGTCAACCAGATCATCCCTAACATCAATGCCGACGTATTTTGGGTCAAATGAAAAACAAAAGACGAGCGACACGTTGGCATTTCCTGCCATTTATGCCCATATATGTGAGAAATGTTCCTGGCTGCTGTTGTTTCACCGTCTGACGGCACACAGAGGAGGGACTGGGGCATAAATATAACTCCTGACAGGCGGCGATAAAAGTTCTGCTTATCACCGTTTCTCCTCTACACCAGACAATCAAAAACAATTAGTCAGACCCAAAGTGGGTCACAGGCCTGGTTCTGGTGAGGGTCTGTACTTTGTCAACGTGCTCACATGTTCAAACCTTGATACTTCACACACAGTGGGAATAACAGATTTTATTGAAGACTTATAACGTATAAAACTATGATGCATAGCTATAATCCAGCTGGTATCTTCAGTAAATAGCATCTGCTTTAAAGTCAAACATTGAAATGTTTATTAAAATCATTCCCACGGATATTTTTACATGCAGATTATTTGGGGGGAATGATGAGAAAAGACTGAATCCCCTTTATCGGTGTCTGCGGGCGGAGGCTGGGGTGGTGGTGGGGCTGGAAGTAGAAGCTGCAGCAAGGAGGCAGGCAGAGCGAGACAGCGGAGGCTGCTGCGGTTTTAATAGACCGCCAATTGGGGGGGGTCTGATGGCCAAGGAGGAGGATGAGGCAAGAAAAGTGTGTCTACAGCAAAAGGACTGGAGTTGTCTGCCTGAAGGTTTCTCTCTCTCTCTCTGTTTCTCTTTGTCTCTTTCTCGTTCTCTGCCTCTCTCTCTGTGTCTCTTTCTGTTTCGCTCTGTCTCTGTCTCTCTCTTTTTGTCTCTCTATCTCGCTCTCTGTCTCTCTCTCTCTCTGTGTCTCTCTCTCTCTTTGTCTCTCTCTCGCTCTGTGTCTCTCTCTCTCTCGCTCTGTCTCTCTCTCTGTCTCTCTGTTTCTGTGTGTTTCTCTCCCTCTACGTCCCTCTCTCGCTCTCTGTCTCTCTCTATCTCTGTGTCTCTCTCTCCCTCCGTCTGTCTTTCTCTCATGCTCTCTCTCTCTCTCCTTCTGTCTCTCTCTCTCTCTCTCTCTCTCTCTCTCTCATCGCTGTT
Organism: Lophius americanus; assembly: GCA_037951165.1. Classification (NCBI taxonomy): domain Eukaryota; kingdom Metazoa; phylum Chordata; class Actinopteri; order Lophiiformes; family Lophiidae; genus Lophius; species Lophius americanus. The sequence continues at coordinate 1,274,348 of JBBDHG010000085.1, read as the reverse complement.
GTAATCGAGCCAGTCACCCACAACAAAATTAGGATGGTATTGATCTCCAAACCTTGAGACAAAAATCTCAACCGTCAGAGCACCAAACAAATACAAAATCATTTGATTTTCAAAATAAGAGAAAAAAGATCTTTCATGAGTTGAGGACAGTTTGCCTTAAGAACGAGCATACATAAAATAAGAATGTTTGTGCCCTTAAATAATATCCCCACATGACTATGAACTGAATTTTATGAAGCGTTGTTCCTGTCTAGAAAAATAAATTGTGGTTTAAAAAAAGAAACCGGTCTGATGCTGAACCCTTCTCCCAGTGTTTCATGTTTCATTCGGTCCAGAGCGGCTGGACTGGTGTGAGGAGGGGTTGGAGGACATAACCGTATCACTCCGTGAACTCTGCCTCCATAACTGCTGAGTTATGTTAGTTAAACAGATCCTGGTTCAGGAGCAGAAGCTCCTCCTCAGAGGTTTTCTTTAGTCATAAGAAGGAGAAACCTCCTCCTCTCCTGCTGGAGCAGCTCCATGAAGCGCAATGTAGTTTGAGGAACGGAGCAACATAAAAAACGGACCATCTGGTTTGATTTTTGGATTATGTTATCAACCACTTTGGGTTACTTTCTCCCTTTAGTCTGTTTCAACTTTTTGTCGCAAGACCACCGCGTTTCTTTTCCAGAAACCCTGCGGTCTGCGTGGCTGCAGCAAAGGTGTGACTCTCACTCTCACACTCCTTCTTTAATGGGGGGACTGGAGTTTTCAATGCAACACCTAATTTAAAGGCCTTAAGTGTCGACGATGGAATGGAACAGCCTCTTATTACTGTGAAATTAGCCCACCAGAACAGCAGGCCTCTCACACATAGTCTGTGATGTCACATCCTCTCTGACCTTGTGACCTTTCACACACTTCATACAATAATCTCCTGGGTCATGCAGCCGAGGCTCCGGCTGAGCTGAACTCCCTTACAAAAGAGCAGATACTTGTTTTAAAGATAAAAAAACACACAAACAAACTTCAGTTTGGACCTTCACTGTCACACATATCAATACCAGAACCTACAAGTTTTGTCACTTGAAAGTCATAATTGGAATCTTCTTAGAGGTGTTAACGAGTGTAAAACACATAAATCACTAATTCCGGTGATTCTTAAACACGATGTTTAGGACGAAGACTTCGGGTTGTGTCATGCTCACATGACACAACCCGAAGTCTTCGTCAGGACGAAAGAATAGCTCACACAAAAACCAACTCAAACCAGCTCTTCAATATAAAAGGTAAAGACAGAGAGTGGGACAAAACTGAGAACAAAAAACAAAGAACCTTATTAGGAGGAAATGGAGATAACGGGCGACATTTCTTAAATTCTTACCAGATTTAAGAAATGATTATTGGGCAGCAAACCTGAAACCGATGATCATGTGTAACTGAGTGATTATGTGGATAACTGAGTGATCATGTGGATAACTGAGTGATAATGTGGATGACTGAGTGATTATGTGGATAACTAAGTGATCATGTGGATAGCTGAGTGATTATGTGGATAACTAAGTGATAATGTGGATAACTGAGTGATCATGTGGATAACAGTGATCATGTGGATAACAGTGATCATTTGGATAAATGAGTGATCATGTGGATAACTGAGTGATCATGTGGATAGCTGAGTGATTATGTGGATAACTAAGTGATCATGTGGATAACTGAGTAACTATATGGATAACTCAGTGATTATGTGGATAACTGAGTGATCATGTGGATAACTGAGTGACCAAGTGGATAATTGAGTGATCATGTGGATAACTGAGTGATCATGTGGATAACTGAGTGATCATGTGGATAACTGAGTGATTATGTGGATAACAGTGATCATGTGGATAACAGTGATCATGTGGATAACTGAGTGATCATGTGGATAACTGAGTTATAATGTGGGTAACTGAGTGATAATGTGGGTAACTGAGTGATTATGTGGATAACTGAGTGATCATATGGATAATTGAGTGATCATGTGGATAACTGAGTGATTATGTGGATAACTAAGTGATCATGTGGATAACTGAGTAATTATATGGATAACTCAGTTATTATGTGGATAACAGTGATCATGTGGATAACAGTGATCTTGTGGATAACTGAGTGATCATGTGGATAACTGAGTGATAATGTGGATAACTGAGTGATTATGTGGATAACTGAGTGATCATGTGGATAACTGATTGATTATGTGGATAACTAAGTGATCATGTGGATAATTGAGTGATTATGTGGATAACTAATTGAGCATGTGAGTAACTGAGTGATTATGTGGATAACTGAGTGATCATGTGGATATCAGTGATCATGTGGATAACTGAGTGATTATGTGTATAAATGAGTGATAATGTGGATAACTGAGTGATTATGTGGATAACTGAGTGATTATGTGGATAACTGAGTGATTATGTGGATAATTGAGTGATCATGTGGATAACTGAGTGATCATGTGGATAACTGAGTGATCATGTGGATAACTGAGTGATCATGTGGATAACTGAGTGATCATGTGGATAACTGAGTGATTATGTGGATAACAGTGATCATGTGGATAACTGAGTGATTATGTGGATAACAAAGTGATTGCGTATTAATAATTAATTAATATTACGTATTAATTAATATTGTCAAACTCCATTTGTAGGGCCACTAAAGGTTTCGACCACAGGGTTTGATAAATGGACAAGCAAAGGATTAATCTACATATCACAAGGGTTCAAAGGTCAAACTACAAAGTCATTTTAACAACTTTTGCAGGAATTCAGTTTACCAGAAAAACACTTTTATAAAGTCTCCCAGCTACGACATAATCTTTAGAAACATACAGAGGGGGAAGATATCTGTGAAGAACCGGCCCCCATAGAGGAACTTTTGATGCCCTCCGCGGAGGAGGAGTCAAAGAAGAGATGATATTACAGCAGGAGTAATAATAATATAGATGTTAAAAAAAGATGGGAGCAGGAAGTAAACATCCTAATAACAGATGAAGAGTGAAAGGAACCGTCTCAAGAAGATCACAAAGGAACTAACTCCTCCTGTCAGATCAAAATACAGGGTGCGGAATCCAAGATCCAATCTTCCGATACTCCAAGATCCAGGATTTTGGAGTATTTGAAGTTTGTTCAAAAAGATTCTGGGCTTCAACTTCAATCTGGACCCGTGACTTTACATATCGGGTTTCCTCCCCGACACAAGTCTAAATGGAGACTTTACCAAAACTGCTTTCAACTACTACGAAAATGATAAAGTTTTCCTGGCTGAAACCGCCAGCTTCCGACATGAAGCAAAATAAACCTTAAATCGGCGGAAGGTGTCTCTCCTACCTTGGAGCATGCAGCGGTAGGCTGACTCAGAGATGGCGTAGATGTGCGGCGGCATCTCGTGCCTCTTCTTCCCTCGGTACATCTCAATGATGTTCTCTGAGTAGATGGGCAGGTTCTTGTAGGGGTTAATGACCACACAAAACAGGCCCGAGTACGTCTGCAATCAAACACAAGGACACAAAAAAAGATGGGAATTTAATGACATGGAGGGAATAATAGAGAAGCGGTGTAGGAAGATCAGAATCTCCATCCTTCTGTAAACACACAGATTAAACTTAAAACCCAGAATTGGAAGCAGATATGAGGAGACGATGTGAAGGAGTAATGCCTGTTTGGTTAGGGGATAATGGAAAAAGCATGCTTCTACTGTTTTCAGTGATGGAGCCTGGCTTCAATCAGTGAGGCAGAACCTGTCGTGACCCACAGTTCAGGAGATGACATCATCAGAGCAGGAATGCAGCACAGCGACAGACGCAGGGCAGACCCGGCCAATCCAACACTGTTGTTTCCCGTCAAGTCCCAATGAGACCCATGTACTGCGAAATGTGGACAAAGACTGTCCGAAAGTATTTGAGGCGTCTGTTGCAGCGAGCAGCTAGTGAGCTGGAGCCGTGGTGCATTTGGGTGTTGCAGTTATCCCTAAGATCTCCCCCCGGAGAGTTTGTGTGTGTGTGATATGAACACTTCTCAGCAAGGCTTCAGGCTCAAACAACCAGGTCGCGACGCAGTCAGGGGTGAGCAAGGGGCCCGATAAGGGCGGTGCCCCTCTCTGCATTCTGCAGATGTTAGAGGGACTTTGCATGTCACCTACAGAAGAGACTAGAAGAAATGTTTCCCACGCCGGCAGGTTATGCTGCTGCTAGAGGCCCAGTGTAACTCACCGCTCCTCCGACCTCACCGACCTCTAGGGTACGTCCTTACTAAGTGTGTACTTAAAGTACAGCTACAGGCAAAAGTATTCAAATATACCCAATATGTACTTGTATGTACTTACTAAGTATGATCTTAACCCTTTAATGTCCTGCTCAACTGTTTGGTTGAGCTCATTTTCAGCCTCAATTTCTCACTGAAGAATGTGACTGAACCTGTTTATAATGTGACCCAGTGGTAGCATGTATATGCGGAAGAGTAAGGGGTCCCGGACCGAGCCCTGGGGGACACCACAGGTCAAGAGGGTCACAGAGGAGGAGGCATTAACCATGGCCGTAGAAAGTCCTGTTTGATAAGTCAGATTTATTTAGGTATATTAAAGTAAACAGAATTATGTTACCCGATTCCACTAGGGGAAAAAAAAATTGTAATAAAGGTCACATTGTTTTCTAAAAACATACTTTACCAAAATTTTGAGCTAATCTGATAAAAATTGACTATAATCCATGAAAAACCACCAAACCTTGATCAACTTATTTGTCATTTTATGGTAAATTTAGGGGTTTCTATGATGTTAGATAAATAAATGCCCCAAATAAAAAAAATGATTTGCAAAGAAATAATAACTAAGTTTTTTTGTTCATGTTGAAGACATTTATGGGTTAAAGGACAGTTACAGGCAGAAGTATACGAATACATCCACCTGTACTTACTAGATATGAGTTTAACTAAAGCCACATGCTAACATATATACGAATACCTGCAGCACGTTCTTACCAAATGTGAATTTGAAATACAGAAAACACACGAGCGAAATTAAATACATGGAGCTTGGATCTGTCAGAAGAGTGGCGGGGAGCCACAACGATATTAATGCGATGCAGAACTGAAGCTGAGAACCCGTCAGGATGACGGTAGCAGCTCGGTTTGAATCCTCGGCCGCTTCGAGCAGCTGCGATTACTAGAAGTGAAAAAAAGCCGAGAGAAGTAAAACGGAGGAGGGAGTGGAAGGAGAGTACAACAGACAGAAAATGAGGAGGGCTGCAGTGATGCCGCTGACAGGGCTCCCCCGGGTCCGGTCCAGTTGAGAAGCAGAGTTGTAACAGACAGAAGAGAGAACCATGGAAATTGGTTCTGACCCGAGGGAAGGAGAGACAAAGGCTTTGTTGAAATTCAAACGCACCACTCTCCTTTTCAAGGCTAATGAAAAATGTATACCGCCTTATCTAAAAGCCGAGGCGGCTATAAATACGTGGTGTCTTTTCTCCAGTGCTGGAGCTGAGACAACGGCGGAGGTCAGACGGAGATACCTGGACTGAAGCTTCAACAGGGCAGTCCACAGGCAGGGAAGTGGAATGTTCTGCAGCTTGCATCCTTCATGTTGTTAAAGCTGTATGGACACACGTCGGTCTTAAAAAGTCTTTTGTCCTGTTTTTCCTGAATTAAGTCCGAGCCCTGAAATGTTGCATCACCAATAAAGTTTTCCTTGAAAGAAGACGAACTGTAATGGAGCCAGTCCTCTCTCATTCTGACAATCCCTCAAGGAATAAAGAGAACAGTCTGGACCTCTTTTTTTTTTTTGAAAGAGCATTGAGATAACATTTGTTTGATTTACTATGAATACAGGACTTATAGTGAATATTCTGTCAGGTGACAGAAGTACATGGAGTACGTGTGTACTACTGCTGTTGGCAGCCAGGAGGACGAAGGTCTAACTAAACACGGCCTGAAAGCCAACATGTCCGGCCCAGTCAAGGAAAGACAAGGTGATATTTGCACTGTGAAACCGGATCCAGGGGTTGGGACGCGGCGGCCTAGTAACAGCTGAGCAACACACCGCCGACAGCAGACACAACAGCCGAGTCCGTCTGCCATGTCTGATCAGTCAGGCGGCGCCGCGGCTCTCCCCTGCTTCTGTGTGCAGACGCAACTTCATGGTCGTTGATCCGTCTACAGTAGAGGAGACCGTGACGGTTCCCATGTGGCATTTTTGCCAATTCAAGGTCATTATTGAGGTCATTAAGGTCACCTGATTTTGTGACAAAGCTAGCAAATACTGCAGACTAGGATTTTGAAAATTGGATCTAGACCCTGACATGTATCGTATCAAATGTTTAAAATGGTCTCTGAACTTTAGGAGGGATAGATACGATCATTTAAACTGGAGTCAGTAAATGACCCTGCTCCTCTTCTCCATTTTGAAATGTGCGGTACAATATAGACTGGAAATAATCTATGCATTCTTTCTTTTACACCATTATAAGGACATATTATAGAGAGACAGAGACAGAGAGACAGAGAGACAGATAGACAGATAGATAGATAGATAGATAGATAGATAGATAGATAGATAGATAGATAGATAGATAGATAGATAGATAGATAGATAGATAGATAGATAGATAGATGGATGGATGGATGGATGGATGGATGGATGGACGGACGGAGAGATAGATAGATAATAATAATAATAATAATACATTTAATTTATAATGCACTTTACATTTGGATCAAATCTCAAAGTGCTACAAAGTGAAAGCAGATAAAAGCATCAATAAAAAATTAAATAATAACTATATAAAAACATGACCAAAAGCATTAATTTTAATTACAGTTATAGGTTCTGCTAAAAAGGAAAGTTTTAAGTCTTTTCTAACTTTTTTAAATGTGTCAGTTATCTGTGGAGCCCTGAGATGGTCAGGGAGTGCATTCCACAGACGAGGGGCAGCAGAACAGAAGGCCCGATCACCCATGGTGCTGAGCTTAGTCCGGGGAAGGAGGAGGCGGTATGACTGGTTAGAACGAAGAGATCGTGTCGAGGTCAGTGGGCTGAGTAGTTCTTTCAGGTAGGGGGGTGCGTTACCATGGATGCACTGGTGAGTGAGGAGAGAGATCTTATAATCAATCCTGGTGGAGATGGGAAGCCAATGAAGGGAATGAAAAACAGGGGTGATGTGTTCGTGTTTACAAGACGATAAACATATATATGTACAAAAGTCCGATCTCCAATGACTTATATAAATATGAATAAAGATAGTCCAGTTGCAGATGTGCAGTAGTATTCCAGGTATATATTGTATTAAGGTATGTATTTGTAGTTTGTTTTACACGTGAGCTCCTCATCTTACCAGGCTGCTAGACATTATTTATATACAACTAATTCATCCAATCATTATTGCCTACATTGCTTTAATGGCATCTCCATGACGAGCGGATCAGTTCATCCGTCACAATATGTTAAAGTTGGAAAGAGAAGTAAGAGGACATTAAATAATACAGTGTCTCAGATAGAGGACACTTTCAAGAAGGGTCACAAACTAAAAATGATTTCCCACTTCTTTCAGGGCAAACCTGGAGTCTGTTAACAACGCAGCATGTTTATATTCACTCAGTCCTCATACTAATGTACGCTGCTGTTTGTCAGAACCATGATCACGTGAACAGCAAAAGAATCTATTATATGACTTAACCATAATCTGTTGAAGAGGGCTCGATCGTTTTTGTGCAGTTTTTTGTGTTTTTTTCCGCTGATGCGTTTTCTGAAGCCCTGCAGTAAATCCAACACTGAAGAAAAGAACATGGCTTCAGTGGGATAATGGGAACAGTTAAGCTTGCAAACATCTCCCGTTGGAAACACAGAACAACTCTTAATGTCGGACAAAAAAAATAAGGCTGTGAGAAGTATGGTCTGGTCAAGACTGAATAAAGGACAGACTCAGTGAGGCAGAGAGGAAGAGCGAGGGAAGACAGGACAGACTCTGAGCAGCGGCGGGGCTGAAGTGGGCGGCAGGAGGCCGACAAACGGACGATCTTTTGCCACAGAAGAATGCTGAGGCTTTCTGACAGCTGAGGCTTATCTAACGGCACAATGGCCCGCTTGTGGCTCCGCTGGTGTGGAGCGTTTTGGTTCAGCTGTGACTCACCGCCTCACAGATAGAAAGCTGCTCCAGTAACTGAATGGTTTAAAACAGGTTGACTGACTTCACGGAGACGCGGCTGTCAGACGGGCACCGGGCCATGGATGGAACCAGAAGAAGACAGAATGAACCCGGAGAACACGGTCCTAGAAACACGGTCCTACTTTGATGAAATAGGCAATCGGCTGATCGGCCTCACTCGAAAAAAAGTAAACCAGAAAACACAAAACTCGCAATTTGCAACACCAGTAATGACAAATAAAAAATCTCTTCAACCCCAAAAAGGAACTTAACCACACACTTCAAATTTAATCACCCAGGATCAAAGCAAGTTAAGAAGCTAACATTAGCAGAGCGGCTAAAGCTAGCGGGAGCTCAGAGCTAGCCGCGAGTTAACTGTATGTATGTATATATGCTGTAATTTATAGTTTTAAAACGTGAGGGCAAAAGAAAGCCGCGGCGGAACTTAATAACAAACTTCAAATGTAATCAACCGGAGAACAGGAAGTTGAGAAGCTAATCTTAGCAGAGCGGCTAAAGCTAGCGGGAGCTTAGAGCCAGCCGCAAGTCCTGAAGTCTTTGAACAAAGCCAATATATAATATATAATGGACAGAAGTACAAAGTTCGATTTTCACTTCAAAACGTCATACAGTTGGTTTAAGAAACTCGTGGCGGGTTCTTTAATTTCAACAGGTCAGAATACTTACACGTTACACATGGCCGACCCGCTGTGTCTTCCACTGTAATCCTCCAAAATAAGACCACTTAAAATACATTACTCATTATGATTCTTAAACCTTAAAGGATTAAAAATCAGAATCGGCGAAAATCGGTATCGGCCGATCAGACTCTATCAAAATCTGTGATCGGCTAAGAACTAACATCGAAACACTTGTGAAAAACTATTACCACTAGCAGACTTTTACCAAAGACACCAATATGTTGCAGGTTGTCGAAGTGAAAATATGTCTGACTTTTGTTAATAAATGACATTCCTGTGGGTTTGTGTGTGCTTCTTATAAGAGGGAACCCAACGGGAAAATTCTCTTCCTGATAGAAAACCAAAACATCCAGACATATGTTTTCAATTGGTCTTAGCCACGGGGCAAATTAACAAGCTCGAAAGTCAACGCTGAAGCACTCAAGAGTAGAAACCGAGGAATGTCGATTCAAAGCACACAGAAAACTGATAACAGAACCTTTACTGAGGTTTCTGGGTGCTGAAGGCCATTGGTGACGTTTGATCCCGATGTGTGTTTAAACTATATCTATGTCAAACCGGAGTCTCTCCGGTGATAGCCAACCCACATTCTATTCCTGGAAAACATGTCACTAAATGGGTCAAAATCTCAAGTAGAACATCACAGAACAGTCAAAGAGCAACATGGTGAACCACAGCAGCCTCTGGCTGGGACCAACTCAGAGATATGGGGCATTTAATTAGGAGCTTGACAAGAAAATCACTTAAACGTGTACTTGTTTGGGTTGCAAACGACGGATTTTAAAACTGATCCAAACTTCTTGGTCCGGTGCAGCTACCGTATAAAGATGTGAGGGTGAAGTGTAGTTGACCAAATCGTTTCCTTTTGCGTGCATTTTAAAAAAAAATATATATATTCAATTTAACACGGTGGGAGGGCCACAGATAATAGAGGTAGGTCAGGTTGAATGTTAAGTGTTCCCTGTTTGCGTTGTGTGTCTTTATTATGTATTTGAAAATTTAAAAAAAGACCTTGAACCCATAAAAACATGAGAAACGTTGGATGTTGAGCTTCTTCTTCAGACACAGGTTAAAAAGTGAGGAGGAGTGTGCATTTAAGAAGAAACAGTTTTCAGAGTTACAGCTGTGGAGGGAGATTCAGATTCCCTCCACAGCTGTGGACCCAGTGGATCTGTCAGTTTTCAGGTTAATCATTCTCAGCGGAGGCACCGATTGCAAATTTCTCGGACGATTTTTATAAAGTCTGACCGGTCGATTCCAATTTTTCTCCTTTAGAGTTCAAAAATCATGTGAAATGTATTTTAAGTGCTCTTATTTTGAAGGGTTACAGTGGAAGTGACTGAGCTGGTTGGCCATGTTTGATGTGTTTGTATTCGGACCTGTTGAAATGAATCTACCCTCCATCCTTAAACCACTTGTCTGACATTTCCAAGTGAAAACAAAACTTTGTATGCCTCGTTCAGTCCGTTATTTGTTGGCTCTGTTCTGCTCATTTGAACAAAGTAAGGCTCCCGGCGCCGATGGATGGGTGCGCCTCTAATTCTCAGTGTGGGGAGCACGGTTAGAAAAACGCAGACAGTACCTGAAGGGTGCAGGTGGAACTCACTCACATATATGAGGCCGGAGTAGTAGCGGTCCTTCAGGTTGTACAGCACAGACGCCTCGTTCAGACAGGTGAGCTCCGCCATGTCTTCCACTTTGCTGAACTTGGGCGGGTTCATCTTCTGGATGTCATCCTTGTTGATCGTCGCCTTCTTGCCATTCTCAGCCAGCTCGACCAGCACCTCTTCCCCTCGCTCTTCATTGATGCTGGCCGCCTCAAAGCCATGCCGCTCTGAAGGTATCCACACCAGTTTCTTGGCCGTCCAGTCCGCCTGCGTGGCTGGGTTGTAAACCACAGCCCGGTCCACAAACAGGTACCGCTCTGGGTCCTCCTGCCCGCTCCGATGAGACATCTTACCTTGGATTTACCAGAGCAACGTGGCCACCTACAACGAGACAGGGTGACAGGAATTGGTACCTTGACACTTTGAACATCAGAAACAGAATCCTCACCTCTAAAAAGTCTGAATGTTCTCACTCAAGAAAAAACATCAGGCCCAAATCGGTTTGTTCTGCTCATAAACGAATTAGCGCTGATTTGTTTCACGAGAGTGTAAAAAGCACACTCCACCGTGGAATTCTACTTTTCAAATCTGATTCGGGCCACTTGCATACATGGTCCTAGATCAGACACGTCTCTGATTCCTGCGGATGGGGACGCGGTGTAAACAGCCGGATCAGAATTAATCTGGCTTACGTCCCATCTTTCTCCGCAAAGCCTAAAATGATGAAAGACTGATGCCCCGCAGTAAACAACACCACATCTGATGTATGCGTTACCATTTCACTACTTTTTTATTAACTTTGATCAACCGGTATACCTTTGTTATTTTGTGCCATTAAAAATCATCAAAAAGATCAATTATGGGGCAAGAAATCAGATTTTATCATCTTCCAACCGTGTTTTACAGATGAAAACATAATTTTTAACTAATGACGTCCCTAAAAGTTCATTTCCAGCTTTGTTTGTTTGTCCCAGAAGGAAAATGTCACAGTTCCAACGCTTTAATCACATGACCTGTTTTATATTTGACAGGTCCTGACCACATGTTATGAATACATTTGTATAGTATATACGTTTATTCAGTTAAAAAGTATTGTTGTGTTTACATGCCGTGAATCCAAATCAATAGTTTGACATGAAAAAAGTAAGGGAACAAACATGTTATTATATACTTTTATTCTTTTGCATTTTTGTGTACACAACAGAGGATAAGATTTTTAAATCACAAACAGACTGACGGTATTTGTGCAGATATTTCCTTTTTTAAAATATTATTATATCCCCAAAAAGTCTGGGATGATATGGAACGGCCGCCGATTGATCGTGTTAATGCGATAACTCAAAAACTCTTACATGGATCATTTTCAAACGTTATACCCAACTAGACTTCAGCGGGAGGAAGAACTGGATTGATATTTCCAACACATGGGATTTTGGATGGGCTTGGGGGGCTTCATTGGCGAGATGAACTTTTTATGATGTAAAAAAAGTAACCAGAGTTGTTTACACATAACTTCCTAACGGTTGGTCTGATTTAGACCAAATTTGGAGACTTGGTCCACTTGAAGAGAGCTGTGTTGTATATATATCACATTGCATTCTCTTCCTCTGATTTTTCTTTGGACTGTTCCCTTTAGGAGTCGCCATAACATATCATCTGATTCCATCTTCCCCTGACCACTGCATCAACCAACTGCATGTCATCTCACACCACATCCAGAAACTGCCTCTTTGGTCTCCTCTTGCATGGCAGCTCCATCTCCAGCATCCTTCTACCAGTTGATCCACTATCCCTCCCCTTCACGGGTCAGAACCATCTCAATCAGTCTTCTAATAGTTACTATTTCACTCCTTTGTGGGAGATTTTTCCCCCCAAAAAATAAAAACACTGTTTTCGAACCTAACTCCACATTTAATTTGAGGAGTTCAAGCAGAGGGTTTTGCTTGTACAACGCAGGGCATTTGGGGGTATTTTAGGGGACATAACATTGCTGTGAGGGATGAAGCGTAGGCCCGGTTTAAAGAAATGGATCTGCAATGTTGACAAAACTTAATGTGATGAGCGCAGGGCAGGACATTGATTGATCTTAAAGCATGAACAGATCTGCGCAGAATTGTAAATGTGTAATCAGAAATGTGTAATCAGCCTATGACGTCATGAACAGTCTGATCCGTCGGTGAGTGGAGGAACTTCGAGGACCCTGTGCGGAGGGGACGAGTATCTCTGCAGAACTAGTGCGCAGACTGCGGAGGCTCCCGCGGCAAACACGGCTGAGAGGACCAGACATGTTGTTGTAAAGAAAAATAAGCCCGTGATAATAAACAGCCGCTGAGGCTTTCCTGCAGATGGAGGGAACAGATGGAATGACTGGGCATTGGCCATTCTCCAGAGGAACCAGCACACAACCAGTCGGGACCAGCAGGCTGCTACGTCACAGCTCTCGGCTGGTATCCGCGTTAATGAACTCCCGGTTGGGATGAAATAGGGAGATTTACCTGGATATGTGATCAGATGATTGACGGTATTAGCCAGAAGTGCTGGGATCCACTTAAACTGAGCTAGCTAAACGTTTACGCAGACTTTATTTACCCCAGTTAAACGTGTCAGTCCACATTAAAGTAAACTAAAATAACATCCAGAGACATATTAAGTTCCCATCCTCCATCCTCGAGCCTTCTCCGTTAGTCCGCACTGGCGCGCGCCCTCCTCCTCTTGCTCCCCGATGAGCTCGCGCCTTATAATGGCTGACTTACCTGCTGGAGAAATGAAGCAGCAGCAGTCAGATCCTGATCACCGAGCTGTCCGAGTTCCCCCCGTACGCGACTGGAGGCTACACACAATTGAGATGCAGGCATGTATGTGGGCTCCGGTCTGCACCGCAGGCAGCGCTGCCTCCCCGCCGAGGCCCCTCCTAACGGGCAAAACCGGACCGCCTCCGCCGGACAGCGCGCGCTTAGAGAGGTGGCCCCAGCTGACGGCGACGCCACCTGACGTAAGATGGTGCACCTGAGCGCGGACGTGGGCTGCGTGAGCTGAAAGGGATTGTCTGAAGTCACGAACGAGCACACAGGAAAGCCCCGTATGACGTCATCAGGCGATGGAGCGCTGAGAGTGGATCTATACCACACAGATCTATGCGGCACCCACACCCACTGGACTCAGACCCCCCCCTCAGCCGGACTTTACCCCCCCTCTCCATCATTGGTTGGAATGAACCAACCCTCCAGTTTGATGTAAATTAAACATACATTCATACATTGTCATACATTCCAGGTAACCATCCAAATCATATTAAACTTTAATGTCCTCACCAAAAAAACAAAAGCATGGACTTTTGTTTTGTTGCATATTTTAATTCTTCAGGGGCATTTATTAATTGAATATCTTAGACATTCTAAATTTACCTTGAAATGTCAAATTGTTTGGCCAAGCATGTTTTTAAGCTGTAAAAAATATGACTCATGATGAAATTTTGTATTTTCATGGAAAACCTCTTGGTAAAGCATGTTTTTAAAAAAAACAACTAAACTATTTGGCCTTTTATAGACTTTGTTTCAAATAACGTAATAACATAATAATATGCTCAACGGAACAACTAAGCAGGTTATTAATGGGTTAATATATGTAAAGATTGAGTTGCACACTTTTTTTGAAGTCTAAACTGGGTTTGTTTCATCTTGATTTCTAGAAACTAATGTTTTTTTAAAATAAATTAAATTTCACAGTACCTTCCCAAACCACGTAAACCCTTACCATTAGACAACATATGACCAAATACCTCCTTTAATAATTAAAAATAACTTCCAGTATTTCATTCATAAAAGAAATTTTAAGTATTATACGCTCAATACGTAACACTGGACACTTTTACAGCCATGAATCCCCATCCTGTATGGTGGCGCTGTCCTGCACAGGCAACAGAACTCGTATTTATAATCATAAACATTCAGTACATTAACATTCAGATGAATATCCTGTACATATATTTACTTTGGCACACCTTTATTTATTATCCCTAGTTGACTCAATTTATCCCGGGTTTTTTCTATTTTTCTCCATGAAGTGACTTTTTACTTTCTTTTGTGGTTTTTACCTAACAAATAACGGTATGCAGCTTTCTCCCACTAAAACCTCATATTTGAGGGAATAATTCCCCTGCTGCAAACTCTGACACCTCCTCTAGTGCCTGGAAGAATAATCAGGAATAAAACTAACGCCATCTTGCATAACCCCGCCACAAACACAAGGATCGGGTTTTATTCTGGCACATTTATTACATATGGAAAAAAGTCGGAGCAGAATCCTGTTTTCTGAAATGAAAGAGTTTGTTTCCACACAAACGGCTGGAAAACTTGATGTTTGAATAATCAGGTTACAGCAGAAAAAACATAGAGGCCTCCAATGTTGAAGGTCAGTCCAATCTTATTCATGTTGGAGGATTCAGTGTCCCCCTCTCCAGGCTGCGCCACCCCTCTTCTTCATCCCGCCTCGTCCTCCTCCCCCACCTCCCGGTCCTCCTTTAACTTTCTTCCTCACTCCACTTGCTTGTTCTGTGTCATCCTCATCTCCATTTCCTCCTCCTTTGGGTCTTCTCCTTTTCTCCCCCTGCTCCTTCATTTCCTGAGACAGACAAATGAACCACATTTGTTTCATAACGTCAGGATTTCTTTTCCAAACATGACATAATAATGATAGAAACTTTATTTATCTCCCTCGTCCTGAACCGTTTCTTTGAGATGCCCCGTCAGAAGGACCTGCGGAGGCTTTCATCAGCGTTCCGATATATTCCAAACTTTTATTCATATTCAATGTGAAAATTGGAGTGAACAGGACAACACACAACTGTATTTACTAAGTGTGTGTGTGTGTGTGTGTGTGTGTGTGTGTGTGTGTGTGTGTGTGTGTGTGTGTGCTCTTCTCCCTGTGTCATGACGCAGGCCTGGATGATGTTTGGGTGGATTGTTCAACACTGAACCTTGACTTATACATATCAGATGCTGGTAACGCGACACGTTTGGACTTCTTCCTTCTTTACCAAAAACAGATATTTTGAAATTACGCAGCCCTCACACCAGGTCAGGAGAACCTTCAGCAGGAGACTGAGACCCCCGAGGACCACCTCAGAACGTTACAGGAAGTCTGTCCTCTCAACGGCCATTAAACTATGTAACTCCTCCCCCTTTTGCCGGATGGACAGCTGAAAAATGGTAACCCCAGCGGTATGTGCGATAATCCTTCTTTTACTTCCATCGTCATGAGAAACATCAAAAAGTCATCGTCTTCGTTCAGGCGAAGATGATATTCTACACCGAATATAATCCACTGGTATGAAGAAACATTACCTTTACTAGTATTTACAATATTACATACTCCAGTGTCTTACTGTATTTTATGTGCAATATTACTGCTATCAACAGTATTATTATTATTATTAAGTGCAATAATAGTACTTATTATCATACAACAGTATGATAATGAGTACTATTGTTAATTGTTATTATGAGATGAATAACAATTCATCTTCCCCGGTTTATATTTTTACAGTATTATTATCATGTGATCATTATCATACTGTTATTAATAGGCACTGGTTTATATTTTTACAGTATTATTATCATGTGAACATTATCATACTGTTATTCATCTGTCCCGGTTTATATTTTGACAGTACTATTATCATGTGATCATTATCATACTGTTATTAATAGGCACTGGTTTATATTTTCACAGTACTATTATCATATGATAATA
Source organism: Lophius americanus (assembly GCA_037951165.1). Taxonomy (NCBI): domain Eukaryota; kingdom Metazoa; phylum Chordata; class Actinopteri; order Lophiiformes; family Lophiidae; genus Lophius; species Lophius americanus. The sequence goes on along the minus strand of JBBDHG010000085.1, from coordinate 1,258,131 downwards.
ATCATACTGTTATTCATCTGCCCCGGTTTATATTTTGACAGTATCATTATCATGTGATCATTATCATACTGTTATTAATAGGCACTGGTTTATATCTTCACAGTACTATTATCATGTGATCATTATCATACTGTTATTCATAGGCACTGGTTTATATTTTTACAGTATTATTATCATGTGACCATTATCATACTGTTATTCATCTGCCCGGTTTATATTTTCACAGTATTATTATCATGTGATCATTATCATACTGTTATTAATAGGCGCTGGTTTATGTTTTCACAGTACTATTATCATATGATCATTATCATACTGTTATTCATCTGCCCCGGTTTATATTTGACAGTATTATTATCATGTGATCATTATCATACTGTTATTAATAGGCACTGGTTTATATCTTCACAGTACTATTATCATGTGATCATTATCATACTGTTATTCATAGGCACTGTTTTATATTTTTACAGTATTAATATCATGTGATCATTATCATACTGTTATTCATAGGCACTGGTTTATATTTTGACAGTATTATTATCATGTGATCATTATCATACTGTTATTCATAGGCACTGGTTTATATTTTGACAGTATTATTATCATGTGATCATCATCATACTGTTATTAATAGGCACTGGTTTATATTTTCACAGTACTATTATCATGTGATCATTATCATACTGTTATTCATAGGCACTGGCTTATATTTTCACAGTACTATTATCATGTGATCATTATCATACTGTTATTCATCTGCCCCGGTTTATATTTTGACAGTATTATTATCATGTGATCATGATCATACTGTTATTCATAGGCACTGGTTTATATTTTTATAGTATTTTTATCATGCGATCATTATCCGAAAAGCTCTTTGAGTCTCTTGTGCTTCAAGGACGTTTGAAAAGTGAGAAGGTTTTTTTCCAGTTTTGAAATTCAGCCCATGGAGAAATGAGAGGGAGAGAGAGACGGATAGAGGACAGATGGAGAGACATGTGCCAGACATGACAGAGTGAGAAGCCCCTCATCAGTGGACAGATCAGAGGGGGGGGGGGTAAGAACTCTGCCTTTGGACAGCCGGCTTACGTCTGTATGAGACAGGAAGTGCATGGTTTTTGCCCCCGTGTCAGTGCACAGCTGCTCCAGTGCGCCGCCTTTCATAAAGTTCACAGCGTGGAGAACATCCCTCGGTTCTGTGGCCAGGTCCACAAGTATCCCTTACCACGTGGACATGATTCCCCACGATGTCCCCACCTTTGACCCGCCTCTCAGCTCCGCCGTTTCTGCCCGTCACATTCACTCGTTAGGCCTTTCCAGAGGGCGGCTCCCGTCCAGCACGCGATCTGTAACCAGGAAGTTGTTCGATACATGGAATATTTGTTCCTGGGTTGATCCGGTGGGAAAAGTCGAGCAACAAGTCCTCCAAAAACGAATTTCCCCGCACGTATCTAACACAACAAAGATGTCGGTGAAACCCCCCGCGGCTGGAAATAAGCTGCTCCTCAGGCTCGTCTGAGATATCACGTATTCTTCGGTAATTGCGTTGTTCCTCACGGAGACGTGTTTCCTCCGTGGCGAAAACCCACACCTGAGGAGGTTTACCTGCGAACTCCTGGTGTTTCCAGAATGTCTTTTAAATTTGGTTGGGTAAGAAGTTTGGACCTCTTTTTTGCTGCAGGCCGGACAAATCGCCTCCTCCGGGACGATATTGGGCTGTTCTTCATTATCTGGTATCTGGTCTGATTTATGACGTTCACGCTAATGGAGCATGGCTGAAAAGTTAGGTTCCTATAGAGATAAGCGGCCCGAGGTGCTGAAAGATCCCGGAATTCTCCCGTCACGGCAGAATAATAGAATCCAGATGAGTCGTTGATGAGTGCCGGTCGAGCTTCAAAACCGTGGAGGCGACGGCATCAGCCAGCAGTTTTAAGTCAGTAACAATAACGGCAAAAAGATTTTCCTCGCCAGCATCTCTATCCCAGCACATTGTTACAGGTGCTTCTATTGTTTTGTCCTTTCCCCACACTCTTGGCCTATACCTTTTGAAGTACCTCGCAGACGTTGGGGGCAGCAGGGGTCGTCGCGTCGGTGAACTCCTGACGTCGTCGGAGATGACATTGGACGTTTGAAAAAGATAAAACAGCCGCTGCTCTGCGTTACATGAAATCACTGCTGCTGCAAACCGATGAAGTGTTTAACTGGTGAACCACAAACGACCGTTGGTGGGCGGCGGTAGGTACTGTAATCTGTGTGTTGTAGGAACTGTTTTATGACGTGCCACAAACTTTTTGAGAACGTAGTAGGGACAAAACTAGGATTAGAAATCTCTTCATCTTATTCATCGTTGTCTCTTCCTCACACAGTTACTCTCTTTTGTTGGCCAATGAAGAGCTCAGTATTTCCATCTCTTCCTAACGAGGATGCAGAAGGGATCACGCGGGCCAACATGACTCACCAGCCTAGCGAACCTCTGCGCCTCGCTCACCCGCTCCACCAACATCATGACTTCATCCTCCTGGGTAGGAAAGGCAGGAAGCTTCTTCCCGATCAGACTCTCGATCCGCTGGAAAAGCTCCACATCATATCTAAGAGACGGGAATGGGTCAGTTCACAACAAACAAGTCACTGTTGTCTATTTCTTATCTGCAGAAAGCATAAACACGTTTCATAAAAGGATCTGATCAGATGTGAAGGATCTGATCCACTCCCATACGGTGACATTTGTCATGCTGCAGGATCACAGGAAGCTCTTACTGGGTAACAAAGGTGATGGACTTCCCCGACCGTCCTGCTCGGGCTGTTCGGCCCACTCTGTGGATGTAGTCCTGGGGGGGGCGGAAGGATGCAGAGATCCGTTAGAGCCACACGTATTATCACAGACGTGAATGTTAGCCGGCTCCTTCCTACCTTAGAGTGGGTGGGGATGTCATAGTTGATGACACAGTCTACGTGAGGAATGTCCAACCCTCTGGACGCCACATCGGTCGCCAGCAGCACCGATCGAGCCTTGGACTTGAACTTGTTTAACGATCCCAGACGTTTATTCTAACCAACGGTAGGGGGGGGGAGAGAGAGAAAACACAGACTGTTTAACATTGGCAGAAAAGCCTCATCAGAAGTTGGAAACCGTATGCAGGTGTTTTAACGGGAGGTGATTACATCATGTGAGTCGCTCCTGTCAGCTTTCAAGGTAGGATTTATGGGGGGTAGAAAGCCCCCTGTAACAACAATGTTACAGATGATTTTTGTTTTTGAGGGTGAAAACGTTCGCTCTGAGGAGCAGCGTGATAGAAGTGATTGTGGGAGCGACAGAGAACCAGTGTTAGAGTCTGAAGATCTCTACCTGACTCATCTGGCCATGAAGAGGGATCGCTGTTATGCCAAGGTTCCTTAACAGCAGCGCCACCCGCTGGGCGTTGTGACATGTGCTGCAGAAAATCATGAAGGAGTTGCCGGCCAGCTCGTTCAGGATGGACACCAGATAACAGTCCTGCCGAAAAAAACAACAACACAACAACGCTAAAGTTTGTTTCATACAAACGCCACAGCAGGATTAAGTGTCAGCGTGGCGTCACTGGACATTAAAACAGAAAATGTGCTTTATACCTTATACTTTGATGGAATGAAGACGTAGTACTGCTGCAGTTTGTCTACTGTGGAGTATTTGGTGGATACGGCACACTTCACAGGGTCTTTCAGAGCTGCTCTCTGGAGTTTCTGCACCTGTGGACCAGACGATAGACCCGAAGTGAGAGCGGGAAACAACCCGGCAGGCGTCTAGAAGTGACCTAACGGTAATCAGTGTCCGTAACGCGTAGAAAACCACGACCGTCGTCTTACCTTTTTGGTCATGGTGGCAGAAAACAAGAAGGTGCGTCTCTCTCTGGGAATCACCTTCAAGATTTTATCTACCTGGAAAAAAGAGAGAAACCATGATCTCACATGGGGTTCATCGTATCAAATGAAGACACTTTGTTTCTTCATAACATTCACTTCACAGCTAACAGCAGCTATCGTCTTCTGTAAATGCTCATCCCTCGTACATGCCGTCCTCACCACGAGCAGGGATTTGTCTGTCCACGCGGTTATCTATATTTTAAAGGCTGTTGCAGACGCCCCTCATTTGTGACGTCACGCTAACAGTGTCCATATTATGTGGCCCGTGAGAGGCTTAGGCTAGCCTAACCCTAACCCTGGCCGAGTGTCACGTCGAGCCTCACAGACTGCAAAGCCCAACACCTTGATGGTGCAAAACCCGTTACTGCAATCCCAGACGTGGAGCGAATTCTATTATGGAGTTTGCAGACGCCAACATCACTGGGAATATGACAATGATGAGAAATTAACAGGCTGTGGAAATATAACCAGCGATGACAGTCAGCCTGCCATGGAACTGGAATTTCTCCACCCCAGTAAAGAAATCTCAGAGGTGACTGGACTTCTTTACTAAGTTCAAATAGATGAAATTTAAATGCCAAGTTCTTGTTTAAGGTTCCTGAATGAAAACGTCTCAAACTGAAGCGGTTCAACCCAGACAACTCAACACTCCAGAGCATTTTTGATACTGGCGAGGTGTCTTTAGACTCCAGGGGGAGAGGATGTAGGGGTCTAAGGACTTGGGTTCAACTCTTCAGAGCAACGATGAGTGTGGAAAAGAGGTGAAGAAGCGAGTGCAGGTAGGGTGGAGTGGGTGACCGCCACAAACCCTCCCATGGTAGGCTTATTATCAACCCACCTCTGTCTCAAAGTCCATGTTGAGGATTCTGTCTGCTTCATCCATGACCAGGTACTTCAGGGCTCGTAGGGAGAAGCCCTTAGTGTTCTCCATGTGATCGATCAACCGACCAGGTGTGGCTGGAAACACAGGTGATAAGATGAATCAGCACTTTCTTTACATTATTCAAAGTGAGTCCCAAAAAAAGAAAAAAATCATGTTCAAATTCCATTCATCGCAGTACCAATTTCGGTCAAGCAGAAAGATCTCAATTAGATCTGAACGATTAAGCGTGACATAAATTCGCGATCTTGATCCGTATATCTCGTAAAATCTCATTTTTGAGGTACAAATCTGCAGCGTTTTGATCTGGAACATTGATTACATGAGTTTCTCCCCAGACCAATGAGGACGCTGTGTTTGTCCACATGAGAGCAGCAGCAGCGAGAGAGAGAGAGAGACAGACAGACAAAGAGAGAGAGGGAGAGAGAGAGAGAGAGAGACAGAGAGACAGAGAGAGAAAAAGAGAGCGGTGGATGTGCGAGGGAAAGCTGTGTGCTAATGTGAAAGAAAGCGACAAATGAAAAAAAGACAAAGAAAAGAGAAGAAATCCCAGCTGATGCAGGAAACAAAAAGATGAATCCCAGTAACTAAAGAATGCTTCTCGCGAAGAAAGTTTGACAGTGTGAGGTCCAGATGTTTTGGAGAACGAATGCATTTGCAAGAAATGTTTTTGCCACAGAACCAAAACACGCAGCATCACAAAGCAATACCATAAATGTATACAGTCCCCTTAAAAGTCACCCACACGGTAAGTCCGACCATCAGCTACTTACTTCATATTAATCATTGTATTTTGCGGCATCCAGTTTTTTGTTTATTTTGTTAAACATCTATCAGGCAGTTGATAGCAATGAAATGAAAAAAATAAAAATAAAAATAGGGGAAAGACTTGTGAAGTAGATTCTACACAAAAATGAAAATGACAACTTTTTAATTTTTTTCTCTCAGCATCCAAGCCTAGTCTCAAAGTCAACTAACTTGTCCGATAAGGGGAAATGCATTTTCAAACATTTGTAAGTTTGGACAAACCAATCCTCATTCCAACACAAAATAAAGACATTTACCTCCTAAGGTCTTAAGACACACATACACACACACACACTCACACACACACACAAACACACAGAAGACCATGAAGCACAATCAAACAAGGAGTGTATGCTTACCAATAACTATGTGGGGTTTTTTGGCCAACACCAGAGACTGAGACATCATATCGATTCCTCCAACTACCACAGCTGCAACAGAAATGGGACGAGTTTCAAACGGCGCACAGAGCCTCATCTGCATAACCGTAAGCAATTAGACACGTACCACATTTGACACCAATGCTGGAGCCCAGGGCCTCGAACTGCTCCGAGATCTGAAATGCCAGCTCCCTGGTAGGTGTGAGGACGAGGGTATGAAGCCTTTGCGGCGAGGTCAGCAGCGACTGGAGGATGGGGAGAGCAAAGGCGCCAGTTTTTCCTGAACCCGTCTCTGCCAGGCCGATAACGTCCTTCCCTGAAAAACAAAGGTGCACAGACAGATTTTAACTAAGTTACGAGGAGGATGACTACATTTAATGAAGGCTTGTACTTCAGAATCCTTTTGAGGTGAACAGTGGGGCTATGTAAGGCGCTCAGTGGCAAACACACTCTGTAGTCCAGTGGTCATGTATTTGCATTTACACATACCCTCATGTATGATAGATTAATTCTGACAGAAGACAAAACGGTTCTGATGGGTTAGCGGACAGGAGATATTTCGGTTCTGATGGGGTTAGCGGACAGGAGACATTTCGGTTCTGATGGGTTAGCGGACAGGAGACATTTCGGTTCTGATGGGGTTAGCTGACAGGAGATATTTGGGTTCTGATGGGTCTGCTGGTAGAGGGTTACCACTCACCTTGCAGGGCCACTGGGATTGCTTCTACCTGAATCTTTGTTGGAGTCTTCCATCCCAGCTGATCACAAGCCTCACAGAGAACTTCAGTAACACCCTGTAAATGTCAAACACATCATTACTGGTAATAACTTGATACTAAATAAGGGTTATATCGAATGTATTGTCACATTCCAGTCTGATTCCAAGTGAGAAACATTATTTACACTAGCTGGGTATAGTTCAGCTAGCTGAGACTGCTAAGATGTTGGTCGTTCATGTCGCTAAAATTAAGATTCTTCTCCACTCTGCCAGATAAATGTACCAAATCCTTGAAGGTCTTCACTGTCTCATCGTTTCCACCGGCATTCAACTGAATGATCTCATCGTCACTACTCGAACCTTCGAGCGTTTCATCTCTGTTTGGATTCACGCTTTCCTCTGTGTCCGCCATTCTTTGCGCCCCAACGTGTCGTCAGCTCCACAATGCGCCGACAGGGAAGTAAGATCGAGACGCAATGGTTGATGGGAGATGATGTTTCTAGCTGTAGTGAATCTAAACAGAAAGATTATATGATCTAATCTAGATAGAACACTCAGAGAACACCAAAACCTTCTTTAGTTATTCCTCTCCAGTATAAAACATCAAAGGAACAAGGCAGCGTATTACCCAAGGTTTAGGAAACATTCATGCAGATTTCTCCAGTAATATAGGAGTCTCTAAAACCGCCAACAACTCCAACAAACTCTCTGAGTAACTCAAACTGACTGGTCGTCTCCTGCGCCTTCCACTTCAGCGTTTCTGTTCAGCCCGCGGGTATTCCAACTCCACCCTCAAAAGAACATCAAAGGAACCAAGTCATCAATAATGGCCGGTTTCAAGAGAGGGCCTCGCCACATTGTGACATCACAACTACAAAAGGCTTCTTTATTTATTTATTTAAATGCTGCATGAAAGTTTTTCCGTAGTCTTGTTGAAAAACATACAAAACCAACTTAAGCAAAAGATAAAAACGTCCTTCACGATCATTTTCACGTTAAAACGCAAAAATTAAATAACACGTGAAGATTCTGTTTAACCTGAAAATGATCACGTTCGAAACATAATTTTCACGTTTTATCGTGATAAATTGGGCTAAATCGGTATGAAATTGAAAACTTCAGTTAAGTTGGAAAAATATTCACAGACTGGAATCAGTAACTCATTAGTGGATGGGAGCTGTCCTCTCAGCCGCAAGATGTAGGTTCAAAAACATGCAGCCTCACCACAATCATTCCTCTCATCAGTGGAAAAGGGTTTTTTGTACCGCAGCAGAGTGAGAATATGCTTTACTAACATTCCGACTAATTTCTATTGATGAAAACGCTCAATGCTCTGATTTTAATACTGTGTAGTAAAACCTTAAATAGTTTCTTCAGAATAACAACTATAAGACTTTTTGTGGTTGCTCTTAATTTGGTAAGATAAAATAAAAGTGAGCATTCCTCAAGTTTAGTTTATTAGATAGAATTTATCGTTTTTTTCCCCCAATGACATAAGAACAGATTAGTCCAAATAGTGGCTGTAATACAGTACAGTACATCCTCCAGGGGGCGCAAACGGGTTCTGCTTCATTTTCTGACAGTGACGGTTCTTCAGTACTTTGATAGGTAGTAACCGCTGCAGACCTGGACCCCCCAGAGTTCTGGTCCAAGTTCTCTCACTGAGTTAGAACATCTCTCAGATCTTTACCTGATGACTTCTTGTCTGCATCAATAGTGTTACGCCAGAAATATACTGCATACATCACATATTCACACCGTAAATCCTTAAACCTCCGACTTAAACTGAGGTGGTAGTGGAAATCATTTACAACACCAGTTTAAATTTCTAAACATGTAGATTTTAGGAAAAAAATAGGAATTCGGACAATTTTAAAAAGCTGGACTGGAGCTCCATTCCCCAGATATGATACATTATTAAATTGTTAAAGTTGAATGATTTGTGAGTGTGTGCTTTATTAAGTGTATATTATAGGGCAGTGAACGGTGAGGCGTAAAGGATTTTGTGATGCGTGTATTTAGCTGCAGCCAAAGATTCGAAAATGTATTGTTTATTGACAAACATTACGCACCTTTATTTTTGATGTCCAGGATGTTCAGGTGATCATCAATTAAACGGTCTGTCATAAAATCATACAAAATGCTTTCTCTTATCATGGAAAAATCAGAAAAATAACTAACTGGAGGGAAACAGGTTGTCAAAAACAAATAACACCATACTTGACGTGAAGGACACTCAACAGTTTGTGACAAAGTCCAGTAGAGAAGATAGTGTTCTCTCTCACGCCGTCTAGTTTATTAATCCGTCTAAATGTTTCCAATTACATATTCAAGTTCCTTGTATACATTTGACATGACAAATAAAGAGGAAGATGAACTGAAGATGAGTGACCAATGGTGGAAGAGCAGCAGCCTGTCCTTGGTTTACTACAGGGACTGATCCAGTCGACTGCCTTGAAGACCGTTACCTCTAAAACTCAGCACAAAAAAACACAAACCAAGTATTCTCCTTTTGAGTGCACTAAGTAATCGGTGTAATGAGTCTCAGAGGAGTCCTTCCATCTCCCTCATAAAGGCTTCATACACCTGGTCTTTAGTCTTCATGTTGGGCTGTGACACAGCGCTTATCTGGGCTGGGCTGATCAAACCCATCTGAGCAGCCATTGACTGATGTTTCTGCCCCTGTAGGCCTTCATCCCCCCTCCTTCCTCCAATACCACCCAGAGCTTTCTCATGATGACCAGCAGCTGCACCGGGCATTGCTCCGCCCTTGTCCCTACGCACCCTCAGGGCAGTAGGTACAAAGCGGGTGACCTCTGCCTTTGGATTAATGATCTGAGGTTTGGCAGAGATGGTTGCCCCACCAGATCCAGCACCTGCCGCCAGGCCGCCTCCCGCCGATGCAACGGAGGTGATGTTGGCCCGCTTCTCAATGGTGGCTGTATGGTGGTGACCAGCGGGGTTGTTACCAGGACCGGCGCCTGCAGCAGCAGCTGTCCCCGGCGGAGGAGGCATCTGCATAACACCTGGTCGCATCTGCATGGAAGGGGGCGGCATGTTGGTCTGGGGACCATCCTGGTTGGCTCCGGGGCCTTTTTGCCGCTGGACAATGTTGGGAGGAGCACTGAGCACATTGGAGTTGAGAGGTGGAGGAAAGAGGGAGAGCGGTGGGGCAAGTGGACGCAGGGGCCCTCCTGCTCTTGGGGGGGGAGGTGGAATACCTGTAAAAAGTGGAGAGAGGCTTATTGTAATGACATTCAGAGAACAGTCTGACAGCTTACATGAGTACGTCATCAGTTTCTGGTTCCATCGCAACGTTACAAATACATGTACAGTTCTGGGAGTGATGTTACTGAGTAGCACTACACAGCACACATAAACCTACCTGGTGGTGCTGGGGGTGGTAGTCTAGGAGGGGGACCTCGTGGTGGAGGCCCTGGTGGGAGGCCGGGTGGAGGGCCCGGCGGCGGGCCTGGAGGTCGACCCGGTGGGGGTCCAGGAGGCAGAAGACGAGGCATTGGACCCCTCATGCCTGCAGGCATACCAGGAGGTCTCAAGAATGGAGGAGCACCTGCAACAGAATGTATTCTCTATCAGGAGACCCCAGCTTTCTCTGCAGACATGTTTAATCTCGGGGACCGGCTAATGGGGGCTGGGTGTTGTTAAACATCACTGGAGTATATACGTACATTACAGTACGTTATCTGCTATAACATTGTAATCCCCGGCTTCCTGCCATTTAGGTCAATTTTTTCCTGCCAGATCAGGTCTTTGATAGAACATATGTTCTGACACATTTCTATCAGAACCAGCATCGACTTTTACAGTAAATTTCGCTACAGTATCTCTTTTGCAGGATCGGACGAAACGGGCTAGTCTAAAATGAGCCTTGGGCGACCATGGCCCTTCTGCCCGGCTCACTACAGCGTGACTATTTGGGTGTTCAGGTCATTCAGACCCTTAGACCCTTACACTTGCTGAATTTTCCTCCTTCTAAGTTCTTAAGAGCAGAAAACGTTTTCTTGCTGCCTAATATGTCTCACCCACTTCCATTGCGGTTCTATTGCATCGACATTTTATTCTGACATGACCCTTCAGTGGCTATATTTGTTATGGTTAGTCGCTGTATACTGACGCATCTCATCAAAGCGTTTAGCTAACATTGAATTCGGTGGATGACTATTTTCCTTCCATGACATAAAATCCTCGCAACTTCTCAGTCACTGAATCAGATGGAGCACCGGGTTGGTTTCCTGTAGCGACATGGTCTCACTGGAGGTGATGGGAGACAGCAACACTAGAAGTGTCCAGATTATTCCATGATTTAGTATTTGTCACATTGATTTCAGAATACCCTCTTTAGCTGAGCTTTGTTTTTTTAGAAATGGAAGTAATATTTTCAGTTTCAGAGATGGCTAAATACAAAGGGCAAGAGTGTGTGTGTGTGTGTGTGTGGGCAGATATACAGCTACAAGTTCAATGTTATTACTGAAATAGCGATTCTCCTACAATTGTTTCCTGTATCCAGTTTAGTTCCCCCCCACCCTGAATCACAGCATGGGATTTATTCTAGTATTCAGCGTAAGGACATAGCGGTCAAGCTAATAAATGTTTTCACTAACCGGGTGGTGGACCAGGAGGCGGGCCTGAGGGTGGACCGGGTGGCCTCATTGGAGGAGCTGGTGGTGGACCCAGTGGCGGGGGCCCTGCCATTGGCGGACCTTGTAAGTGTGGCGGCCCTTGCTGTACTACTGGCCCAGTAGGAGGTGGTAAACGCTGATTAGCCATGATGTGGGGTTGGCTTTCCCCTGGTGGTCCCCTGTCCTCAATGTCCGAATTGTCCGAATCATCGGTATATTCTTCTTCAACCTCTTCTTCTTCCTCCTCTTCAGGAACCGACTGACCTGCAGATTAAATACCACGAGATGTCATCAGAAACAGAAATCCAGGGGAACTCAATTAATGACTGATCAGCAGAAACCTTTCTACACATTACCTGCCATCCTTAACATCATGGCCTGCAGGGGGGTTATAGCCTTCGTCCTTTTCACCATCCTCTTTTTCTTTCGCTTTCCTTCATTCAGTGTCTCTGCAGACATGTCCGCAAAACGTACACTGCGACCTATAATGGTAGGACACGCAGCAAGTGAATATTACAGCGAGAACACCATTTATGATGAGACAGCACAATTCTCTATAATAATAATAAACCTTGAATTATAACATTCCTTTAAAATAAAATGTTCTGGACCACAACGTTGAGCAAATAGATTGAATTAATTAAAGCACTAAGTTTTATGAATTTACAAACGGTGTTGATGAACTTCTGGACCACTCACCAGAATGTCTTTCAATCCTGTCTCTATCATCTTCTCTTTCTCTCTCGTCATCCTGTCTGTCACTCATTCGCAGGTCTCCATCTCCACCCTCGTCTCGCTCTTCTTCACTGTCCTCGTCAGAGTCGCTATCGTCGTCATCCTCATCGTCCCGATCTCTGTCGCTATCACTGCCACTGTCCCGATCTCTTCCCAACTCCATGACAGAATCCTTATCAAAACCAGGAATTGATGGTTCTGCTAAGAAAGAGTGGGACAACAACAAACTTAAAAACCAACACAATTATGACATCACTCGTTTTTATTGAAAGAAAACTTTCCATTGAGACCAGTAATAATTCAGGGAAGCATCTGTATGTTACCTGTGTCTGTGTTGAAATTCTGCCGAGCAGGAATGCCATATAGTGCCAGGACCTGTGGCGGTGGGGGTCCAGGTGGGGGCCCAGGCGGCTTCTTCCCTGGAGGTAAACGTGGCACACCTGGTACTGTTGTCAAAACGGGTCCAGAAGTCGCTGACAAAGGTCCTTTACTGGGAGATGCACAAGAACAGCATTACACCAGCAGCACCGTGATACACAGCAGCATCATGTACAATCATCCATAACATTATAACCACGGGCTAAATATTGCAAGGTCCTGCTTTCTGCTGCCATCACAGCATTGCGAGTCATTATCTGGACACCTTTCTATCGGATCCAGCATTAACTCTTTTCAGCAGTTTGTGCTAAAATAGCTTCTCTTTGGGATGGGACCACATAGGTTAACCCTATTATCCCCATCTTGTCGCCGCTGACATGATTTGGCATGCGTAGTTCTCATTACCGTAACTCCTAGACCGTTTGAGATATCTAGAAAATTCAAAGACTACCAGACAGCAGCGAAATAGAGCTTTGCGTCCATATATGAGTCCAGATGGTGGCCCCCAGGACTTCCACAGTACCACCGTCAAATCACAGACAAGATTCACCAGCGTGTCACACATTTGTAACATTGGCTTCTCAGTACCGTAACTCCTGAACGGTTTTCAGAAAATTCAAAGGGTTTCTGAATGTAGAGAACGAGAGCTTTCCGACGGTGTATGGCATGATACACCAGACATTACGGTAAGGATATGCTGCCTGTAGGAGGATCGACCTGCAGCTTTGAGTTTAGCGTAAAAACAGGCAAAAAAAAAAACAACCACTAAAAGGCCAGGACTTTTTTTCTGTATATACGAAAAAACCATTCAAAGTTCAAATTGTTCATTTCAAATGTTTTGTTCATGCCATTTCAGAGTTCTTATCCTGTTATAAACTTGAAAAGTTTAAATCCGTTATTTGTCTTTTTTCCCTTTAAACTGTTATTGCACTGTCAAAAACAGACAGTAATATTGAATAACTGCCGGATATTGAAAGTTGAAGTTATCTTGGAAAAAGGGGCAGAAGCATTCATGCATTAGACTTTTCTTGACAATTATACAGCCATAAACTCAGAATTAGTCCAGGCGGCCTGAATATAATTATAGTCATAATAGAGTTAACCTTGGTTTTGGGTACGGACCACTGCAGACCAGAAACACCAAACAAGACCTGCAGCTCTGGAGATGCTCTGACCCAGTTATCTAGCCATTACAATATGACCATTGTCAATGTTATATTTATTGTCCCCAAGGGAAAAATTATTTTCCACAGCACTAAACATGCCGGATCACAGATTAAGCACCAAAGAACACAGTGTCACAAGTATAACAAAAAAAAGAAAGAAAAGATGACCAGTTGATGGGTAGCAGTCCACACTGCAACATACACAGGGTCTACTGTTCAAGGCAGCGATGACTGCTGGGATCAGGCTTTTCCTGAAGTGGGCACTTCTGCACCTCAGTGCTCTTTACCGGTGCCCAGAGGGCATAAGGGAGGGATGGTGAAAGAGTAGGGTGGTGAAAGACTGGGTGGATGCCCTGGGCTATTGAGACAACAATCCTCACTATGGCTTTATGGGTATTTTGCTCAGATCCTTACGCTTGCCTATTTTTCCTTGGTTCCAATGTGTACATTTTGAAGGGTGTATTTATTCTGACTTCGCCTATAGGTGATTATAATGTTATGGCCTATCAGTGTTTACAGAAATTACCCACAGAAAGCTTTAATGGACACAGAATCAGGCCTACCCAAAAGAGGTTGTCTTCTTCAATATGGAGGGAGGCTGAGCACCTGGTAATGGAATATCCTGGATGTGGATATTTGAGGGTGCATGAGGCATATCTGGTAAAGGGATACTGTCCACCTCCACCGACTCAGCATTCTACAAAAGAGGACATACCACACACAATATTGAATAGTGTCACCACAAAGCATAAGCATACTTTCATATGAACATAAAATATATATAAATCCTCACAGAAACACACCTTGACCGAGTCAAAATAGAGAGCCAGCTGCCCTCGTTTGGTCTCATAATCCAATTCTATTTTACGTAGCTCCTTGTAGGTGTCGGGATTCTCTCTCTCGTATAGATGGACAATGCGCTCAAACGTCTCACGTAGCTTCTTCCTCTTGTCCCTTAAAACTTTTTCATTCAGCAAGGGCTGCTGAACTGGGTTGAACTCTGATTAAGGAGGGAAAGAAAGCTTTATTTGTTTTTAGCAAACACAATTGATCATTTAATAATTTTTGAAAATTAGGACTTTTCTTTTGACAAATCAGTGTTGGGATAGTACAAAAAACAAAATCAAAAAATTTCAACCCCTTTCAAAAACGTGGATCTCTAATGTTTGTTTTTGACTGAACTGGAGTTTGAGAGTTACATTCACACTCACCCATTTCATCCAGTTTCTCCATGTCTCTGATGATCTGTCTGGGATCCTTCATCTTTAACACTGCTGCTCTCACCATCATTCTCTGTTTCTTGTTCTATGAGTATTTATAAATCAAGTAAGACGTTATCAACACAATAATATTAATGTTGAATTTACGGTATGACATCAGGATTACACTTTATATTTCAGAATAATGAATACCTTTTTTAACTCCCTTTTCCTGGCCTCCTTCCCTGTAGAAAAGTACATTAGTTATCATTGTAGCATAGGACAAAAATAGATAGCTTATTATTCAAGTGGCGCCTGTGGGTAGCTGCGAGAGTAGCCACATTCAGTTTAAGTTTTGTACTTACTGGCCTGGTCGGTGGGATTCATAAATTTCCCACTCTTGGTGGAGGAAGTTGAACGTCGCCCCATTGTGCCGCTGTGTCTGCTTTACCCTGAAAAACAATATTCCACTGATGATGGCAAGCAAAAAGAAATCAGCTGTTTGTGCTAATCTAGACATCCAACTCTTGCAATTCATGATCAATTCAAGTGTCTCTGTTAAGTTATCATTCCACTTAATTAGCTACACTTGAAATGACATCAGTCATTAACCATTGATTCATGCGACTGACGGTTTGATGACATTGTGTGTAAAATTGCAGTAAGTCTATTCTTCTTCCAAACTAGAAAGGCACTCGGCAGAGCACACACCTACAGTCCTTTCAATCGAGCCAAATCACTGCACCAAAATCCTATAGCTCTGTAAGTATAATTCACAGGACAATCTTCTAAGACATGTTACACTGACAGACGATTGTAATTTGGGTGTCTAATTGCGTTTTTTGGGTGTTTTAATTACGGATCCATGCATTTTGCCATGAGCAATATAAAGAATATATTGAAACACACTATTGTATCTTAATGTTAGAGAAAGTAAGAAATGTCCGGTATCCGGCCCCTTTCAACGGATCCGCACCGAAGTGCAACGGTGTCTGCTCTGACCCAATACGCATCTTCCCACAAAGATTCGCTGAAATCCGTCCAGTTCTGCAGCATGCTGACAAACTATCAAACGGGTGCAGGTGAAGCACCAACCCACTGGAGGTGATGAGCATAAACACTGCACGCATCGATGAATAGAAAGATTAATGAACGTTTAGCTAAGAGATAACAAAGGTAACAGCCAACGCATGTACAAATCTATGCGTAATCTATAAATTAGATAAAGTAAACGTTCTAAGTGGCTAAACAGAACAGCCTGCAGTTCTACCGCATTTGCCTGCTGAGCTAGCCGCTAGCGTTAGCTTCCACTCATAGCTAGGCCGCGTTAGCAACCTTAACAGAACAGGAGTGAACATGTGTCTCTACCTTTGATTTGAAAAAATCCTGTAGAGCGTAAAGCCCTACTCACACAACTATGTGTTCCACAAATGAAGCAATACGAATGGTTTGTGTTCCGAAAGAAAATTCAAATCATTCACGACCGAATACAGGCTACAACTTCGTTAACCGTCCGCCATGTTTACAGCCGCGCGCGAGAGCGGAAGAGGGTAGTATGACGTCACGAAACGCGTTGGTAGCTTCCCGTATACCACTTTTAAATATATATGTGTATTTGTAATTTTTATTTAAAAATATCCTATGGTTTTTTTCATTGTACTCATTTATGTAAGGTAAAATGTAATCGTTATTGTGCTGTGACAGAGGATAAAGGCCACTCGTTTTTATTTTTTTATTTTAATAATATCCAATTTTCTCCTTCTGAAACATTTTTTAGGCACAAACAAACGCATCAGAATCCTGACATTGATCCCAAAGCTTAATCTTAACATCAGAATTCTGACTTTTCTCCCAAATGAAGGGAATGTAGAATTCTTAGGATTGAGTATGCTTTCTAACTTCCTTGTCAAAATTCGAAATTTTTACCTGAATATGAAAAAATTATTATAATCCTGCGAATAAAAACAGAATAAAGTCAGAATTTTGGTTAAAAATGACTACATTTCAAATGGAAGTTTTATCAAGAAGCAGATGAGGATGTTACGAAGGAGGATAAGAAGTTTGGCACGCTGTCTTAAAAAAAAAACCTAAAATTTACGTTAAAATACTGGCAGCTATGCAGTACTAGGTCCTGATGGGTATACTACTGAATTCTATAAAATGTTCGCCAAGGAAATAGAACCTCTCCTTCTTGACGTGTTTAATGAATCTCTAGAACGAGGCCGACTCCCGACGACGTTTTATCAGGCTACGATTTCAGTACTACACAAAAAAGGTAAAGACCCTCTGGAACCTCCATCATATAGACCAATAAGTCTGCTAAATGCGAACAAAAAAATATTAGCACATATAGTGGTAATTAGATTGGAAAATGTACATCCCACAATAATTCACGAGGATCAAACAGGATGTATTAAAAATCGACAAATGACTCACAACATCCGCAGGTTATTTGACATTATGTACTCGTCCGTGTCGGGGGCCCAAGCTGAGATACTCATATCTTTGGACATAGAAATAATCTCTATGCGGACGATTTATTGTTATATATCTCAGACCCTCTGAAATCAGTTCCAGCGATTATGTCCCTCTTAAGAACATTTGGAGGAATATCAGGTTCTAAGCTGAATATAGTGAAAAGCGTACTATTCCCCGATTAACACACCAGCGCAGCGGATCAACAAACCATTAACAATCTGCCTTTTAAAGTTTTAACACAATTTAGGTATCTAGGATAGAAAAAAAAATCTCCCAGAATAAGGAAGGCGTTTTTGCAAAGATCCGAAACAGCGTTGGATGGGCTTGCCAAATTTCGGCTCCACTTGAATGCTCAAAAATGATAGACAATCCCATAGTTTCTAAAACGTTCAAGATTTGATCTCAGTTCCCAAAGAATTGTGGTTAAGATGGCTCCCTCCAATGTCCTGTTATTGAAAGTCGTTATTTTATGCCCTCCTACAACGATAAAATATACGATGCCTGGTCTGGAAAGGGTAGACATCGCTTTATGGATATTTTCATTGAACAGATCCTTTGCGCAAATAAGGGAAAAATACAACATACCCAGATCAAACTGGTACATCGAGTGATGGAATATCTTTTACTTCGGTTCTGCTGCCCCTCGTCTGTGGAATGGCCTCCCTGACCATCTGAGGGCTCCACAGACGACTAACACATTTAAAAACGGATTTTAAACTTTCCTTTTTAGCAGAACCTATAACTTTAATTAACATTGCGGCCTTTTGGTCAGGCTTTTATATAGTTATTATTTAATTTTTTATTGATGCATTTATCTGCTTTTACTTTGTAGCACTTTGAGATTTGATCCAAATGTAAAGTGCGTTATTAAATTAAATGTATTATTATTATTATATTATTTAGACGAATGGTATCGTGGGATTGGAAGCAGTTAATGTTTTTTTTTATTTTTTTTGTAAACTTACAAAAATGTTAATAACCAGAGTTTGAAAATAATAACATACAGTAAATTGAAACTTTTTTTCTGAAGCTGCAACAATTATCAGCAGAGAATACCGTAAAAAAAATATGTCTGGTAATATTATGTGAAAAACAAAGAATTTGACTTGAAAATAGAAACTTTTTGTTAAGATTAAAGGAACAGTACCATAACGTCCCGAGTAAGTAATTACTCTAAAAGTATTATTCTGTATAAATAACACATTTTACTGGTATGAAAATATAAATAACCAACTTTTAACATTAGCAACAGCATCCTATCATTTCCACAGACAGGTCAGCAAGAAATACGGTATTTATTTGTGAAATAATGTTGATTATTCTAGTTTAAAAGTCAGAAATTCATATCATTTACTGTTACTTTATGTTATTTAGTATGTATCCCTTAAAAGGTTTACATTAAATCTGTTTTTGTGGTTATATACCGTCATGTTTTGTACAGTAAAATTCTGCCAACCACAGCTGCCGGTATTTTACCTAAATTTAACTACTATTTTTTATTTTTTATTTTTTTTATTTTTTACAGTGCAGTTATCAAATGGCATTCATAAAATAATCTAAATATATATGTTTTTATTAAGATTATCGTTTACGGTGATTTCTTTTTTACAGTTCCTATTTCCCGACGGTCAAACATTATTAAATATTCAGCAGGGCCGTGTTTTACGTTTGTAGTGCCGTCTGAAGGGATGGGAACCAACAGTATTCTGCTCTGATGGCTCAACGTTCTGGGATCAAATGTACCACTATATTATAACTATACAATAATGTGCCGCTATATTATAACTATACAATAATGTACCACTATATTATAACTGTACAATAATGTACCACTATATTATAACTGTACAATAATGTACCACTATATTATAACTATACAATAATGTACCACTATATTATAACTATACAATAATGTGCCGCTATATTATAACTATACAATAATGTACCACTATATTATAACTGTACAATAATGTACCACTATATTATAACTGTACAATAATGTACCACTATATTATAACTATACAATAATGTACCACTATATTATAACTATACAATAATATAGCCACTATATTATAACTGTACAATAATTTAGCCACTATATTATAACTGTACAATAATTTAGCCACTATATTATAACTGTACGATAATTTAGCCACTATATTATAAATGTACAATAATGTACCACTATATTATAACTGTACAATTATGTGCCACTATATTATAACTGTAAAATAATTTAGCCGCTATATTATAAATGTACAATAATGTACCACTATATTATAACTGTACAATAATGTACCACTATATTATAACTGTTCAATTATGTGCCACTATATTATAACTGTACAGTAATTTAGCCACTATATTATAAATGTACAATTATGTGCCACTATATTATAAATGTACAATAATGTACCGCTATATTATAACTATACAATAATGTACCACTATATTATATTATAACTATACAATTATGTACCACTATAGTATAACTATACAATAATATACCACTATATTATAACTGTACAGTTATGTGCCACTATATTATAACTATACAATAATGTACCACTATATATAACTATACAATAATATACCACTATATTATAACTATACAATAATTTAGCCACTATATTATAACTGTACAATAATTTAGCCACTATATTATAACTGTACAATAATTTAGCCACTATATTATAACTGTACAATAATTTAGCAACTATATTATAACTGTACAATTATGTGCCACTATATTATAACTGTAAAATAATTTAGCCGCTATATTATAAATGTACAATAATGTACCACTATATTATAACTGTACAATAATGTACCGCTATATTATAACTGTACAATTATGTACCACTATATTATAACTGTACAATTATGTGCCACTATATTATAACTGTACAGTAATTTAGCCACTATATTATAAATGTACAATAATGTACCACTATATTATAACTGTACAATTATGTGCCACTATATTATAACTGTACAGTAATTTAGCCACTATATTATAAATGTACAATAATGTGCCACTATATTATAACTATACAATAATTTAGCCACTATATTATAACTGTACAATTATGTGCCACTATATTATAACTGTAAAATAATTTAGCCGCTATATTATAAATGTACAATAATGTACCACTATATTATAACTGTACAATAATGTACCACTATATTATAACTGTACAATAATGTACCACTATATTATAACTATACAATAATGTACCACTATATTATAACTGTACAATAATTTAGCCACTATATTATAACTGTACAATTATGTGCCACTATATTATAACTGTAAAATAATTTAGCCGCTATATTATAAATGTACAATAATGTACCACTATATTATAACTGTACAATAATGTACCACTATATTATAACTGTACAGTAATTTAGCCACTATATTATAAATGTACAATAATGTACCACTATATTATAACTATACAATAATGTACCACTATATTATAACTGTACAATTATGTGCCACTATATTATAACTATACAATAATTTACCACTATATTATAACTGTACAATAATGTACCACTATATTATAAATGTACAATTATGTGCCACTATATTATAACTGTACAATAATGTACCGCTATATTATAACTGTACAATAATGTACCGCTATATTATAACTATACAATAATGTACGGCTATATTATAACTATACAATAATGCACAACCACATTTTAATAATAAAATAATGCAGTAGCACCTCTTGGCCATCAGATGTCAGATCTTGCTTGTCTAACCTGCTTTGTTTCCCACAGCAGTAAGGGCCATGAAAACTGTGTTGCGGTCCTTCAGTGACATGTTGTGGTTCTGAGGTCTGAATGGGCCTAAAGTGTTGCATATTTGCAGCTGAATATCAGCACCATGTTTTCAGTCGGACATCATACTGACCTAAAGCTTCTCATATCTGGCAGGTTTTTAAAATAATGTTTATAATGTGCATCCTTGCACAACTCTTTTCTGATTCTGATTCTTAAGTCGTATCTCACAAATCTTTGAGATTTGATCCAAATGTAAAGTGCATTATAAATTAAATGTATTATTATTATTATTTCATAAATCTGATGTCTTTTTCAGAAACTGGAGAGTAGATCCTGAAAGATGTTTCCATAATAGAAAGTCTTAAGAGAAAACATGCGGGCGTTCACAGGAGGATATGCCACACTTCTCTTTTCCATGTCAGAACAGACAAACTGGTTAGACACAGCTCTTAATTTGAACTTCTTAGAAGAGGCCTGTTAAACCACAGTAGTCTCTGTGACACGCTTACATTGGTGCTTAACTTAACAAACACAGAAGTGGACGCGGGTACGGGGAAGGTTGAGCCTTGAGGGATTCTGTAGTCATGTAATGTCAGGTACTGATCAAGAAAGATTCTCAGGTGACATCGTCATCTTCTGGAGAAATTTTGGGGATTATTTGCTTTAGAATCCGCCCACACTTACTGGCAAAGCCGTCCCTCACAGGACTCACCCAGTTCGTCATCTCCCCAGCTCACTTACCAGCAGGTAAACAACCAGGCTTACAAAAACAACAATATCTTTTCCCACTCCAGTGGGTGCTGGCTGGCTTTCATGCTCGGCTCATATTCAAAGTATGTAATGCATAAACAATCCAAAAAAGGCTTATTTGTATTTAGATGACTGTTTTTACAACATATGGACACACAGGTCTTGGCTCCAGTCCCGACCCGGGTTTTTGTTTTCTCTGTCTCTGTCAGACAACGGCCAACATATAATAGAGAGGAAGTGGTGATTCTAAAACGCTTTTTCTCGTTTTGGTTTTTACGGATTATGCGTCGCCACGGCGAAGGATCACCGGCATAAGTGGAACTTTGAGTTCTTTCTGGTTTTTGTGCCGGAAGTCCCTCCTGAAGCAACATGCCCATTATGGGATTAGAACCGATACCAACACTACACGGGCCTGACTCTCCAGTTTTCTGGGTGTGTATTATTCCACGGAGCTCAGGCTGATATCAAACTTCTCATGTGGGCGTTTCCCTCCAACTATTTGCCGTCTAGCTGGTTAGACGAATTGTTGCCCGGAATGAAATCTACCAATCTACAATTCTATGAGGAGTGGTTGTAACTTTCACATGACTTTGTTTGATACTGTATTATTATGTACTGTAGTACTGTATTATTAAATAATGTATTACAACATGCTGTATTATTAAATACTGTATTATAACATGCTGTATTATAACATACTGTATTGTAACATACTGTATTATTAAATAATTTATTACAACATGCTGTATTATTAAATAATTTATTACAACATGCTGTATTATTAAATACTGTATTATGACATTCTGTATTATAACATACGTTTTTATAACATACTGTTTTATAACATACTGCATTCTTAAATTCTGTATTATAAAATATCGTATCATTAAATATTGTATTATTAAATACTGTATTATAACATACTGCATTCTTAAATACTGTATCATAAAATATTGTATTATTAAATTCTGTATTATAAAATATTGTATCATTAAATACTGTATTATAAAATATTGTATCATTAAATATTGTATTATTAATTATTGTTTTATTAAATACTGTATTATAACATACTGTATTATAACATACTGTATTCTTAAATACTGTATTATTAAATACTTTATTATAACATACTGTTTTATAACATACTGCATTCTTAAATACTGTATCATAAAATATTGTATTATTAAATACTGTATTATGAAATATTGTATTCCCTTAAATACTGTATTATTATGTACTGTAGTACTGTATTATGACATACTGCATTTTTAAATACTGTATTATAACATACTCTATTGTAACATACTGTATTATTAAATAATGTATTATAGCATACTGCGTTTTTAAATAATTTATTATAACATGCTGTATTATTAAATTCTGTATTATGACATACTGTTTTATAACATACTGCATTCTTAAATTCTGTATTATAAAATATTGTATCATTAAATATTGTATTATTAAATACTGTGTTATAACAGACTGTATTATTAAATACTGTATTAAAAATGATAAAAGACATCCTGTATTAATAAATATATAATAGGATATATTAGGACAGTTGGATCATGCAGCCAAGAACAGCGGACAGTCTTTCAGCGATCGATCTCCAAAGTGAGTGAAGAGGTTGACTAGACCAGGCAGCATGAAAATAATCTCCTGTGTTACCCAGCATGCATTGTGAACATGTACGACTTTCAGATTTGAGTGTTTCTACAGATTTGGTTCCAGAAGTCCAGTTTGGCAGACATGGACTATTCTACGGCTATAAGTCTATAAACGTTCCTTCAGTTAATCCAGAGGGTTGTAGTTTGTCGTTGACGATTTTAATGATGTAATTATTGATTTTAGTTGTCGGTAGTGGAGGAACTGTCCTCTCTCTCTCTCACTGCATGAATTTGGTGAATGACATGAACTGATTGCTGTGGAGCAGGTGCTGGGGAAGGTTGGGTCTTTGTCGGTGCCATGATGGAAAGTAGATTAGACTCTTGTGCAGAAAGAAGTCTGGATTTTGCCAAATTCAGCTCATCTGCTCGAAGATTTTATTGGTTTTCCGCCCGACCAAGAGACGAGGTTGTTAAGAACTAAAGCTGCACCAATCACCCATTTTCAGAAAGTCTGACCCGCCGATACCAATTTTCTCTCTTTAAAGTTTTTACACCATAACGAGTAGTTTGTTTTATTATGTTCTGACTAAAAATGAACGTAACCTCCGTCCTTCCTCGTGGTGTTGTTTCTTGAACCAATTGTACGACATTTCAAGGTGAAGATGAAACTTTGTACGCCCCGTTCAGTCCATTATACGTTCTATGTTTGCTTCGTTCAAGGACTTCAGTGGTTCCCGGCTGACTCTGGGCCCCCCGCTAGCTTTAGCCGCTCTGCTAACGTTAGCCGCTCTGCTAACATTAGCCGCTCTGCTAACGTTAGCTTCTTGAAACTTGCTGTGTTCTTCGTGCGATTACAGTCGAACTACGTTTGTTCTGCCGAACGTTTTGGGGGTTGAAAAGATGCCTTACATTGTTGTTATTGTGAACTTTTGTGTTTTTCTCGTTAGGGCCTGAGTACTGCAAGGAGTACTGTAATTTCGTGTTTTGGGGGAGGTGGGCGGGGCATAATGGCTCTATAGCGCCTCCATGACATTTTCAACAGGCCCTCCCCATTGGTTTTACTTTCACGTAGAAACACGAAACTTGGCAAACATGCTCATCACATCTGGACCTACCAAAAAGTCTCATGCTTCTACGGCGCCGGCACCTGACATCTAAAGATGATGGATGTCAGTTAAAGATATTAAAGTCGGGTCAAAACCCAACGTTGATAGAAGCTGAATTTTTGTAAACCGTCAAAATCCGAAGAAGACACTGGAGCACAAGAAGATCCAGAGTGACCCGGACTCAAGTCAGATGTTGACCTCCTCAGGCACAAAGTGTCCTCTCCTGGCATCGCTCGGTAGTTCTGGTTCCGCTAAACTCATAGCGGGAGTTTTGCATCGAAAGGAGAAAAACGTGCTGAATTTTCTGTGTGAATCTATTTATTAAACATTCTGTGATGATTCTTCCTCTGAAGGTTTTTTTTCACAACTATCAGGTGAAGTTGTTCACATTTAAGGTGAAATACACCTTCAGACCCGTTTTCTACTTTGACTCTCTTATTCTGACAGGAGACTGAAATGTCCCTTTTACCAAGGGATATTTAAAGTTCATTTTTGTTAATGTTTAAAAACCAATTGACTTTTCAATGTAATTTTGTTAACTTGTAAAAAATGCATTTCTGGCTTTTATTGATGCCTGCAAATAAAAACTATTCGTGTGAAATTATTCCATGAAACCTATTAAAATTAATATTAAATTAAATAAAAAATGAAATTGTCATGATACCTCAGATTAAAAAATGGCAAGTTTGATTCCTGTTGGGCCGTCGATTTGGACTCCATCTTTTATTTTGACGCCGTCATTTCATCATCGTGGCGAGTTTAAGTCATCAATCATGGCTTTGTTTATAAATCTTGACAGGCACGCATCGGCGCACCTTTGAGAAATGACTGGCACAAGGAAGGGAGAGCCGCGTCTGTTAATCTACATCTGACACTGGAAATATGAGGAACTGTCACCCGCCGGTACCAGTAAGTCCAAAACACTTCGAGGATGGCTTATCTCTACTTCCCAAAAAGTTCACCCGTACAGATTCCAGAGGATCTCCAGCTCATTTGTTTCTTTCAGTTACATCTGCATTAAAACCCCCACCAGGGTCGGCAGTGATTTAATTCCTTTGACATTATAAGATTTTTATGGAATAATTTGTCAATTTATTGTCCAAACTTTATTAACACGCCTTTATTGTCATTCTATTTCATCACTCTGACTATTTATTCGCTCTCAGTAAGTGAAGTAATGTGGGCGGAATGTTGTTATAAAAAACAGGTAGTTGAGAATTAGACTAGAGGTTCACCGGTTGCAATTTCCTTTGCAGTCCATCGATTTTTATAAAGTCGGACTGGCCGACACCGATTTTGGCCGATTCACATGTCTTCCCATTAAAGTTTTAAAATCATAACGAATAATGTCTTTTAAATGTTCTTATCTCGAAAGATTACGGTAGAAGGGACTTGGCCGGTCGGCATTGTGTTTTATTCTGACCTGTTGGAATTAATGTACCCTTCATCCTTAAACAATTGTATGACATTTTGAAGTAAAAATAAAACTTTGCACTCTCCGTTCAGTCCATTAAATGTTCTATGTTGGCTTTGTTCAAGGACTTCAGGCCTTTATTACTGGCAAACTTTTCTGCTGTTGTTGATGTTTGTTTTTTTGCTGTTGTTGATGTTTATTGTAAGGCTTTTCAGTCCAAGTCCTACACACGAGCGTTGGACAGTATCGACATTTACGTCCATAATAGAACATGTAATTCGGTGTGCGCTGTAAAAACATTTGGAAACAATCCATTGAATAGTTTTTGAGTTATGGCGTTAACACGAAAGATCTGCGGCAGACTGGGCGGCGGTGATGATTCCATAATATCCCCGACTTTACAGCAATATAATTCAACCTTTTTTAATTTTTTGTAAGAAAAGGGGCTTATAAATGGGGAAAGAGCAAATGACACAGCAAAGACTGAAAGGTCTGAGTCGTATGGGGGGCCGTTTGTAAAAGTAGCACATGTTGGTTATAACAGCAACATTTTACCACATTTAGCTCCAGATGTTAAATCTAAATCTAAATATTGCACATCTCCAACTGGGATATTTTAATTCACATTTATATATACCACTGGAGAGCGAACTCTCCCCTTTTTCTTTATATTTTTAGCATGTACTTTATTCCTGTATTTTATTATGAGCCTGTGGCGCCTTGCATGGTGGCCTGGATCATCACTGTAGCTGACTCGTGTTGTAAAAGCGCTTTGTATAGTGAAGCAGACTAGAGAAGCGCTGTATAAGTACAGTCCATTTACCATTACCATTTATATGTATTTGTGTATATATATGTATATATGTCCTATTATATGGTATGTGTTAATGTTTAGTTACCTTTAGAATATCTGAGAGCTGCTGTACCGACTAATTTACCCTTTGGGGATCAATAAAGTTTTTCTATTTATCTATCTATCTATCTATCTATCTATCTATCTATCTATCTACCTACCTACCTATCTATCTATCTATCTATCTATCTATCTATCTATCTATCTATCTATCTATCTATCTATCTATCTATCTATCTATCTATTTATCTATCTATCTATCTATCTATCTATCTATCTATCTATCTATCTATCTATCTATCTATCTATCTATCTATCTATCTACCTATCTATCTATCTACCTATCTATCTATCTATCTATCTATCTATCTATCTATCTATCTATCTATCTATCTCTCTCTCTCTCTCTCTCTCTCTCTCTCTCTCTCTCTCTCTCTCTCTCTCTCTCTCTCTCTATCAATCTCTCTATCAATCTCTCTATCTGTCCATCTAATCTCGATGAGGAAATACCCTTCTATAAATAGTAAATGCGGCCCCTTTTGCACAAATGTAGTTTCTGATCTACTTCCTGACTTGTAATTGCCCTGGCCTATTAAAAACTGGTTCTTAAAAAACTCCAGGGTTAAAAGCAAGACTTCAGAGAAGGGGGACGGGATTTTCTTAGCAAACCAGAAATCTTTTCCTGTCATGTTTGAGGTGAGCTAATGCATGTCTACCCGAAGAACCTAAAAGCATATTTCACCATCTGTAATTTGTTGTTGAACCCAACATAAGGTCACCTGTTTTTAAAACTGCCTTGGTGTTGGACGCGTCTACTGCATGATTTTTCTTCATTGCGCTTTTATTTTGGTACTTCCGCTGACATCATTGTACATTTGCTGCATATTTCTTCCATTCAGATATGGATTTAGAAATGAACATTTAGATGTAACATTAGAATCTAACATTTAATGGAGTTAAATGTGAGAAAATGTTGTCGTTAAGATAAAGTGTTCTACTTCTGCAAACGCCGCCCCGCAGACTCGGGGCAGGAATGCAGGTATGAGAGTGTGGGGAAACCAGTCGAGTGAAGGCGTGAAGGATCTCGCCCAGATGAGCAAACACACAACAGAAGAGAAAAACCCAGAACAATAACATAGACAAGCCTGCATGTGTCCAACCGTACAAAGATGACGTGATTTCTATTGCTGTTATGCAGCAGCGATACCAGGAAGTCCGATGTTACCGTAAAAAAGTGAGAGGGAACAATATGACAAGTGTTTTTGTGCCATGCAGACTTTTGTAGGGGGATTTTGGCGCTCTTGTTTTGGACAGAAATTCCTGCATAGCTAAATCCTTTTACATATTTTCCCGTGCAGCTTGATGCCACATTCAGTAGAAGTGTGACCCTGTGAGGAGGAGCGGTCACGTGAAAATGTGGTTGATGGCTGGAAGAAAGGAAAAACTGTCAAGACTCAAACTCCTTACATCACAAATTGAAGGAAAAGAATCCCTGTTCCGAGTTCTTTATTGTTCAAAATCCTTCACGAGTCAAATGTAAGAGCACATATGACATACATTGTTCCACATATAAAAATACTATAATCCATTTGATTGACTTCAATCAGACATAAATAAATCAACAATATCGTAATTCAATGACAGTCGAGGCGTTTTGTGCCACATAGTAAAAAAAGTTGTGCAAAACAAACAACACTTTATATATATATATATATATATATATATATATATATATATATATATATATATATATATATGTATATATGTGTATATATATCATCTATATGTACATATATGTGCTATATTAAACATGGACATATTTCTATAACTCCTCTAAAGTGTTTGTATTTATATCTTCTTTAGTTATTGTGCCAACAGTTTCTGCTTATTTCACCTCATTACTGTCTTATAAAGGTACATTTTGTCTTATCTCATGACAGCAGTAACAATTTACAATATAATATTCACATATATCAGTATGATGATTCATTTGAAAGAACGACTCTGGACCCCGGTTCTGACTGGATCGGGCCCGTTTCATATGGGTTCATTCAACAGTCCTCTACTTTCTGTGTCAGTGAAAATCATGAATTAGAATATTAGCAACACACTTTATATTAATTACATACCTCATTTTTAATCAAATACACATAGATGTCTTTATAGTGTACAAGTTTACGGTGGAGTGTGCGTTTGGGTGAAAACCACACATGGACGGCAGTTAAAGTCTTTCTGTGATCTCCTCGTCTTCACAGGGACCTCAACCAGCTGGTTTGAAAGTCCTGAAACCTTCCCTCTTCCTCATCACTGGACGTCACATCTTCACTGTCTAAACTGTTCTTTCCAGCGCTGTCCCCTCTCTGCCGGGCCTCCTGATTGGCCTCGTATTTTGTGTGGCAAGCTTTGCAGGCCCTGACTTTGTTCGTGGGATCGATGTGCTCTATCAGCAGCTTCTTACTGGAGCACGCTTTGCAGACCAAAAAGCCACATTTCCTGCAGTGGTGTCGGCGTTTGGTGGCCGTGAAGTTTTTGAAGCATCGCATGCACTTTTTGGCAGCTTGGTCTGGAATCCAGGTCACAGCAAAGTCCGAACAAACTTCCGGGCCCCTGTTATTCAGTAGGGCCGACCGAGAGTCAACAATGTTTTCCATCCAGTCCTGCTTCTCCTTTTGTGTATCGGCCGACACAAAAAAGGACTTGCGCGGTGTACGGATGAGCCACTGGTTCTCCCGTTCATCATTGTCCACCATGTCCTCCAGCTTGATGTTCTCTGAAATGATAGAGAAGGTTTCACATCGCTGTCATTCTCAACAACGACTCCTCAGCTTAGCTAAAGCTCAGGTATTTGAGGTAATGGTGAACGTAGTGAAATAAAAAACTCTATGGCATCTAAGAGCTGTCTTTGAAACTCCTGCAGTAGTATCAATATAAGAAACACGCCAGGGGGTTCCACGTTTAGAGCTCAAAGCATTAAAATAGTCATTTGGATAAACCCAAAAGGATTTTTTTTCAAACAAAATATTTTGAACGAAGCTTTGAAACAACAGAAAAAGGACAAAAGCGTCTGCAGAACATTTACTCACCTAGAGCGATGATCTTCTGTTTCTTGTACAGGTGGCCAAACATAACAATGCTGCCGTACACAAGGATGTCATTGAAGAGGAAGAAGACTTTAGACTCGGGTTTCCGTCGACCCTGCTTCACCAGACGCCCCTGTCCCATCAGGAAGCGACCGGGTTTGGAGAGAGTTGTCCCCGATACACTAAAGGACCTCTCCACTGCTTTAATCCGCTCCTGGTTGTCCCTATCAAATTCTTCCCGGTCCATCGTGGCATGATCCTTCATTGGAAATTGATCAAAAATTAAGCTCCCGTAGCAAGGACTGACTGATGAAGAGTGTCTCCTGCAGCAAGGACTGACTGACTGATGAAGAGTGTCTCCTGCAGCAAGGACTGACTGACTTATGAAGGGTGTCTCTGCTCCAGCAAGGATTGAAAGCGTTTAAGTTCTGATGCTGAGTGTGTCTGCTCAGTAACGATCCAGCTGACTTTAACCTCTGCTGATGTAGCTTGGGGCTTTCCAAGTCAAACGCGTAACTCAAGAAAGGAGGGGAGGGAGGAGTTCCAAGCAGAAGTTTTGAACACGCTCACAATCAATTGTTCCTATTGTATATGTTATTTTTTTAAGTTATTAAAACTTAAAGCGAAAAGTTTCCTATTTGGAAGTCGGCCTGTTTGTGCTTTGTTTGACTTTTGACGTGTTTTTGCCGCTTTATGCTTCTATTGTGCTACATTTCAGAGGAATAACTTGTGTTTTTCACTTCTTTTTTTTATTTATCTGCTAGTTTATTCTTTGGCAACCATATTTATGTTGAAAGAGCTAAAGGAAGTGTGTGCATTTTTTAAATTAAACACACCTTATATGAAAAGATAGGAAATTATTTCAGTAACCAGGGCTGTGCTGTCGTCCCCAACCAGCAAACGTATATCCCTGAAAGGCCTCCAGTACCCTGTGTTGTGCAAAGAATCTCCCTAAAGTTAAAATTTGTCAGAATTTTCCACTGCAGGTGAAATCATGACATGACAGTAACATCTGAGACTGGTTGGGCGAGTTCATTCTGCTGTGAGAGTTTGCATGCAGGTGTTCCTCCTTCGTTGGGGAAAAAAAGAAACCATCCATGTAAACAACAGTCGTTCCGGTAAGCAACGATTATCTGCCAAAATAAAGGAAAGAAACGGAGAGCGAGGGAAATCCCACAGGAGCCCAAAGTCATAATCCGTCCTGTAAGCTTTCATTTGGCATCTTCACAATGTATTTTTCATTTATCATTACGGGATCATCATCGCCATCATGCGTCCGCCGCAGATCCTACTTGTTAACATAATGACTCAAAAACCATTTCAAACATGGACCTTAGTGTGAGGTAGAACAGGAGTGATTTTGGGAAAGGTTGGTTGCATAAGTACAACACTAGGGGGAGCTAAATGGTAAATCGACTTTACTTAAACAGCGATTTTATAGTCTGCTCGACCACTCAAAGCTCTTTTACAACACGAGTCAGCATTCACCCATTCACACAAACATTCACACAAACATTCACACCAAAGACATTCACACAAACATTCACACAAACATTCACACAAACATTCATACCAAAGACTTTCCCACAAACCTTCACACAAACATTCAAACAAAAATTCAAACAAACATTCAGACAAACATTCAGACAAACATTCAAAGAAACATTCACACAAACCTTCACACAAACATTCACACAAACATTCAAACAAACATTCACACAAACATTCAAACAAACAATCACACAAACCTTCACACAAACATTCACACAAACCTTCACACAAACATTCACACAAACATTCACACAAACATTCACACAAACATTCAAACAAACATTCACACAAACATTCAAACAAACAATCACACAAACATTGACACCAAAGGCTTTCACACAAACATTCACGCAAGCATTAACACAAACATTCAAAGAAACATTCAGACAAACCTTCACACAAACGCCTGCAGAAAAAAACCTTCCTCGCATTTAAGTCTATGTGGATGTAAAATTTAAAAATTATTTAGCTCTGAGGGGCGAACCGGATTCTCTGGGAGAATCCAGTGTCTTACTCTAGGACCCTCCGCTTTGTAAAGCACAGGACTACAATGTTGTTGTTCTCACTCTGACAGTACGAGAAAGAAGGGAATATCTGAACAGTTCTATTCCTCAGATTATGATGAGATCTCCTTATTTGGCTGTTACGTCTCTCAGGCGATGTTATAAACACCATAGATAGCTGAAAAGGAAACAGAAGACACATCTGAGATCTACTCATCTTATCTCAGCGGCTTTATCTGATGAGCAGGTTATTGTTTACTGCTGTGCACAACATCGATTCTAACCTTTTCATTATAAATGTGTATACATAGTTGACTATTTCCCCAAATGTCAACTTATCACTGGACAAAATGTTCCCTTAGATACTAAACTCAGCCGGACAGTTAGCCAGAGCAACTAGCGCCTTAATAATTACATTTATTCATGTTTACATGTGAAATAGTAAATATCACCGATTAGAGAATGTTTATGAGGTGCTTGCATCATGCGCCCCCCTTACATTGCCCCCTTGTTTGCTTGCATGACTCAGCAATAAAGACCCTCTCACTGTGACTCCTGCAGGGGGAGGTCACGTCACCAGATGTCACAACACCGACATCTAGTGGCCTCAAATCGTCAAAGCACGAGTCACAGTCTGAGGGAGAGGTGGGCACACAGAGCAGAGTTTGATTTATTATTCTTTAAAGGCTCTTCTAAAGGTGAAGAGAAACGTCAGAATTATGGAGATGACTCTGTGAGCCGCTGCAGGATGGAAAAATAATCACCAACCCCAGTCACCCCCAGAACAATGGTAGAACCGAGTCAGTGTGTGACCTCTCCTCTGGTAAACCCGGGATAGTGTATGTTGGTTAGTTATTAAGGGAACACCTAAATCGCGGATCGGATATCGATGAATTAATTATTCCAGTTGAAAATCTTTATTGATATACATCACTGAACAAAATTAGGTCAGAACGGTCAATGGAGAGTAAAAGTAAGAACCCACGTAGGACTGGATTCTAAATCAAAATCCCAAAATAAAGGCAAAATCACATGACAATTCACAGGTTCTTTTCCAACTGGTGAGGATTTCATCACAGCAACCCATAATGTGTGAGACCTCCTCTCCTGTGGAACGATCTCCCATGAGAGTTCTTCCTCTCATGTGGAACCTTAGCTATGCTGCTTTCAACTTGATCTCCCATGAGTCACTGAGTTTCTCTTTCTTCCTATCTCACGCTCCCTTTTTATACAACCCTCTCACTTTAATGCATGTTACTAGATTAATTCATGTTACTGGATTAATGCATGTTACTAGATTAATGCATGTCACTGGATTAATGCATGCTACTGGATTAATGCATGTCACTGGATTAATGCATGACACTGGATTAATGCATGCTACTGGATTAATGCATGTCACTGGATTAATGCATGACACTGGATTAATGCATGTCACTGGATAAATGCATGTTACTTGATTAATGCATGTCACTGGATAAATGCATGTTACTGGATTAATGCATGTTACTAGATTAATGCATGTCACTGGATTAATGCATGTCACTGGATAAATGCATGTTACTTGATTAATGCATGTTACTGGATTAATGCATGTTACTAGATTAATGCATGTCACTGGATTAATGCATGACACTGGATTAATGCATGTTACTAGATTAATGCATGTCACTGGATTAATGCATGTCACTGGATAAATGCATGTTACTGGATTAATGCATGTTACTAGATTAATGCATGTCACTGGATTAATGCATGTCACTGGATTAATGCATGTTACTAGATTAATGCATGTCACTGGATTAATGCATGTCACTGGATTAATGCATGTTACTAGATTAATGCATGTCACTGGATTAATGCATTTTACTGGATTAATGCATGTCTCTTGATTAATGGCATGTTAGTGGATAATTGCATGTTACTGGATTATTGCAAGTTAGTGGATTAATACATGTTACCGGTTTAATGCATGTTGCTATATTAATGCATGCCACTGGATTATTGCATGTTACTAACTTGACTATTTCCCTAGAGTCTTTGTCCTTTTTCTATCTCCAGGGTAATTACAATATGATGATGAAAACAATTATAATTGTTGTTATTATTATTATAGTATATTATTTTCACTTAAAAAACTGCTTAATTTGATCATACTAGCATAATGCTATCATCACCCCGAGTCTTGCTCGAAGTTTCTGCGTGTTCAAGGCCAGTTTTTTGTCGCCAAGTGCTTGCTCACAGAGGAATTTTTTGGATCTCTGTAGGATAATTAAATAATGATTTCAGAATGGACCAGATCTTTTTGGAAGGACCTTTGAGACAACAGTTGTTGTGAATTGACGCTTTAAAAATAAAATTTGATTGATTGATTGAAACATCACACCAGCAGCAGCAGCTGGAGGTCATCTTCAATTAAGTGACGGGATGGATCAATCGCTGATGTCAATTTCTTTAATGTCATGCGATCTACCAAAACTACCTTTGCGATCTACTGGTAGATCGCGGCCGACGTATTGAGCACCCCTGTTCTAGAGTGTAGCCAGCTTTAGCAGGATGAGCTGAATCTGCAGAAACGCTGAATGAAATGTCCGGAATGCCTCGGCTGCGGCTTTTACCGCACAGCCACACACTTTTACAAGCACACCATTAAAAAAAAAAACGTGGAAGGCACAGCTAGATGGAAACCCCCCCAGATCCACCTTATGTGCCATTATCGTAATGCGAGCACGCCCTTTTACTGAAAATGAAAAACCCGTTTTTCTCGAAAACATTTGAAACGTGGGAGGATCATTGTAGCTCAGCTCATCAGGGGTTTGCCCTGTAAATGAGAAGACAAGTCTCGTTTGGAATTATTTTAAATAACCTCATTATTTTGTATTTTATTGGTTTATTTCAAAAGTTTAAACGTTTTTTTAGTTGGTACTGGTTCTACTGGTATTTTTTCTTGTCCATTCTGATATGTGGTGTTTTGTTTCTTTGCTGGTAGATTTCACGGGTTCAACATCAGGACAGCTTTAATTTTTCACGTTTCCATTTCAATTCCTCTTCTTTACAAGAAACCAGATCATTACATATTTAAATATTTTAAGGAGCTAGGGGAAGGCGCACTGCAAACATCAATTTGACAACATGCACATACTGAAATTAAGAAAACTTCTTTGTCAAGTTGAAAGCACACGCACGATTACAAAAGCCACAACACAACACATTAAGAAAAAGATCTGCAAAAGCCACAGCACATCACATTAAGAAAAAGATCTGCAAAAGCCACAACACATTAAGCCAAAAGATCTGCAAAAGCCCCAACATAAGACATTAAGACAAACGATCTGCAAAAGCCACAACACATTTAGACAAAAGATCTGCAAAAGCCACAACATAAGACATTAAGACAAACGATCTGCAAAAGCCACAACAAATTTAGACAAAAGATCTGCAAAAGCCACAACATAACACATTAAGACAAACGATCTGCAAAAGCCACAACACATTAAGACAAACAATATACAAAAGCATCAACACAACACATGAAGAAAAACGATCTGCAAAAGCCACAACCCAACACATGAAGAAAAAGAATCTGCAAAAGCCACAAGACAACAGAAGTGTTAACGAAAGTCACAAACGTACTGCAAACATCAATTTGACAACATGCACCATATTGCACGCACGCTACAAAGCCCACAACACAACACATTAAGAAAGACGATCTGCAGAGCCCACAACACAACATGTTAAGGAAAATGTTCTGCAAAAGCCACAACACATTAAGACAATAATGAAGAATAATTACATGAAGTTAATAATGACCCTAACATGCACAGAACCCAAAGCCATAGTAAACAAGGTGTTTTATACCTGCTGAAGAAAACTCTTAACCACCATCGCTCATACGGACTTCAGTTGTTGCCATGGCGACGTGAACACAGCGGTCAGAACGTCACAAACAAAAACTTTTAAAATGGCTGGTTAAGGGTTGAGTCTATGCTTTGGTTGGCTACGTTTGGGAACTATTGTTCCAGGTCTTCTCCATGTGCGGATTATGTTCCTCACTGTGGTTCTGGGGAGAGCCAGAACCTTAGAAACAGCTGTGGGACCCTTTCCAGACTGACATATTTCAATGACCTTCCTCTTCATCTCTTCAGGAATCTCTAGTCATCTACTGGAGGGACCTTGGAGCCAGCTTCCTGCTTCTGAAGACGATCTACTGAAGTGAAGATTTGGTTGAACAGGTGGTCATCAGGTCTGGATGGGTCCAGTCCTGCAGGAAGCAGCTGTTCATGCAGTTTTATTCTTGGATTTGGTTTCTAAGGAGGCGAATATTTTTCCCCCCAGGTGATTTAGGTCTTAGATAACCTTTTAAAGGTCAAATAAAATCATCATTTAAACGTTTATTTTTGTTTTCTTTGTTTTGTGTTCATTTCTGTTTGAAGATTCAGCTCAGTTAAGAATTAGAGACTTCATCATCATCATCAACCGTTCGCAAGAAAGCGTTAAAAAATGTAACTTTCAGGTTTGAAGATTCAAAAAAAAAAAGAAGTTCTTCCAACTTCTAAATTCTAAATTCAGTCATACTTAATTGAATTCTTTTCTCTCTCTTTTTTTTAACAGTGTAATATTCTGGTACTTTAAGCTATTTTCAGAGGCAAATATTCCACATTTTACGCCACTAAATGTATTCGCCAAACGTTGCTACTTTTTACTTTGTTTATCGAGACTTTGTGTTTGAACATATTTCAGGTTTATAAAAATGAATCTCATCTCTAAAAACCTGTCAGCTGGTTTCATTCAAATAAAAGGAGAAGAAACTAGGAAAGACTCAACTAGAACACGGGGGGATAATTCAATACATTTGTTATTATTAGAGTTATTATTAGAGTTATTGAAAATGTCAAAAACAAAAATGTCAAAGTTGGAAGATTGATAATTTCCTAAAACTGTTCAAGAAATATGCAAAACATTCTCTGGTCCACTTCAAATTCAGATCAAAATAACCATAACATTTCCTGTACTTCTTCTTTCCCAGTGCTTTCAACACCATCCTGCCCCCACGCTTCTGAGGGAAAAACTGGAGTAGATGAGCACCTTGCATCCTGGATCCTGGACTACCTGACCAACCGTCCTCCCCCCCACACCGGTGAACATGTACAAGTACCTTGGTACACACACACACACACACACACACACACACACACACACACACACACACACACACACACACACACACACACACACACACAAACACACACGCCTCACTTGCACTTTGCACTATGGGACAGTATACTATTCAACATGTCCACATTTCAACTGCACATTTAATTTAATTTAATTTAATTGTATATAATGTTAGTCTGTAATATGCTCTTTGCTGCTGTAAAGCTGCAATTTCCCCGTTGTGGGACTAATAAAGGTTTATCTTATCTTATCTTATCTTATCTTATCTTATCTTATCTTATCTTATCTTATCTTATTTTGTGTCTCCATCTTGTTCCCGGTTCCTCTGTGTCCCGTCCCTCACCTGTCCGTCAGACTGGTTGCGTGGAGATCAGAGCTTCCTGGTTCCTGCTAACCGGACCTGAAGTATCCGCCACAGCTTTTTTTCCTTTCCTTGTCGGATCCTTCCGCCTGCCACGGCGCCAATGACTCACTCGGCCCTTCAACCCCTCCACCTCACCACCGGTGGTCTCCCTGCCTTCACAGTCCCACCACCTCCACCTATCTTACAGTAAACCTTTATTCAAACTCATCCTCTGTGTCTGTGTTGAGGGTTGCCATGCAAACCCAAACCTACAAACACATTCCTCTCTGGCCCGTGACCCACCTTTCCACCAGGCTTCATGGAAATCAGTCCAGCTCACAACCAATCACAAACAAGTGGGCATAGTTGTTTACCTCCTCCACAGCAGAGGTAAAATGTCTAACAATGGAAAAAATGTTCACAGCTTTTTTCTTATTTCCAACCCAGAATTTGACCCGACTGGCCCAAGATGTATCGTTGTGATCACTCAGAGGAACTTTTTGAGTACTTGAGGACTCAAGTACTCAAGTACTCAAGTATGATGACAAAAACCCGGAATATTGTAGTTCTCCTCTGTGCGTAAAATAACCAGCATTAACAAAGTGAAGTCTGAATCAGAAATGCTGAGATGATGAGAGCATTCATTGTGTTTCACCAGGTTTGGATTCATGTCAGCAAAATTTTTAAAAAATGACGTGATAGATGTGCATGAGATTTTTATCCGAGGTAGGTTTGTTCATGTCCTACATATGATTACATTTTGGTAGAAGAAAACTTGAAAAAGAGAACAAACCTCGATCAATGCAGATCAGTACCCAAGGTTTAAGAAAAATTCTACTGGTTTCTCCATTAATGTCTGAATTATTACCAGCCTCTAAATCTACTGACAACTACAACAAACACTCTGAGTTTTTCTAAAATTATAACTGTGTAAACACTTGTCTCCTGCGCCTTCAGCGTCTCTGATCAACCCACTGAGCCCCAAACTGCAACCCCAAAGAAACATCAAAGGATTTACGGCAACATTTGCCATAATATTTCATTTTATTTCATTTTATTTCATTTTATTTCCATTTCATTTCCATTTCATTTCCATTTCATTTCCATTTCATTTCCATTTCATTTCCATTTTTCACTCATCGTCCGTAAACGTTTAGACATACAACAATTATTTTATTTTATTTTATTTTATCTTAAATGCTGCAAAACACTTAATATGACCAAAATGTATTTACCTCTGGCATATGCCCAATTCCAATTTCATGCAAATCCATCCTGTAGTTTTTCTGTAATACTGTTTACAAACACACAAACAAACGAACAGACAGACGGACGGACAGACGGACGGACAGATTGACAGACCAACAGACAGATGGACAGACAGACAGACACACACAGACAGACAGATGGATTTGGGAGATACTCAGAGAGGTTTTTGGAGTTGTTGGTAGAATTAGAGGCTGGCAATAACTCAGATATTAATGGAGAAATCGGCATTGGTTTTTCCTTACCTTGGCTTCTGTTGTGCCTTGTTCCTTTTCTGTTTTATACTGAAGAGGAAAATGAAATGACGCAACAGATATGCCACGCTCAGAGTCTAGGAGTGTGGAGCGGGGAATAAAACCAGGTGCTGAACACATGAAGAGGATGAGAGAGGAAGAAACAAAGTGGGTTCTATGGTGGGTTTGGTTTTTCTAGTTTTAACTTTTAAATATTTCTACAGCAGATACATGAATTTGTTTTGTTGTTTTCATGAGCTCAAGAACAGTTTTCAGCTTTGTGAAAAAATGTATTTGACTTATTTGACCAGTTCCTTTGATACTAATTAAGTTTAATGAACATTTTAGAAGTCAGAGAATTCTCCTAACCCATTAAGGAATGCTTTATCCTTCTGTGTAATAGAAAAGTAAATGCTGATATAGTATATATGATACAATAAGATAGTTTTCACTGGTCAGGAAGGATACATCATTAGTGATGAGGAAGAGTAATAGTTAACAGCATCTAAAGGAAGGAAGATGAAAAGACTGAATGAAGGTTAAACCAATGATGACTTGAAGAACCAGTGGTAAAGTTTAAATGTGTTGTATTTAAAGAACTATTTAGAAGAGAGACTTTTTCTTTCAGACTCTTTGAGGGGAATATGTTTTTTTATATCCAGCGCTCCAGTGTTCCTCCTGGCCTCATCTCTGAAACACGTAGCTGTGAAGCTGGCTCCACCTCTCTCACACCCATGTGGCAAACAAATGGCAAAGACGGGATTAAGAACAAATCCAATGAGAGGAATTTTATTTTCTCAAATGAAAGCCATGGAAATAAACACCGACAGCAGAGCCTACCTGGATAAACAAGGAGACGATGTAAGAAATCCTTAGTTAACAATGAGCTTAAATGCCTCGTTGGCCCACATCTCCTAAAGCTGCTAAGTGCTGAGAAGGTGTGATGATGATGATGAGGGGAGTTATCCTGTGATTACACAATAGATGGACCGTCGATCTTTACACGTGTATAATGACGGATTGCTGCAGCTGAGCCCCACTGGATGCTTCTGGGTTTATAAAATGCGTTGTATTTCACATCCAGAGAGTCCCACAGAAACAGGCTTAGAGGTGTTGGAGGAGCGGTGATGAAGACGTGGAGATGCACGTTCAGACGGCGACGGGGATTTCGCACTTGACGGTTTAGAATCGACGACTCCCAGCGGATCTCTGGGGTTGTTTTCGGGAGCCGAAGTATCTCTGGTAGGCCTGCTGGTAGCCATGGCGATAGGCGTAGAAGCGGCAGGGAGAGTAGTCCTCGCAGGTCTCTGCACGCCGCTCTGCTGGAGACTTCATCATCCTGGGCGAGAGAGAGGGAGAACGGTGAGGAAGGGGAAGAGAGTAGTCAGATGCAGCCCCGACGTTTGAGGAATGTGCCGTGTCGGCATGTCTGCGGCTCCATCACTACCTCATGAAGTTGTAATGGTTGAAGCCGTTCATCCGGGTGGGGCTGTACATGTAGCCCCTCTGCGGCGCAATGAAGGAGTTGGCTCGTTTGGGGGTCACAAACAGATCTGGAACCACAAAACTTTACTCGACACAAATCATCACATCTACGAGGTCACGCATGTGTGAGTCAGGGGGGGATTAAGGGGGGGGGGGTTGTTAGTGAGGGGAGGGTTGTTGGTCCGAAGCTGTTAGAGGGTGCATGCGTGTTTTTCGTGGTATAATCACCTTCCATGGATTCTGAGCTTTCACGAGAGTCTATGGGAAAAACATGGAACCGGGTTAATGCAGAAATGACGAGTCAGTCGGTAAACTGGATATGTGATGAATGGAGAATTAGTGAAGGACAGAGAGGTGGAGGTGGAGGTGGAGGTGACCTGTACCGAAGCAGAGGCAGAGAGAGGCGGCGGCACAGAGGGCCAGCAGCTGGAAAAGGCTTCTCATCCTGGGTCTGCTTTATTTTCCTGGGCGCTGGAAGAGAGGAGAAAGGGCCTTCAGTCAGAACGCCACTCACTATGCAGAGGGGGAGCAGAGAAGAACCACGTGTGTGTGTGTGTGTGTGTGTGTGTGTGTGTGTGTGTGTGTGTGTGTGTGTGTGTGTGTGGGGTGGGGTGGGGGTGGGGGGGGACCCATCTAAAACGTTCGCTTTGGTTTTGTGCTGAGGTCGGCTAAAAACAGGCCCGTATAAGTTGACCACTATATACATTTTTTCACGCTGACGGGGGGCTGCAGAGGTTCATGGAGGACACGCCGGATCCCGACTGACACCAGACAGGATCTAATGCTGCGCATTAAAGGTTAGAGCTGATCCAGCAAACATCTGGAAGCCCTATGAAGATAGGTGACTACCAGCCAGGGGTGGCAAACATAAAACCTGACATCTCCTCCTAAACATACACTCATCCTTCTGTTTTACATGGAAGTAGAAGAAAGTTCAGATATTTGTCTTCATATGTAGACATACATACATACACATACATCTACACACATTAAAGTAAAGTACACATACTGAACTGAAAACTCAACTAATGAAGTAGTTGTCCTTCAAGATATCATGTCAGTACTTTTACACACATTTAGGTGTGTGACACATGTTAAAACAGCAACACCAGATGTCACGCATACAGACACACACACACACTCACACAGACACATTCACACACACACACAGATTAATACACTGACAAAGAAACACAGAAACAGACAAACACACACTCACACACACATACATACACACATAAAAGCTCACACAAACACACGCACACACAAACACAGACACACAGACGCACACACATACACACAAACACACATACACACAGTCTTAAACACCCACACAGACACACACACACAGACACACAGACACCCACACACATACACACAGACTTACACACAAACACACAGAGACGCGCACACACACACACATACACCCACAAACACATACACACCGACTTACACACAAACACACCCAAACAGACATACACGCACACACGCGCACACACGCGCACACACACTGTATTCGCATTTCTGCAGCACAGGAGAGTTTTTATCCCTATCTTCCGTTTGTAGGATTTGGACAGAATTCTGATTCTGCCGCCTTACTTTTCACCATCAATAGTAGCTTTCATTATACATAAACACACTCACATGAAAACGTACACACAC
Organism: Lophius americanus; assembly: GCA_037951165.1. Lineage (NCBI taxonomy): Eukaryota > Metazoa > Chordata > Actinopteri > Lophiiformes > Lophiidae > Lophius > Lophius americanus. Next base: position 1,216,009 of record JBBDHG010000085.1, on the reverse strand, counting down.
ACACACCCACACACGCACGCACGCACGCACGCACGCACACACACACACACACACACACACACACAGTGTTCGTAACATCAGTCTCCCAGGATTCTCTTGGCTTCTGTGGAACCAGACTTGGGCACAGAAAAGTCAAGCCTCAGGCCAAAAGTTCAAAAAGAGACCTTCACGTCTGGCAAAGGTGTGTGAGTGTGTGTATGTGTGTGTGAGTGCATGTATGTGCATGCGTGTTGTGGGTGTGTGAGTGTGTTTATGTGTTTGTGAGTGTGTGTCTGTGCGTGCGTGCGTTGGTGTGTGTTGTGGGTGTGTGAGTGTGTGTGTGTGGGTATGTGTGTCTGTGTGTGTGCATGTGTTTGTGTCTGTATGTGTGTGTGTGAGTGTGTGGGTATGTGTGTGTGTGTGTGTGTGTGTGTGCATGTGTGTGTGTCTGTGAGTGTGTGTGCATGTGTGTGAGTCTGTGTGTGTGTCTCTATGTTTATGTGTGCAATTGTGTGTGTGTGTGTGAGTGTGTGTGAGTGTGTGGGTATGTGTGTGTGTCTGCACGTGTGTGTCTGCGTGTGTGTGTGCCTGTGTGTGTGTCTGTGTGTGCATGTGTGTGTGTGTCTGTGTGTGAGTGTGTGGGTATGTGTGTGTGTCTGCGTGTGTGTGTCTGTGTGTGAGTGTCTGTGTGTGCATGTGTGTGTGTCTGTGTGTGAGTGTGTGGGTATGTGTGTGTGTCTGCGTGTGTGTGTCTGCGTGTGTGTGTGAGTCTGTGAAGTGCTGAAAGTGTCTTCGGAGGTTTAAGTCTGTCTGGGTCTGAGTCGGGTCCAGCTGGGTCCATAATCCCTGCAGGGGCAGAATTTGCCCACCTCACTGGAAAAAGCCACAGGCATGATGGGAGACACTCAGAGGTTCCACAACAGCTCCTCCCACACAAATTCACCAGAATCTGTCGCTGCCATACGCTCTGAAGAAAAGACAAAATTTCTCCTTGAAGGTTTAATATTTAAACTTTTGTTCTTACCGTGAAAGTCAGAAGTCTTGAAATGTTTCTCGCTGGGTTTGTTCTCCTGAGGATTATCTCCTGATTCCTCCTCACAGCCGTGCTTTTATACTCACCTCTCCCACCACCCCTCCATTTCTACCCAACCCCTCCCTCCCCTGAGCCATCGCCCTCTCCTCTTCCTCCTCCTCCTCCTCCTACTACCAGGCCTCTTTTCCATCGTTTTATCAGAGGGAGGTATTAGCTCACTCTCTCCCTGACACTCACACCCCCAAAACTCCAGTAGGTGACAGACATGGTGAGGAGGAAGAAAAACAAGTAGGGAGACGAGGCGGTGTCGGATGGGTGGGGGCGGCGCTGGCAAACCCGGGTGAACCTGTGACACGGTGCATGGGTGGTGAATGCTAGGTGGTGTTGTCTGATCCCACGAAATAGCTACGGTTGCACAAACGGCTGAAAAAGTGAAAGCTGGTTCCGATAGAAAGTGGTTGGAACACTCAGTGACATCACAGAGCTGTTCTGGTGGCAAAAGGGGGGCCATAGACAATATTAGGCAGGTGGTTTTAATGTTATGGCTTATCTGTGGAGGATTTTTGTTGCTCCAGCAACGAGACTACTGTAAATACTGTTTAAAGGGAGATTTTGGGGGGACTAATCCTTTAACTAAATGGAAGATGGGAACTCAGAGTCACGAATCTCGATTTTTACATATATATTTGTTTAAGAACTGAACATGGGAGGTTTTTATTTGTTCATTTAGAGAACTTATGAACTTAACATAAATGGTGAGGATTGCATTTCTTTACGTTTTTACAGATTTGTGACCATTTAAAAAAAAAGAAGAGTTTAAATTGTTTTGCAGGACATTTGATTTCCTGATGTAAGACTTTGTGTTTTAAAAGAAATACAGATAACAATTACAGTTGGTGGCTAGAAACGCTTCTCAAAGGGAGGAATGTGCAGGACATCAAAGACGTTCACAGGGAAACCAACGTGTGACTGTGAGCTTGAATCCTGTGACGAGCTCGTGAAACATTCAGGCAGACCCTCCTTCTCATCTGATGTCAGCGGGGATAGGCTCCGACCCCCTGTGACCCTATACAGGGTAAGAGCTTACAGGAAACTGGTGGCTGGATGGAACCCGTGACACTCAATGAGACCTTGGGATGCGTGTAAAGATATTTTTTTTTACGAGTACGATTCAGTGGGGGATGAAGTATTCAGATCTTTTACTTGTGTAAAAAGTACCACTACCAACATATTAACATTTCAAACCTTACATAAGTGAAAGTATCTGTGTATTATTAACAAAAAGTACTATACGTAGTATAAAAATAGTACTAAACAGTATGAGGTACTCATTGTGTGGTAGAATGCTATCTTTCAATCGGAAGGAAGCTGGTTCCAGTCCCACCGGGACTGGAACGTGTCGTAGGGTCCTTGAGCAAGACCCTTTGATGTTTCTTTGGAGGTGGTGCCGGGGGCTCCGTGGGCTGAACGGGGACGCTGAAGGGGAAGGCGCAGGAGACAAGCGGCTACAGAGTATTTGAGAGATACTCAGAGAGCTTTTATGAGTTGTCAATAGATTTAGAGGCAGGCAAAAAGTCAGACATTCATTGAGGAATGTTAATTTGCTTTATTTAAAACCTTGGGTTCTCTTGCATTGTGGCGGAGGTTTGCGCTGCCTCAGCGCTTTTTCTTAGTCTAATATCAGTTTTGGGTTGAAGAGCCAACATAGTTTAGAGTCAGATACGAACCACAACATCAGCTCTGTAGTCCTACAAGGATCCAGTCACTCTTCTGACATCATGTATTCCCAAAGGTTTAGCGTTTTTAAAACAACACTCGACTTGTTTTGGAGTCATATTTAGAGGTTTGTATCAAAACTTTGACTAGTGTTGTGGTGCTTGTGTATTAAGTCCACCGCTGGTTGAAAGCGCTCGAATACAAATGCACCTAGAAAAGAGTAATGAAGTGAAAAGATGATCTCCAGGGTGACTGAGAGTTACGTAACTCTGCCGCAGATTTGAGTGAGTGCTCTGTAAATAGGTGCGTGGAGGGAAAAAACCCACCGACAGTAAACACACCAGAGTTGGAGTAAAGGTGAAGACAGGATTCGGAGAACCTCAGACAGACAGACAAACATGAAGACAGACATAGAGTTGCAGATAAACGCCGCTGTCAGATAAGGAAAGGGGGAATTCAGAGAGAGGGAGTCAGAGATGGCATGTTCTTAGGCTCTCTGATGTTTTTGGCGCTGGAGCTGGAGACACTCTAACTAATGTGGTCGCGTTATACTCTGGAACCACTGAGCGGCGGTTTGGTTCTCTGATGCCCATTATTAAAAGTCAAACGTCTGCAGCCAGACGCAAAGGAGGGAAAAAGACGAGTTAGAGTCGGAGGAGTGTTTTCTTGCAGATGTTTGACCGGGTTTCAGGGATTTGAATCTTCAGAGGAGAATTTTTAATCAAGGACAGGCAAAGAGAGGATGAATCAGAAGAAGATGGAGAGACTTGAAGCATGGAAAACATTGTTAATAAATGATTTTTTTCACCCTCCTCCTCTTCCTCCTCCTCCTCCTCCTCATTAAAATCATCTGAGTTCTTTTGGCCCTCTCTGCGACTTCAGCACTTTTCCCTTTCCTCACTCCCTGGTCTCTGCTCTGTAACTAAACGTCCCGCTCCCGGGAAATGTGATGAATAAACATGAGAGGGTCAGGACCAGGTTTCTGAAAGAGGTGAAGAGCCAGCTGCCTTGATTAATGAAAATGAAAAGCTTTGGGGGGAATTCACAAACAGGATATGACCCTGTGGGGCGGAGCACCTGCCCCTCTGTGCAGGAAGGGACAGGAAAGGAGCAGGGACGATTTTAGAGGAGTTAAATAACAGCATCCGACTCCATTCAGACGGAGGATGACAGCGGGAGATGTGGGTGTGGAGGAGGAAGAGCGGAGGGAAAGAACAGGGAGGGATTTGACCCTTTGGAGTCTGAGGTCACTTTGCTACATTGTAAAAAAGGAAAACTTGGAATTGTTGACTGAAGACAAAGTATTTCATTCAATCATAAATTATATCAAACTAATGCTACGCTGTTGTTCCCGACAGCAAGGGTATATCCCCAGGAAGCCCCCCAACCCCTGCTTGGACTCCATTAGAGTGATATATTCCGTATACAAGTTACAACTCCTGGAGTCCATTCACATGCACTAAAAGTTTATGAATTTATGTCCAGAGAAGAGTGTTTTTCCTAAAAACAAAGCTCCCTCTAGAGAGTAAAATATGAACTATTAAAGTAAAAATCAAAGTATACCAGATAAAGCTCCTCCAGTGGATTCATATGCACCACATTTGGACTAAACAGAACCAATCGTCAGGAAGTTATATCTGAAAAACTGTGCTTTTCATAATAAAGCTCCCCCTATTGGGTAAAATTGGAACTATTTGATTAAAACACTATATTAGCAGATAAAGCTCCTGGAGTCGATTCATATGCACTAAATTTTAATTAAATCAGACCAACGGTTGAGAAATTATGGCCTGAAAACTTTTGAAGCTAAAACTCCCCCTAGTGTCTGAAATATGCAACTGGCCTTTCCTGTTCCAGAACGCTGGCCCGTGGGTTGCAGAACTCTGAGTGCTGGAGGAGGATTCTATTCAGTCCATTAAGTCATAAAAGCCCCAGAAAAGTTTACGTTTTTATCCGCGTGAAAGATGATTGAAGAATAATCACGCTGAATTAATTTTTCCTCAGTGCGTTAAACTCAAAACTTTTAGTTTTTGGACCAGGGAAAATAAATGATCTGGATAAAACCTAATCAGTTAGCTTGTAGCTTTAGCCTCAAAACCAAAAAACATCAAGTACAGCTAGCTGCCTGGAAACGTTAAGTTGTCTCTTTCGTTATTTCTTTATTTTTCCTAGCTTTGTATTTATTTATTTTTACAGTGTATGAACCCTAACTAACTATCTAATGTGAGACGTATTAGTAACTTTTTGACAGTTCAAGCCAATAAGGATTCTGATTCTTTCTTGTTTTCACATGAGGTCAAGAAATAGATTTTGGAAAAGTCAGTCTTGACGACATTTGTATTTTTCTTTTAATTTTATCCTACAATATATCTCGTGAATGGTGTTCGAGCCTCTCCAGGACAACAGATGGATATCAGCTTAAATCTGGTACAAAGCACCGTTTCTTGGACTTAAACCTTACCCTAAGTCTAACCTGAAGCCTTTTTATACCACATTGAATAATGTTCTTCGAACCAGTGTCTGGTATATTGTCAGCTCTACGGCCGGAAAATATCAATAGAGTATGATACAGTCGAGGCTGGGCTCTAGAGGGTTAAGACAGAGGGTAAAAAGTCACGCAAACGTCATGAATTTCACAATAAGAGCATGGCCATAAATAGAGTAAACTATCTCTGATGTCTACAACAACATCGTCTCGCCGGTCTGGACAGGTTTGTATTCCCTCAGTGGTTGAGAAGGTGAACCTCAGGCTGGTCTGTGGTTCCTGCATCGGTGAGCAGAAACACACTACTCCAGAAAGTTACTCTCACCAGGCGAACCCAAACAGTTTTCCTGCTATTTTTATGTCTTTCTCTATTATTGGTTAATGGTGGGAATCATTGTTTTGACTCGATTTGAGAATATCGGGTGACACGGTCAGAAAACCTGAGGGGATGTGAGTTGCTTCCCTGGCTGGATGGAAGGAGTTCTGGCCAGACTGGATTGACAGACGTCACTCAGGCGTCCCGTCCTCTGGGTGTGACTTCTGTCGTCGGAACGTCGACCACCTGATTAATGGGCGTTTTATACTCCTGAAATCATGCAGGAAATGTTTCTCCTCGTTCTTTTTCATTCTTATTGTTTTTAGCTTGAGATGGTGATTAGAACAAGATTGCACGAGCCTCCTGCTGCGCTGAGGCTCTTTTCAAACCAGACGACAGGATTCTTTGCGACAAAAGTTTTCTGATCCGATAGGAAATGACAGACAGACGCCGGAATGGTTCAATGAGAAGGATTTCCGTTTTGACATTCAATTTTGCCGATGCCAGAGGCATCTCAGCATCCCGGTGTAACTGGACCCAGACGGGTCCATCTGTGTATCGTCTGCATAGAAATCATTCATGTCTTTGAATGATGCTCTTATACTTATACTATACTTATTATTATATATTCTTATTAATGATTCTCTTATACTCTCCTTTATTTCTTACATACTCTATTGACTTTTTAACTTTTTTAACCCTATCTCTCTATTTTAAATTGCTTTCCTATAGCTTTTCATCACTTTGGGGCTGCCCACGCCGGGGTTGATATCTCAGCATTTCTATCAATGTTTTTTTTCTAACTCATTCCAATGTCATTGCTGTATGTGTGTATTTGCATGTATGTGTGTGTATGTATAGGTGTGTGTGTGTGTGTATTGGCGTTTTTATTTTGTAAAGCACTTTATTTGTATGAAAAGCGCGATAGACATGACGTCTGATGGATTGATTGATGGGTGCGTCCAGCTGGAAGAACGTGTTAACAAAATGAAATTGGTCCCATGTGGCACAACTTACTTAAATGAGGAATAATTATTTACAGAGACACAAAACATCTCGGTTGTCAGATAAGATGGAAACTTTTCTAGATGCAGTGATTCGAGAGGGAGTCCTGTCTAAGTCCAGGAGCTTGAGGACTAAGCAGAAGCCTCTTCTGTCACTCAGTAAATATGAAGATGGAGCCAGCAGCTAATTAGGGACAATACAGAATTTTCTTCTGAAGGAAAGGAAAGATTCTCGGTGGATTCTGACCAGAACTGGGCTAGCTCGTACGCTCCGGTATTCATTTCAAGCCTCTAATGTCCTGCTCATTTGTTGAGTTGCTGAGTCTCTTTCTTGAAAATGTGACTGAACCTGTTTATAATGTGACCCAGTGGCAGCATTTATGTGAAGAAGAGTAAGGGGCGGAGGACGGAGCCCTGGGGGACACCAGAGGTCAAAGTGGCCACTGAGGAAGAAGCATTAACCACTTTTATTAAATGTTGTCCAGTGGGATGTTTTGGGGGGGTATACAAAGCCTGTGAAGATTTACTAAAACAGAATTATGTAAATTGATACAACTAAAAAAATCTAATGAGTGTCAAATAGATTTTCTAATCTAATAAGAAAGAACATTTCTCCATTTTCTGTCTTGCTGAGGATATTAAAGCTTTTCTATTATTGAATATAAAAGCTGATATTGAATCTGAATGGGTGTGTGTAGAGTTACAGTTAAGTAAATGTGGAGCTACAAATATTCCCAGAAATGTTGAACTATTCCTTTTAATCTGTATTCTCAAACACTGGCGAATCGAACATCAGCCCCAAAAAGATGTTTACAAAACACTTTTGTAAATTGATGATATCAAACAATTTGATGGGTTAAAAACACAATCCATCAAAGTGATTAAGAATACGCTCTTAACCATTGGTCCTTTTAATTATACTTTAATCCAATAGTTCATCATTTACTCAGTTTAGAAAACTTTTTTTTCTCTTTTAGTTAAATACTATGGAAATAAGTTCACATTTAATTTGAGGGGTTCAATCAGGGGGATTCCTTATAAAACAATGACTGAGGAGAGATACTGGATTAGCAGTTCCTCTTGCTGATTCAAGTGGATTTCACTCCTCAAACCATTAATGACTCATAACATTTATCATAAACTCTCATCGCTCTCTCTAATCTCCGGCATAATCCTCTTTAGATTACTATCAGTCATACCGACGGCTGGCAGGAGATAAACGCCGCGTTGTTCCTCCTCCTCCTTTAATCCCTCGCTCCTGCTGCCAACCTGTTATTACACCTTCAACTACACTTAATTCCAATTAGGAAATAGTTTGCTTCTGTACCAGGGAATAACATCAAGCCGAGTCCTGCAGCTTTAATCTTCTTGATCGGTGCCCCACCCCCCGATCCCCCTGCATCAAACACGCAGATTTCTTCTTGTTCTCATCTGGATACTTTCTATGTGTGAGCAAAGATGTGGTTTGGCTGGTGAACGGATAGATTTTACACACAAGCTAAACTATTTCTGTTTTATCGTCCTTCTAATCGGGGTTGATTCAGGTGAGACCGTAAGTGTGTGTGTGTGTGTGTGTGTGTATGTGTGTGTGTGTGTGTATGTGTGTATGTGTGTGTGTCTGTCTGTGTGCGTGTGTGTGTGTCTGTGTCTGTGTGTAGGCATGTGTGTTTGTTTATATGTGTGTGTCGTGATGGATAGCTCACTCTAATCTGCTGCTATTTCTCATAAGAGCACCATCCAACTATTTCCTTATGTGATATTTACTTTGGTGCCCCGCCAACATTTGCTGCAAACTCTAACAAACCAACACACCCACACATACACATACACACACACACACACACACAAACAGACACTCAAACAGACAGACACGCAAACACACACAGACAGACACGCACACAGACACACAGACAAACACACACACACATACACGCACATGCACTCATGCCTACACACACACAAACACACACACACACACACACACACACACACACACACACACATACACGCACATGCACTCATGCCTACACACACACAAACACACACACACACACACACACACACATAAATAGACACACACACATACAGACACACCCACACACATATACAGACACAGACACACACACACATACAGACACACCCACACACATGTACAGATAAACACACACATACAGACACACACACACACACACACCCACACACACATACATCTTCTTTTTCAAATTCTTCTACTTGACTTTTTAGCAACATTTGTCTTTCATTTTCTAAATTCTCATCTTTGGTTGTGTGTCCCGCTGAAGGTACAGAGCTTGTTGTCTAAGAATCAATATTAGATATTTCCTTTCTATTCTCAAACTAATCTATTAAGTCATCCAACGTTCAGTAAACTATTACTATAACTATTACTATTACTATAACTATAACTATTACTATAACTATTACTATTACCATAACTATTACTATAACTATTACTATAACTATTACTATAACTATAACTATAACTATAACTATTACCATAACTATTAGTATAACTATAAATATTATTATAACTATAACTATAACTATTACCATAACTATTACTATTACCATAACTATTACTATAACTATTACTATAACTATAACTATTACCATAACTATTAGTATAACTATAAATATTACTATAACTATAACTATAACTATTACAATAACTATTACTATTATTATTACTATTACTATAACTATAGCTATTACTATAACGACAACTATTACTATAACTATTACCATAACTATTAACATAACTATTACTATTATTATTACTATTACTATAACTATTACTTTAACTATTACTATAACTATAACTATAACTATAACTATAACTATTACTATAACTATTATTATTACTATTACTATTATTATTACTATTATCATTACTATAACTATTACTATTACTATTATTATTACTATTACTATAACTATTAATATTACTATTATTACTATTACTATTACTATTACTATACTAACTATTTGTTTGCACATCCGGGGATGTGAACCTAGATATCAGCTGTTCCCCATCACTGGTCTGCAAATTCATCCGCTATTCAATCCCAGCAGAGTTATCAGCAACCACCACCACCAGTGTCCAGTTGCCCTGCAATCACAATTTCCCAGAGGAGTCTAAATGCCCACAACGTTCTAACTGACCGTTTAGCACATATCAAACATCTTTCCTTCAATCAACTGTCTCACCTGATCAAAAGGAATAAAAACTGAACTGGCGTGATTATTTGGTTATTTTTTGGGGTTTGGGGGACCAGGGTAAGACAAAAGCTTGAAAGTGGAAAGAAATAAAGGATTTACAAAATATTTACAAAGGTTAGGATGGGCAACAAAACCTACAACACAAAAATGACTGCATTAACTTAATGAAACGACTGAGAAAATTAAAAAAGGAGTCCACATCGAGGGCCGAAGTTTAATCAGATTCACAGGGGTTAGGGTTAGGCAACTGTGTGTGTTTGTGTAAAATAAAATATGTTTTTCACTTCACAAACATGATATGGCGTTAAATTGAGAGCTTCAACGTGTGACTCAGCATTTTCTTTAGCACAACGGACCGATACAATCATAGAGACAGTGTCACCTGTTCTCCTGCCTGGTTGGAGGTGTGGCTGGATGTTGCAGCTCCAACTTAGTTTCCTGGTTTTCTTAATATATTGCATTTACCCATTACTTAATTTATTATTAGTTTGTTTGGCTTCTGCGTTTCATTTTTTAGTTTTTATTCCTCCCGTCTCACTACAGTCTTTTGTGAGTTTTCACTGTCGCTCCTCATCTTCATCTCTGTGTCTGTCTCTCCCGTGTCTCACACAATTGTCTCATCCTTGATGAGACGGGTGTCTCACGTGTGTTCTACCTCCAGCTGGGTCTCAGTGTCTGGTTACCTGAGTGGATTTAGACCGAAGAAAGTCCCTTATCCTTCTGCCGGTCGGTCCGGTTGGTTTTTCATGCTCCTGTCTGATGTTTCAAACCCTCGTCGTTTATTTGATTTAGATTTTTGCAGCATTTGCATTTGCTGCATTGTTGGACTGCCTTCTTGGTTTTGACCCTTCCCAGAGAGTTCATGGACATTGCTCTTCATAATTCTGATTCTGAATTATGGATTGGATTTTTAATTGATTATTAAACCACTGAGCTGCACCTGCTCTGCACTCGGGTCCAAACTCTGGTTGTTCAAACCTTGACATGAATGTTTGTTGCAAATTCACTTAAATGCAGAGGTTGTGACCTGCTGTCTCCGAGGCTGGATCCATAGATTTCTGCCTTTTTTTACCGACAGAAAGAGATGGATGGAAAACAAAACCAGGGTCTTAAATGGAGGAGCCTGTCAGAGCCTGTTCACGTTGATTTAACCTCCTCTGTCGGAGTATGAACGGATTCACAAACCGGAGCTTTGTAAGTCCCTCTTGGGACAATTACGTTCTTTCATCCCCTGCATTAGATCTGAGACCTGCACAGAGGCCCTACAGACACGGACAAGTTGCAACGAGGTTGTCAAACAGGGTTTGATTCTTTGGCAGAGCCCAGGACGTCGTCTGGCTCCTCTCTAGCTAGTCAACTCTCTCCTACCGCTCCTCAGTCATTCCAGGCCGCTGTGGTTGGCCTCTGGCTGCAGCCTTTGACTGCTGAGCCCACTGAACACGTCATCAGCACCACAGACACTTGATGGTTTCTTCTGGTCTAAATAATTAAAGCCTGGAATGGTTGTATTGCTTCTTTTTCTTTTTGCTATATTGTCAATCTGCATGGTGACGCTGGTTTTACTCTCATGCTCCTGTAGATTCAACATGTTGTCCACCGAATGTTGTCCACCGAAATGTCCCGTTCTGTTTGCTCCTCTCCTTCACCTCTGAGTGACTCTTCATGCTGCTCCTCTTCCTTTGAACCGGTGTCACACCAGTACATGATCCACTTTGAGCTTCTCTCCATCACCTACAAGGCTCTTCATGGCTTTTCTCCCTCGTACATCTCTGACCCCCTACACCACCAATGAACCCTCATGTCTTCCAACCCGCTCCATGCTTATTGGACCATCAACCAAACTTTAAACCAAAGGTGATGCTAATTTTATTCTTAATCATGGGACCACCTCTCCTCAAATCATCTGAGTCTTTCATGATCTACCTGCCTTGTGTGCTGTTCTGTTCTGTGAGCGTAGAAGTTCTGTGTTCTGATGTGTCGCGGTGGCGTTCCTTGTGTTACGGTTTCCTTTCCTTCTCGTCTTCTCTCGTCTGTTCAAGTCACTTTTGCTCTCAGGTTATCTGCAGACTAGATTTCAACGCACAACCAGTTCAGGCCATTTATGTTGTCTTTATCATTTTACAACAAGCCCCCTCTTTTGCTGTTGTTTTGGAGAATGATGTGTTTGCGAAGAGCCACAAACACGTTGTGGACTGAGAAACTCTGTGAGGGGGGTCGCATGATGAATGAATTATCAGTTTTTTGGTTGCACTGCTCCATGAAGCTTTAAAAAAATACAAAGATCTTTTGTGGGTTATCTTGTCAGGTTTAAAGGAACTGGAAGTGTTTTTCTTGGGCTTTTGGGTCAGCAGTGGTGAATACAACGGAGCACTGATGTTAAATAAATGCAGGCCCGAAAAGGAAGAATCGTGAAACTTTACTGATTCTTCTCAGTCTTCCCTTTAATTTGATTCCTGCAAACAACTGATGAACAGAAAATATAGGCCATAAACGTAACTGTACCTATACTTAATAATAAAAACACTGATGATTTAGCTCAGGCGGAGGAGGAGCCCTGATTCTGTTTTAGAGTCCGCAGAGAAGGGGCCTCAGAACCACAGCCTTCCTTCAAAGGTGACGATGGTATGAAAGAGCTGGTCAGACAGACATGAGTGTGAAACCTCAGCAAACTGTCCTCCTTCACCATCTCTGCCTCAGACACCGGAGCAGAGGTTCTCAGAGGGAGCAGCTCCGCTGAGTGAGACGCATCCGCCCCCTGCTGGCCGGAAACAGTCATCACCAGTGGTCGCCACACTGGAACAAGATCACAGCAATAATAATAATAATAATACATTTAATAGAGAGTAAAACAAGATCACACTAGAGAGTAAAAGAGGAACACAGTAGAGAGTAATAGAGGAACACAGTAGAGAGTAAAAGAGGAACACAGTAGAGAGTAAAAGAGGAACACAGTAGAGAGTAAAATAATAACACAATAGAGACTAAAACAAGCTCACGGTAGAGACTAAAAGAAGAACACAGTAGACACTAAAAGAAGAATACAGTAGACACTAAAAGAAGAACACAGTAGAGATTAAAACAAGCTCACGGAAGAGACTAAAAGAAGAACACAGAAGAGACTAAAATCGTGTAATGCATTACATAATATTTTTGGTACTATGATATTCTACAGTATATTTTTGATTACTGAGATTTTCTTCGGTGTGTAATCATTGCTTTGATGTTGTAAAGTGTATAATAATTGTTTACTGTGATTTTTTAAAAGTACAGTATCTGATCATTATAGTTATGTTCTACACGGCCAGTATTACACTGTAGAATCTACAGTATATCATAGGTTACTGTGATTTGCTTCAGTAGAGTATCTGGTCATTTATTGTGTATTGTGTTTATTGGCGTTCTACAGCATAATATTGGCTAATGGGATTTTCTACGATTATATATCATCTACAGTAATATTCCCTGTATTTTGGGTAGCTGGAGACCAGATCCAGTTCTTAAGAGACGTAAACCTGCAAACAACAAACTTAATCATCATATTCAAAAGTTTGAATATAAAACGACAAATGAACACAAACTGAAATGTATATTTGTTTGTTTGTTTGTTCATTTTATATTTCAAATGCAGCAGGAATACAGATTAAAACTCAGTAAAGTGATTAAAATAACAAAGCCAATTTACTGCCAGAATGAATTCTTTTTTTTTTTACACCATATATTAAGTGAAGGATTGTAATAATTTAAGATGTAAGATGTTTAAAGTGTCACTCTGAGGAGTTTACTGTCATGCAGCTCTGACGTCACACTCAGGTTTTCATAGGAACTTTTTGATGACGTTCATTAAAGGAACAGTTTCCGTCTCGCTCTCTTCTCTCCAGTTACATGAAATTCCAAACTTTCCCCATGAATCTCGCTGCAGACGGGACTGACGAAGAGAAGACGCCGCCTCTACCTCCTCTGCTGGTTTCAAATCCACACACGAATCGCTGCAGTCCGGCTGTTTGCCGGCCGTGGTGAACCTCGGGTTCATGAAAGCATCTCCTGATGGTTCTTCCTCTGCTTAGAACCTGCTCACTGTCTTTTATGATATTAGGCAGGATGAGGGCTTCGGCGGTTCTCGGCCCCCCTGGAGCCTTGCTGACCTCTCCCTGACATCGTGAGAGCTCCCAGCTAAGACTAGTGATGAGATATTAGTCCTCACTCCGGCAACAACTAGGGATGGGGCTTTTCCCTGATCCTCCTCTTTCCTCTCCTCTCCAGAAGACAGAAGCACCTTCCTCCACCGTCCCCCTGCATTCCTCTTGTTGCTCTCTTTTCTTTCTCTCTCTCTCTCTTCTTCCGGCCTCACATTTCACCCTGTTTTTCTGTGAGAGCCGCCTCTCACATTGTTTCTCTTCCTGATGCTGGGCTGTCTGCACGTTGCGTCAGAGTCAGCGGGTGGAGGACTCAAGTGGAGCTTCCACCTCGTCTGTGGGTGGATAAAGCTGGGATTCAGGTGCAGAGGTGGATGTTCACGTTCTCCTGTGTGAAGCCAAAGGCAGAGGAGTCACACACTCTACAAATGTAAAAAATAACTGTAGTTTTAAATGAAAGGAAATAGAGCAGGACTGATGGTTGGAAACTTTTTAACATCCGGACATCAGTTTTTTGGAGCTTTGTATCTCAGGTTGAAAGGCTGAAAGCTGTGTGTGATTACAGTCTCTGCTGTAATGTGAGTGGATGATGGGACAAAGGTCACAAACAAACAAACAATGTTCTTAACTGTTTATCGTCTGGATGTTTTGTCTCTTTTGGCTGAACTCCTTGCGGCTCTAGAGTTGTTTTGCATCTCCGTTCCTCTGAGGAGGTTGTTTGTTCACCCATGTCGTTTTGTCGGCCAACGCCAACTGGTGGTTGAGGCCGATGACTCTGACGACTGATGAATGGTGAAGTTGATGGATCTGTGAGGGTTAGGCAGAGATGGGGCAGTTGGAGGACGCACAAAAAAGAAGAGAGTCATATTTAAAACTATTGCATTATATTTTTTTATATATATAGATATTGTATTATATATATAATATATAATATATATAATATAATATATAGTTTAATATAATATATAGTTTTTCCACAGAGATACCTCATCCGAGTGTTCTGCCCCGCGTCAGCGGGTTTATGCTTTCATTTTAAAATGCTGTGGATGGTATAAACTAGTATCTGACACAGTTTCTGTCACACATGATGTGTCTTCCTCCGCCTCCTGGGGTTTAACGACCGCCTAAAAGCAGCAATCCCAGCATCTCCTGGTTGTAGACTTTATCAAGTATTCATGAGTACATTACACTGGGAGATGGAAATGGGATGTTTTGTTCGCCGAGGGAATTTCCTGTCCTCAACCCAGACGGGACAGAAACCAAGAAGGTCAGCAGGTTTTGAAGATGGAAACCAATAAAGACGTTAAATAATTTTAATTAATGCTACTCAATAAGAGTCTAACCAGCTGTGTGTGTGTTGGTGTGTGTGTGTGTGTGTGTGTGTGTGTCTGTGTATGAGTTATAGTGCATGTGTGTGTGTGAGTGTGTGACTGTGTGTGTGAGTGTCTGACTATGTGTATGAGTTTGGTGTGTAAGTGTGTGTGTGAGGGTGTGAGTATTGGAGTGTGCGTGCATGGGTGTGTGTGTGAGTGCGTGACTGTGTGTATTTGATTCTGTGTGTGGGTGACTCTGTGTGTATATGCGTGTGTGTGTGTATGTGAGTGTGTGTGCATGAGTATGTGCGTGAGTATATGAGTGTGTGTCTGTGTGTGTGTGTGACTGTGTGTGTGTGATTGTGTGTGTGTGAGAGAGTTAAGTAGGTGTGTGTGTGTGTTTATGAGTGTATTTATGTGTGTGAATGTGTGATTGTGAGGGTGTGTGTGTGTTTGTGTGTGAGTGTGTTTATGTGTGTGAGTGTGTGTTTGTGTTTGAGTTTAGTGTGTGAGAGTGTGTGATTGTGAGGTTGTGTGAGTGTGTGTTTATATGTGTGAGTGTTTGAGTTTAGTGGGTGTGTGTGTGAGTGTTTGTTTATGTGTGTGAGTGTGTGTTTGAGTTTAGTGTGTGAGTGTTTGATTGTGAGGGTGTGTGAGTGTGTGTTTGAGTTTAGTGTGTGTGAGTGTGTGAGTGTGTGTTTATGTGTGTTATTGTTTGAGTTTAGTGGGTGTGTGAGTGTGTGTTTATGTGTGTGAGTGTGTGTTTGAGTTTAGTGTGTGAGAGTGTGTGAGGGTTTGTGAGTGTGTGTTTATGTTTGATGGTTTTAGTTTAGTGTGTGTGTGTGAGTTTATTGGGTGTGAGTGTGTGTTTATGAGTGTGAGTGTGTGATTGTGAGGGTGTGTGTGTGTGTGTGTGTGTGATAGATATATACAGCTCTATTTGTAAACAGATGTTGTTAGAAGCTCTGAGGATGTCTATCGCAATAAAATAAGTCGCTGCTTCGTTGTTGATCGTGTTGTTGGCAGGATCGTAATGAAATGAACATAAGCATAAATTCATTATTTCCTTTAAGGAGACAAAGAAGGAAAAGAACGGTCATAAATGAGATCCTCCTCTACATCCTCCATGCTCCTTCCTTCCATCCAGAGATGAATGCAGGTGGAGAGAAAGCACAGGAAACGGGAGCGATTCAGAAATAAAGGGAATAAAGAGCTGCAGGAAAACTCCAGTCACCCTGACACGCTGTCAGAACACGACCCACATCAACTCAGAACACTCATTTGGACTCGGTGGGATTTTTTTTGGAGCTGGTTCGGAAGCGCTCTGAAAAAATTCCTCTCAGCCACTCTGAATATTCCTTCTTCCTTATTTCTCCTCTATTCAGCCGCTTTCCTTGATCTTCTATCGCTCCTCTCTGCATTCAGACAAGCCCTAACCGTCCTCTTCCTCGTTCTGCCCTTCTGCTCTTGTCTTCGCAGCAGCACAGAAGACTGATTAGCAGGAACTGCTGCTCAACTGTGTGAAGAAATGGTAACCCATAATTCAATGAAGTATCAGTGAGTCAAACATTTAAGTTGAATAAATACTTAATTGTGTCATAGTGGAAGTCATTTTTGTAAATCGTTAACAATTCTCTTTTTACAGCGTGTAATATTTGTCTGAAAATACAGTAGGATCAAAAACAAGGCCTGATTTATGCACCAATAACATACAAATATTTACTAGATTTATTCACTAATGTATTTTTAATGAAAACTATGAAAAAAAAGTTTGGTGGAAAGAATATTTGAAGAATTTCCATAGCGTGAATTAAACATTCTTCTGCCTTTGGGGTCTGACAATAAAATGTTTGATGAACTTAAACAAATTACCTTCACTACTAACCTAAATTAAACAAGTATTTTCTGAGTTTTTTTAAGTTTGTCCAACAATTCTCTTTTTACAGTGTAGAAAGACAGAAGTAGATCTGATCAGTACAAATTGCTTTGGATCTATTGTTTTTTACATACCGTGTGTACATAGATATACGTAACAAGAAGAGTTATGAAAACTGAGTGTCTACATTGAATACATTTGCAGATACTGTAATCGTACTTCAGGCAGTAGAACTTTGAATATTAATATTGAACCACACCACATCATAATTAGAATGTCTGAATGGGATATCATTCTAGACTGATATTAGTGTGATGGAACCGGCTCCAGCGGACCCGGTTTGGGTATCAGTGTTAGGAAAGGCCTCCCGTTGTTAGGTATTAGTTTGAAGGTTTTATCAGCAGTGAAAACTGTTGTCAGATGTGTTTAGTTGTTCCTTTGATGTTGTTAAATAACACACATGAAAGAGAGAGAGATGTCTCATGTGGTTGTAGCGCCCTCAGGAGTCTCACGTCTATAGAAGATCTTTGATAGCATGTGAGTCACGTGACCCCTGGGAATTATGGGACGTCAATGACGTTTAGGTAGTCCTTAATGCTTATGTGTGCGTTTGTGCGTATGTGTGTGTGTGCGTGTTGTATGCCTGTGTGTGCAGGTGTGAATGTGTGTGTATGCTTGTGTGCA
Organism: Lophius americanus; assembly: GCA_037951165.1. NCBI lineage: Eukaryota > Metazoa > Chordata > Actinopteri > Lophiiformes > Lophiidae > Lophius > Lophius americanus. The sequence goes on along the minus strand of JBBDHG010000085.1, from coordinate 1,198,233 downwards.
CGTGTGTTTATGTACGTGGTTGTGTGTATGCCTGTGTGTATGCGTGTGTGTATGTGCATGTGTACGTGCTTGTGTGTATTCGTGTGTGTGCATGTGTGTGTGTGTACGTGTGTTTATGTACGTGCCTGTGTGTATGTGTGTGTGTATGTGTTTGTGTACGTGCTTGTGTGTGTGTGTATGCATGTGTGTGTGCTAGTGTGAGTGTGTACATGTGCAAGTTTGTGTGTGTGTGTATGTGTATGTGTATGTGCATGTGTGTGTGAATGTGTGTGTTTGTGCTTGTGTGCGTGTGTTCGTGCTTCGGTGAGTGTATTTATGTGTGTGTGTGTGTGTGGGTATGTGTGCATGTGCCTAAGTGTTTGAGTCATTGTATCCACTGCTTTGGAGCCTACGTGGGATCATCCACCTCCATCATCCTGTCATCCCGTGGCATGACAACGTCACTCTCTCTGATTGGGTAATATCCATTTAGTCTCCGCCCCTGACGAAAGATCGCTCACCGCTCCAATATAATAACCGTCCTCCCAGAATACCAGTGGAACACTTTAAGCCCAGATTCAGCCAGTCCCTCGGGGTCTACTGTACCTCACTGTCCCTCAGACCTCTCTGTGGAGCTCCACCTCCACTCTGAACAGCTGCTCCACCTCTACTGCACCACCAGAACAGGAATGTATCTGCTGCTCATGGGATGAAAACCAAAAGGATTTGATTGTTATATGGTAATCGTGGTTGTGTCTCTGGCTGCAGCGTTGCTCCAGTCCAGAAACCATTCATTTGTTGTCATGTTAAAGTCAAGGAAGAATAATACTCCCTCCATCTTTCCTCCTCACTGCTCTGGATATCATTCCTCCACTAAGGACGAGCCCACAGGAGGAGGATAATCCTGTTTCTATGCTCCATGTTCTTAATCTCCTCAGCTGAGACTCCTCACTATCACAGTTTATATGCATGGATTAAAAATGTGACCGAAATATCAGCAGTGTCTCTTCCTCTGCCTGTCGTTGTACAAAAGAAACATTTTCCCTTTCTTTCCCGGTAAATTGAGTTCATTTACTGGAGAGCGAGTGAGGAGATCTATCTATAACGAGATTCATTTCCCCATCTAACGCAAAGTAAGTTGCGCTTTAAAACTTTGCTGTCAATTCGACACACTGTTGCCGTAATGATGTCATTCAGTGCTGTGAGCTGCAATGCACACTGGGAGAAATGTGATGACCGTGCAGAAAATGCCATTATTTACAGGAAAGTCCTGTAAGATATAACAGGAAAGAGCAGAACATCATGGGAAGGTCAACTAAGTTTTGACATTCTACAACCTCATCATTCATTGTACAACCTGCTCAACCTTCTAGCGGGAATGTCTGTGCCTTTGTCGAAAAACTTTCCTGTTCTCAACTAAGGCATAGAAATGGAATAATATTTTATTCTTACCAAGGTATATGAAATATTTCTAAGTATCTTTTAATTTTGACTAACCGTGTTATTATCATTAGTGGTTGGGAAAGGGCAGCTGTGGCTTAGGAGGTCATCAGCAGTCATCCACTGACTGGAAGGTCAGTGGTTTTGTGTGTGAATGACTGAGTGAATGATTATTGCTCCTGTCGATGCCTTGCGTCTGTGTCTCTGTCTCTTATTCCTGGCTTCCCGTTAGAGCCAGGGATCCCGCTCTAACGCTTAGAGCGATCCCTGGTCTCCGTTCCACACAACTTCTCCTCTCTGTAGTTTCTGATGCATGCAACATCAAAGCCAAGGTCATGTCTCCCATCATCCTCTCTGCTGTGCTTGATGTCTCTGTGTTTCTTATTCAGGTGCTCCCTCTCAGACATAATTATTCTTTCCTCACGTTGACGTTGAACGGACTCGCGGCTCATGGCTGAGGTCAGGCCTGGTGCAGCATGAAGATCGAGGTTTAGTGTCCCCCCTCAATGTCCTCTCCTGCACAATGTTTTCATTCCCGGATCAAATGAGATATGGAATATTAATACTTTCATGCTCGCTGCTGCACATGCAGAGAGACACACAAACTCTTCATTTATTCATAAATAATGGAGTGTATTTGATATCTTGTTGGCATAAATTCTTATTGACTGCTCACTTAAACTGAAAAAGAACAATGGCAGGAACGTTGGGTGTAACTTTCTGAGAATCCACTGTCTGATTTTCACCTGACAGAAATATGCTTCATTAAATATTCAAAAGTGAATAATGTTCGGTTTAGAGAAAAAGTCTTTGACCCCTCACTGTTTCCTCTGTTTTAGTGTGAATCTTCTTAATGGAGTCGGAAATCAAACTACATTTAAAAAAATAAATCAAAGGCAACACGAGAAAAAAACAGGGTTGTTTTTTTTATAGAAGACGTTATTTATCTTAGCAAAAAGGTGATGTAAAACCATGTTCCTGATTAAAACCACTAAACAACTAAAAACTGCGTTGACCCTTTCATGTCCTAACCAGCAGCTTGGTTGAACTCATTTTGAGTTTTCTTCTTGAAAACTATGACTGAACCTGATTATAATGTGACCCTGTGACAGAATGTATGTGCTAAAGAGTAAGGGGCCGAGAATAGATACCAAGGGGACACCGCGGCTCAAAGGGGCCACCGAAGGGGACGCATTGACCCGACAGGGCTCATTCAGGAGGTCTCAAAAGATCAGTTCTAAGGACCAGGAGGTCTCTCTCAACTCATTTTGAAGGAGAATGTCAGTTCATCAATCTGGGAGTGGAAGTCAGGCGGCGGTCTAATTATCTTGAGCATAAGAGAAGAAGAAGCGCGGACCCCCGCGGTCACGTCAAAGACTGTATCTCCACCCATGGAGAACATTTGGAGGATGCTGTCGACGCTGAAGGCGACAGAAGAAGTTATTAGTCTCAGGGGAGTTTTCACACTCATTATTCAGGTATTAGAAACACTGTTGCTGCTTTATTGATTCAAACCAGACCTACAATGTCATCCTTCACAGCAAAGGTATATCCCTGAAGAAAAGCCCAAATCCCCTGCATTGTATGGCATGGAATTCCTCAATTTAAGCCCACAGCAATTTTTTGTAGAAAAAACCCGAGAAATGGGTAAAATGTGAACTATTAGAGTAAATGATGATAAAATACACGATAAATCTCCTCCAGTCGATTCATATGCACCAAATCTGTACTAAATCGGATCAATAGTAGACAAATCATGTCTTTAATGTTTTTTTTGAAGATAAAGCATCCCCTGGTGGTATAAATATAGAACCCATCTTTCCCAAAATCAATCCAGTTCTTCCTCACACTAATGTCTAAGTGGGAATAAAGTTGGAAGATCCTACATGAAATAGTTTTTGAGTTATCGCGTTAACAATAAAAATCTGCGGCGTCCGCTTGGGACATTTTTGGGGACATAACCATCACCTCAAGCCTGTATTATACATTTACACAAACATTTACACAAACCTTTCTTTATTTCATATTCAATGTTGTTTGAACATACGATACAGTTTAGGAGGAGATTCACGCAAAAATAGAGCAAAATGAGAATCAGGTCTGATGCTTCTACACGGCTCTGTAGAGGAAGTAATTACTTTCTCTTCTTCTCCTCCTCCTCCTCCTCCTCCTCCTACTTCTTTTTCTTCTCCTTCTTTTTCTTCTGCTCGTTCTTCCGGTTCTTCCCTATAGGAGTCGCCAAGACGGATCCTTTTGTTCCGCATATTGATTTGGCACAGGTTTTAACTAAGAAGCCCTTCCCGACGCAACCCCTCCAAATTAATCTGGGTTTGCTTCAAGAAATCTAAAGTCAGTCTTCCTGTAAATAACTGCTCTCCAAAGCAGGAACACAAAACCTCCTGAAAATGTTTGGAGTGATGACGACAGAGTGACGTGAGCCCAAGTAATGGGATTCGGGTCAATCTGCCTTTCCAGAATCCTCCTAAGTGTCCAATTAAGTCATCAGGCCGCCTTCTTAACGTCTTACTCAACGGTGACACAGCAGGTCTTTCAGCCTCCCGGACCGAGGCAGGAAAACACAACAGGGCTTTTATGCCAACAGAGGAACAAAGACAAAGTATCCGCTTGTTTTAGAAGACGCGGCTGAAATATGACAGATGGTCATGTTTCCTTAAATGCTTGTTCAGCATTTTAGAGGGCGACTCAAGAGAAGGTCAAACAGAAACCCTTCCTCGAGATAAAAAAAAACAACATGTTTTATTCAGAAACGGTTTCTGTCAATTTTGGCACTTACCATAAATATATGTTCAGACAGTTTAGAAAAAAAAGGAAGAAAAAGGAGCTTATTCAGCAGCTGAGCGGCGCGAAGAGGACGGAACATTTTCTTTTTAAATATACTACTGTTTAAAAAAAATAAATAAATCCAGTTAGTCAAATAGAGGAAATACATTTACTTTTGAGGAACCGGCACGTATGAATCTGTGGAGCTGTTGGCAGGACAAATAAAGATTTAGGCAGAAACCGCAGCGGTTTTGCACTCGGTTCAAATGGAAATGCTTAATGTGTTTGAATGAATGACAAAACTCATCAGCCGCATTTGAGGTGAGGTTCTGGAATCTACGCCAAAGAATTTCAGCGGAGAGATGAAAGAGATGCCTGTGAATACTAAACAGAAGAAAGACGGATGCTAAATACAGAGCAGGGATATCAGGCTTTAACGAAGCAGAGCGGCGGCGTCAGCTCAGGCTAGAGCGGTCGCCACGCAATCAGAGGATTGGGTCGGATCCCAGCGATCGACTCCACGTGCTGTGGGGTTCTGGAGCAAGACCTCAAAACCACGCTTTGGTCAAAAGGTTAGGATCATACTGCATACACAACAACACACACACACACACACAAATACAAATATACACACTCACACACAAAACTACACACATAGACACAAATACAAATACACAAATACACACACACACAAAGACACACATACAAACACGCACGCACATGCACGGACACATGCACGGACACACTAAAATCCAAATACTCACACACAAAAATACACACAAAAAAAATTAACGCACGTACGCATATGCACAGACACATGCACACACATACAAATACACACACTCACACACACACACATACACTCACACACAAAAATACACACATACAAACAGACACGCACATGCACGGATACATGCACAAACACACAAAAATATAAACACTCACACCCACACTGGCAGGCACGCACATGCATGCAAACACACACATAAAAACAGACACAAACGAGCAAACAGGAACACACACACACACGCAGGCACGCACTAACAGAAGCGCTGAGGTTCTGGAAGGTCCAAAGGATCAATCTGATACACAGGAAGGACATTCAAGGTCATTCCGAGCTCTAAACCAAATCACTGCTCATCTGTAAAAATAAAACAAATACATTCAAAGGACTACTTCTTTGAAGTGTCGGTGGGGAACTACTGGAACTGACCCGGAGAAACAAACACCGACTCTGCCGGGTCAGCGGAGAAGAAGAATCTGCATGATCGTGATCTCTGATGGGACCAGGTCAGGTCCCATCAGCTCTCCGGCATCTCCTCGGGTGGAGATTACCTCTGGTGGACCAGACACCCGAGGAGATGTCCTCTGGTGGACCAGACCCCGAGGAGATGTCCTCTGGTGGACCAAACACCCGAGGAGATGTCCTCTGGTGGACCAGACACCCGAGGAGATGTCCTCTGGTGGACCAGACACCCGAGGAGATGTCCTCATGTAATTATATGCCTGAAAAGTCGGGATATTATGGAATCATCACTGCCACGGATCGGTCGTGTTAATGCCATAACTCAAAAACTATCGCATGGATCATTTTCAAATTTAAAAATTATCATAGACCTTAGTCAGAGGAAGAACTGGACTGATTTTGGGAAAGCTTAGTTGTTTGTTTCAAACACTAAAGGGAGCTACATCTCCAAACGTTATCCAGCGATACTTTCTCAACCGTCTTAGCTTATATATCATATTTTACACTAATAGTTCATATTTTACTCTAATAGTTCTTATTTTACACTAATAGTTCTTATTTTACACTAATAGTTCTTATTTTACTCTAATAGTTCTTATTTTACGCTAATAGTTCATATTTTACTCTAATAGTTCATATTTTACTCTAATAGTTCTTATTTTACTCTAATAATTCATATTTTACTCTAATAGTTCATATTTTACTCTAATAATTCATATTTTACTCTAAACGTTCATATTTTACTGTAATAGTTCATATTTTACCCTAATAGTTCATATTTTACTTTCATATTTCATATTTTACTGTAATCGTTTTTATTTTACTCTAATAGTTCTTATTTTACTCTAATAGTTCTTATTTTACTCTAATAGTTCTTATTTTACTCTAATAGTTCATTTTTTACTCTAATAATTCATATTTTACCCTAATAGTTCATATTTTACTTTAATATTTCATATTTTACTGTAATCGTTCTTATTTTACTCTAATAATTCATATTTTACCCTAATAGTTAATATTTTACTTTAATAATTCTTATTTTACTCTAATAGTTCATATTTTACTCTAATAATTCATATTTTACTTTAATATTTCATATTTTACTGTAATCGTTCTTATTTTACTGTAATAGTTCATATTTTACTCTAATAGTTCTTATTTTACTCTAATAGTTCATATTTTACTGTAATAGTTCATATTTTACCCTAATAGTTCATATTTTACTTTAATATTTCATATTTTACTGTAATCGTTCTTATTTTACTCTAATAGTTCATATTTTACTCTAATATTTCATATTTGACTCTAATAGTTCATATTTTACCCTAATAGTTAATATTTTACTTTAATAATTCTTATTTTACTCTAATCGTTCTTATTTCACTCTAATAATTCATATTTTACTCTAATCGTTCATATTTTACTGTAATAGTTCATATTTGACCCTAATAGTTCATATTTTAATCTAATGGTTCATATTTTACTCTAATAGTTCATATTTTACTCTAATAATTCATATTTTACTCTAATCGTTCTTATTTTAATGTAATAATTCATATTTTACCCTAATAGTTAATATTTTACTTTAATAATTCTTATTTTACTCTAATAGTTCATATTTTACTCTAATAATTCATATTTTACTCTAATCGTTCTTATTTTAATGTAATAATTCATATTTTACCCTAATAGTTAATATTCTACTTTAATAATTCTTATTTTACTCTAATAGTTCATATTTTACTGTAATAGTTCATATTTTACCCTAATAGTTCATATTTTACTTTAATATTTCATATTTTACTCTAATCGTTCTTATTTGACTCTAATTGTTCTTATTTGACTCCAATAGTTCTTATTTGACTCTAATAATTCATATTTTACTCTAATAGTTCATATTTTACCCTAATAGTTCATATTTTATTCTAATAGTTCATATTTTAATCTAATAGTTCATATTTTACCCTAATAGTTCTTATTTTACTAAAATAATTCATATTTTACTCTAATAGTTCTTATTTTACTCTAATAGTTCATATTTCACTCTAATAGTTATTATTTTACTCTAATATTTCATATTTTACTCTAATAGTTATTATTTTACTCTAATAGTTATTATTTTAATCTAATATTTCATATTTTACTCTAATAGTTCATATTTTACTCTAATCGTTCTTATTTTACTCTAATCGTTCATATTTTACTCTAATAGTTCATATTTTACTCTAATCGTTCTTATTTTACTCTAATCGTTCATATTTTACTCTAATAGTTATTATTTTAATCTAATATTTCATATTTTACTCTAATAGTTCATATTTTACTCTAATCGTTCTTATTTTACTCTAATCGTTCATATTTTACTCTAATAGTTCATATTTTACACTAATAGTTCATATTTTACTGTAATCGTTCTTATTTTACTCTAATAGTTCATATTTTACTCTAATAGTTCATATTTTACTCTAATCGTTCTTATTTTACTCTAATAGTTCATATTTTACTCTAATAGTTCATATTTTACTCTAATCGTTCTTATTTTACTCTAATAGTTCATATTTTACTCTAATAGTTCATATTTTACTCTACTCGTTCTTATTTTACTGTAATAGTTCTTATTTTACTCTAATAGTTCATATTTTACTGTAATAATTCTTATTTTACTCTAATATTTAATATTTTACCCTTTAAATCATTTTCTAAGTCAAATCTGTAACTTGGGACAATCTTTTAAATATTTTTGTCGTGACATGGTTTAATGAGAATGCCTAAGATATTAAGTGAATCATTTTATTTATTTATTCATTAGCATCATAAGAATATCTGTATATATAATATATAATAATAACTGATGGCTTGTTGGACTAACGCAGGAGAGAGGAAGAGTAAAGAAAGATGAAGGTTTGACTGGAATCGGACTTAATGTTCATGTTGTGAATGTTTGCATCTCAATCCAGAGTCACGTAAAGATGCCCCCCCCCCACACACACACACGCGCACATAAACACACACTCACACGCAAACACACACACTCACATACACACAAACAACCGCGCACACACACACACACACACATACACACACGCGCACACAAACACACACACGCGCGCACACAAACACACACTCACACACGTACACACACACACTCACATACACACAAACAACCGCGCACACACACACACACATACACACACACACACGCGCGCACACAAACACACACACACGCACTCACACACACACACACACTCACACACACGCACTCACACACACACACACACACACAAAGAAACACTCACGCGCACACAAACACACACTCACACACTCACACACACACACTCTCACACACGCACACACACACTAACAGACAGACAGTCGGCTTAGTGTTGGTGGCACGAGTCACGTTTTGATATTTCTGGGGTCATTCTTGGAATCTAAACCCACAGCAGGAGCAGAGACGGTGTTTGAGGAGCGTCTGGACGCCTTCGCCGAGATAAAAGAGATGCGTTCAGAGCTCCGGAGCTCCTCGTAGGGAGTTAAACACACCTCCACGCCTCCCCATTCATGAGGTCCATGAAAGGAGAGAATTGTCAGGGAGGGTAACACACATCTGAGAGGACGATGATGTTGATGATGCCTCTGAACATACACAACATACAGTATATATACATACATATATATAAATATATATGTATATATATATGTTGTGTATGCAGAGAGTCAGGTGGGTCACATTGCAGCCACCCCGTGCTAATCCCCCCCATCAGCAGGTTGGCTGATCGGCCTGCGTTCTGCAAGAAGGTCCTCAGGTAAATAAGTTAAAGCTGAGCCAAATATAGGAGGCAGCACTTCTGGAAGGTTTCCATTCATGCGGCGGACATACCATAACTGACCTCGTCAGAAACAACAACCTTATTTACTCAGAAACATTTCGGCAGCAGCGAGATTCAAAGTTCTTCACACACACAATCAAGAGCGCGGGGGGGTGGGGGGGGTGGAGAGAGAGAGAGAGAGAGAACAATAGCGAGAGAGATAGATAGATAGAACAGTTGTTCTATCTATCTATCTCTATCTAGAGATAGATTCTATCTATCTATCAACGATAGATAGATGGAATCAACTGTCTGAGGGAGAAAGAACTGAGAGTTGGAATATCAACGTCTGTCCATCATTCAGACATAAAAAAACGTCCCAGGGTGCATCTGCTGAGTGAGGCTCACTAGTGAGATGATCCAGGTGACACTGGCCTTGTTCTGGTTCTGGTTGTCCTCCACACGTCTGCTGTGGTCCTCCAGCCTTAATTCTGTGAAAGAGGCTTAATCGGTAATAAAACGCCGTGAAGGATGAGAATCAGGCTCAGTTTCAGGCTTTGGTTTGATTAAACATTAACTATTTTTTAATCTCCAAAAAGTCGCCGATTCTATGAAATCGTCACCGCGACCTCCGCAGACCTCGCGTGTTTACGTGATAACATCCAGAACTATTCAATGGATCGCTTTCTAATTTTATACCTACATAGACCTCAGGGCGAGGAAGAACTTAACATGACTTGAACAGTTCATATTTTATTCAGTAGGGGGAGCTGTTGTTTTTAACGAAACAAAACGTTTCTAAATTACGTAGACATAACGTCTTAACCCCTTTCAGCGATTTAGTTCAAATTTGGTGCCGATGATTCAACTCGCGATTCCTGTTCATGTCCCAGAGTCCCCCACAGGATGTTTACAGAATGAACACGTTCATGCATGAATGAAATACAAATGAAATACATTCAAATAAATACATAGAAATTGTTACCCAGTTGGTGGGGGGTCAGTGAAATCCCCTGAAGCCATCCGGATAGTATCGTCTCATTCACCAGTCAGACCAGTTTTCCTACCTCAGGTACCGGTCCTACGTACTGGACCAGGTCCAAGATAGAAGTGAGAAGAACTACAGGAGGCAGGAATCTGCACTGTAAAAAAGAATTAACCAGGGAAGTGATGTCAGAAGTCACGGCGCTTTGTACGTTTGTGAACAGAACAAAAACATCTTCTCTTCTTATTGGGTTTATAAAAAAAAAAAAAATAATAATAATAATACATTTAATTTATAATGCACTTTACATTTGGATCAAATCTCAAAGTGCTAAAAGTAGATAAATCAGATGCATTTAGGGTTTTTTGCATCATTGGATGTATTCATTCTGAGTATAGTACACATATTTACCTTAAATGGAACAAACTGGATTTATGGATTCTAAACACGTGAAACTGTTTATTAGAACAATTCTATTATTCTCACTTTTCCTTATTCAATTCACGACCTGCTGTTTGTTCTGCCCCCCCTCAGGTAAGGACAAACGGTGTCTTTAGTCCTTCTCTACATTCATACATAAACACGTGACTGGGCTTTACAAGTTTAATTACCGGACCCCATGCAGCGCCGCGATGGAGCCAAACCCGGGCTGCAGCTCAGACACAAATGGATCCTGTTATTTACTCCCACTCTTTTCGTTTGGATCAAAATCAAGTTAGAGATTTTTTCTTTTTTCCTTTTATTACAAATGTTATGTGTTCAGAGATCCTGGTCACTGGTTGAGCCTGAGAGAGAAAACACAACCTCAGCGTTCTAAAGACGTAAAGACAAACATGCTGGTATTTGTTAAAGAAACGTGATCGAGGAGCAGAACCGACGACCGGTTCCATAAACTGATTATCTCGAGCCCTCGTGCACCAGGAGGTCCGAGCGTCGTCTCCTGGCGCTGGTGTCCAAAGGATCAGCAGAGATCAGCCACAGCAGCGTCTCACATGGACCTGAGGCGTGAGCAGCGGGTCATCTCCTCCGCTGAAGGCGGGCATGCTGAGGCTTAGAGGGATCAGCCAGATTAAATCATCCCAGATTGATCTTTGACATTATCTGCCCGGCAGGCAGCAGGGCCTCCAGGACAGAAGATGAAGGAGGTGAGAGGAGCAGGGAGGGGTTGGAGGATGCTGGTCAGGTGGAGCGGCTTGGCTGACCTTTTGCGGCGAGCATGTGACTGGTAAGAGGAGCATGTGGGGATTAGAGGTGGAGATATAAAGTCGCAGCGCAGACGAAACACCTCAGACGTTGAGGAGGACTGAAGCAGCTCGGAGCAGAGCTCGGCGGAGGCCTCTTGGGAAATCTGTGACTACAGGTGAGAACAACCATACCGACGTACCTTCATTTCAGTCTATATTTCTTACTGCAAAATGTGACTCAGCCTGTTTATAATATTCTCAGTAGCAACATGTATATGCTAAAGAGTAAGGGACCAAGGATAGAGCCCTGGGGGACACCAGAGGTCAAGGGGGACACAGAGGAGGAGGCAGTAACTATGATTATAGAGATTATACAGATACTTTTTTGACATATTTTTAAGCTTGTGAGGACTTACTTAACAAAATGTTGTGGCTAAATAAAACCCCAAAAAAAGGATTATTAGGGTCAAATTTTTCTGAAAACATGCTTTACCAGACGATGGAGATAATCTGACTATGTTCCGCTTTTTACGGTTGTCAACCAAACGATTTATCCTTCCACGGATAAAAAAGATATTGAATGAATTAAAGTCCCTGACGGGTAAAAGTTTTGTTTCCCTTGTTGAGAACATTAAAGGCTTTTAATGCTTCACTTTAAACGGACAAAAGCAGACAGAAACGGTGCGTTTGAGTAAAGATCCAGGGACGCCACAGGTGAAAGCGGAGGCCGGCATCAGTCAGACAGAACAGGTGTTTGATAAGAGGATTGACTTTAAGGGCATGGAACACAGCAACAGATGGTCCAGAACATGAGGAGCAGCTGCAGCTGAGCTGCCGAGAGCAGACGTCATATATGAGATGAATTACATAATGCGCCCCACCAGGGGGGGCTTCCCACCCCAGTGAAACGGCTTTAATAGGATTTCCAGTGTCAGCGGTCAGAGGAGGGGGAGGAGGGGGGGAGCGGAGCTCAGGCTGGATAATCTGGTGTTTGGGATGAGGACGAGGGCAGGGAGCTGAACCTTGAGACGTGTCCTGATGTTTCTCAGGATGTCGGGGAGAAACCTGGGTGATGAGAGTGAATACAGGTGAACTGTAGAAAGGTCCTATTGTTTTGGCTTAAATGACCGAACGTCACAGAAGGAGGTGAAGAGTTTTTCTCCCTCTGCTCGTCTTCAAGGAGGGCAATTAGTGTGCGGCGGATTAAAGTGGGATTAGAGCTAATCTGGCTGTTGGTGTTAATCTGCATGATCTCCAGTGATTGGCATTGAGGACAGGAAGCAGAGGGCAGCAGGGAGAGAGGCGGGGGGGCGGGACAGGGGGACGGGGTTTACGGAGGAGACGTTAGAAGAAGAGAAAGGACATGGGAGGAAAAGAAATGACACTTTTTTTTTTTTAAGTCAACAGAAATGAACGGCAACCCCCCTGCAGGAAGCGCCCTGGCCCCCGGTGGCTCCACGGGCCCCACCACACCCAAGAAGGGACCACCCAAGTTCAAGCAGAGGCAGACCCGCACATTCAAAAGCAAGGCCCCCAAACCGGGCCAGAAGGGGTAAAAGCTTTACGTCCATGTGTGTGCGAGACGAGATAATGCGACCCACACCAGGACCCCCCCCTCACCTCTTTGTTTCCTCTCCCCCAGCTTTGGTGACGACATCCCCGGCATGGAGGGTCTGGGAACAGACATCACAGTGGTCTGCCCATGGGAGGCCTTCGGCGACATGGAGCTCAGCGACCTGGCCAAATACGGCATCATCTAATCCTGCTGCCACCTGCCTTCCTCGCCCACGAACCCCTCATCCTCCCCACCTCAGCGGGGCACGTCGCGATAAGGCGTGCCAGCGGACCCCTTAATGCCCCCTCTCGTCATTCTACCTCATGCATCCCTCCACTAAGTGGATGGAGAGCGTAATAATGTTCATATTTTTATATCATTATTATTATCATATGATACTTTTTATTTTGCAAATACTTGAAATGAGAAGACGAGAAAAGACCTCTGCCTACCTTCCTCCCGTTCCTGTTCTCCTTCGACGATACTGTGCTTGCTTGCCCCCCCCCCACACACACACACACACACCTCTCCTCCACCCCACGAGCAAACACCAGTTAAGACTAACTCGTATTTGCTTCTAGTTCTCTGTTAAAATGTAAATACTTTCTTCTGGATGTTGAACCTTTGTCTTCCACCCGCCCTCTTTGACTTTGCTTTTTCTACTCCTCGTGCACAAGCTTACTGTAAACACCAGGGGGCGCTAGCAGAGAATGAAACGTGCTGTAAGGAGGAAACTGTCCATCCGTCTCTCTCCTCCTAGCTCCTTCAATGCTTTTTTTGTTTGCATACAAGATGCTACAGAGATTGTATGTGTTTTGTTCCCAGCTGCAGTAAACTGTGATTATTTTTAGTACTCTCGTTCTCTGTCTGGTTTTTTTCCTATAACACTTGATACATGCTGAAAGAAGCAGCGCCTTTTTGAATTAAATGCTACTTTTCTTATGACGATAGGATATTATTTCGATTCTTTGAACAACGCTAAAATATTTGCCGTTGTTATTATTTTTATTTATATTTTATATTTATTTTAAATAAATATAAAATATTTATTTTATATATAAATATTTATCTGCTTTTACTTTGTAGCACTTTGAGATTTGATCCAAATGTAAAGTGCATTATAAATTAAATGTATTATTATTATTTGCCAACATCACAAAGTCTGGCACGAAACGATTACGGTTGGATTTGATTTTACGGGCCTGCGATCGACTTCAGACGATATTATGAACCCAATTTAAAAAAAACTGGTCGCATTTCACCTTAAGAAATAATTATAAACCAATTATGACATTTTTGGACACTTTTATGCCGATACAAAGATCTGTGTCTGACTGTAAAGTGACACATTTTTCATGTTTAGATACAAAAAAAACGTTTATTATCAATTAATAATAACCCCTGATTACCTTTAAATTATGAACATAACTGTCTACATTTATGTTTCATGACGTTATATTTTTTTCATGGTTCTGATCAGTTCTGTGATCAGTGGGTTAGAGGTATTACATTCTGAATGTTTTACATCCTACAGAAGAAAAATGTGGTTTTCTGTAAACAACCACTCATGTGTTATGTTACAACTCAGCGTCTCAACAATAACAACTTTTAAAGTTTAACTAAAAAAACATATTTCGTAAAATAGTTCATTTGTACAAATTTGTTAATTGTTTGTGGTCGCGCGGTCAATGCTAACTACGTTAGCATGTTTATGGCGATTCGCATTTTCTGTTAGCATTAAGCTAACGGACCAAGCGCTGATTATTTTCTACATTGTTGTGAGGCAATAAACATTCAGACTGAAGCTGGAAGCGTTTACCTTTCATTTCAAGAGCAAGTTTTCTGTCAAAGTGAACGCTAAAGTTTAGGGAGAACACATTAAAAGGACAAAATTGAACTGCAGCATCTTGCTGTTCCCATTGGTCCACAGGTCTGTGTGCTGATAGGGGAGGAGCCTGTGTACAGGAAGCACGGCTGGCATGCGCGGTACTAATTTCAAAATAAAAGCATATCTTTAAAACGACAATATATATTACTATTTTGACTTTCCATCGATTTGATTGGGTCGTTTTTCTACAAACCGGATCGATGAATCGTTACACCCCTCGTATCTAGCTGTGAAGTCTATCTTATCATCAGCCGGTGTCTGCAAACATTTTATTTCTACTCATACTTGTATCTCATACTATAATCTACTCATACTATAATCCAGGAAAAAGTTCATATTCATAAAACAACTCCTGATCCTCATGATCCGCACTCTTGATGTCGTCTCTCCTCTCCTGTTGTTTGATTCTCTCCGCTCTGCCATCTGACGGCATCACCCATAGCATGTCTGCAGAAGTTCAATCAATCCAATCAGCAACCTTGATCACTAGTACAAGGTTTTAATACCAATAAAAATTATGACGATTAAGAAAAATGAACAGTAAGGAGTCAAAATAAACGTCAAACGTGATGAATGTGTGAATGAATGGATGGATGAATGGGTGTATATATGGTGGCCGTCAGTAAATGTATCAGCATTGGTCATTTTGTCTTTAAAATGAAATGATGTTAGGAGATTAGATTTATTTTAGGAGTGAAATAGAATAAACATTTATTAAAAATGCATTTATTTATTCGTTTGGCTCGTGGGGCCTAAATAAAACCAGAAATGTCCCTTTTTAACCCCTGATTGAAATGACCTCTTCTTGTTTGCCTTAACAATCTTCATGGAGAAAGAAATATTCTTCTTCTTTCATCAGTCACGCGTCTAAGATAAATCTATTTTTAATGGAGGGTCTTTATTCTGTATGGATGGAGTCAGACGTGCAGGTATTCCTCCCCTGCTACAAACAAGCCTGAAGTTCTGCCGGCTAGAACCCGTGTCCCTGCTGAGAGTGAGTTGAAGAGTGACGTCAGGTTGAACTGAACACACCCTGACATGTTGAGGCAGGAGTCCAGGCGTTAGACAGGCCCGTAGAAGACAAAGAGGCAAAATCCCTCAACTTTTCAACGTCTATCTCAGGGACTCCAAATGTTCTCGGTGGCGATTCGGGTCGGTCGGCTGGACTCTCGCCTGCAACAACATGGTGCTGCTCCGAGAGGCTTTCAAGCCAGAGAAAGTGTCACTCTTGAAGGATCACATGAGAACAGGATTCAAACTCTAATCCATCTATAAACAGGACGGGTGGAGCTCAGCCATCTCCTCCGGGTGGAGGCCCCACCTCCACTCTGAGGGAGGCACAGGGAGAGAAAGGAAGATGGGTGGGGTTGGGAGGGGGGTGCCAGGAGCAGGTTTATCTGCTCCTGTCAAGAAGGTTGATGATAGATCCTAACTTAATCCAGTGGCTCCAGACCTCAGAAACTCTCCCTCTCTCCTCCTCTGACTCCCCTCCTCTCAGAGATATGAGCAGGCAATGAGGACAGGAGGCCGGAGCTCCACCTTACCTCCAGCCAAACTCCAAACCAGTTCTTGTGGAGTGGGATCAAGTGTTTAGATTTCCGATTTCCAAAGGATAAAAGGTGAGTTTGTGTCATTTCAGTTTCAGAGTCTTCCTCTTACTGAAGCTTCAACATCTCAAACCTGGGCCACTGAACATCTGCGGAGATTTTATTGAGGCTCCTCAAGATGATCGCCGGACTTTGTTTCTGCTACTCTACATCAAGACGGAAGTGATCTCCTCATAGAAATGTTGAGGTCTTCATGAGTGAATCTAACAGGAGGTCGTGTTTAGCTCCCTGACTCAGAAGTGAAAGCCTGTTTGAGGCTGGGAGGAGGCGACACCACCAGGAGAAACTATTCAAACATCTAGTTCCGTGAGCCGCTGCACCAGAACCCTCGCTATTCTGTTCCAACCTCCCTTCGTGTTCAAACGTTTCCCCGTCCATTCTCAGGCCCGCTAACACGCCGCTCTGCCTTGTTCTGGCATGTTGACGCGCTCCCCCCCCTCCTCCTCCTGCTCCCTTCATTCTCGTTGTGAAACAGCTCCTCCACTTTCTCCCCTCCGTTCTCTGACCTCCGTCCTGACCTTCTTGTTCTCCGCCGCCAGACGCGTGACTCTAGATATTTACGGGGAAAGACTGGTGAAGAATGAAGGGCTGACTCGGGTTTGTGTGTTCTTGTCTTCATTTCAGGAAACATTCTGTATCGAAGGACTGAACGTGGATATCGCTGGAATAAAAATGGATCACAGATCTCTTCTGCGTCTCCTGCTCTTCTTCTGCGTCCTCCTCTCTTGTCTTTGCAAGTCAACCAGCAGCAGCCTAAGCAACGCCACCACATCCTCGCCTCCCCCCAACGTCACCTCCGTGAGGGGCGTCCCAGGCTGCAGCAAGAGGCTGCAGCCCATCTATAGGTACCTGTGTGACCGGCGGGCGGCGTGGGGAATCGTACTCGAGACCTTGGCCTCCTCGGGCTTCCTGTTCAGCATGGGTCTCCTCCTGGGCTTGCTGTTCTGGTCCATGTGGATCTGTACTTCATCCAGGCAGAATTGCAGCAACATGGGGGGCACAGTGGCCTCCATGTCCATGTTCCTGCTGGCCACAGCTGGGCTCTTCGCCATCACCTTCTCCTTCATCATTCGCCTCACGCCTCAGACCTGCCCCACCAGACTCTTCCTCTTCGGCGTGCTCTTCTCCCTGGCCTTCTCCTGCCTTCTGGCTCGCTGCCTGGCTTTGATGGGCTTTGCTGCTGCCCGGGGCTGGGGGGAGCCTGCGCTGGCCCTCGGACTCTTCATCGTGCAGGTCATCATCTCCAGCCAGTGGCTGATAATCGTGTTGGTGCGGTACCAGAACCCCTGTGAGTACCAGCAGGAGGAATTTGTCATGCTGCAGATCTACGTGCTGTGCCTGCTGGCGATCAGCTTGATCTTCTCGCTGCACTTGTTGTGTCGCTCCTGTGGATCCCACTGCTACAGTTACGCCAGAGCCCCTCTTGAGATGGGGAGGGCCCAGGCCTCCCTGCTCTGCCTCACCCTGCTGCTCTCAACCTGCATCTGGGTGGTGTGGATCACCATGCTCACCACAGGAAACCCAGAAGTTGGCCGACGGCCCCAGTGGGACGACCCGGTGCTGGGCATCGCCTTGGTGGTGAACGGTTGGTTATTACTGATGGGTCATGGCTTGTCCCAGGTCGCCTTCATCTGCAGGGGGGAGGCCCGGTCAAAACAAAATCCTCTGAACTTCTTAGGCTGGATCACCCCCGGCGCCGATATCCCCGGACTCAACAGCCCAAAGGAAGGACGAGAAAACGGAAGCTTTGAGTCGGATGCTGAGAACAAGAGGGGTGAGCATCATGTCAGCGGCCAAACATCAAATATAAAATGTCTTTATTTATGCTTTTTTTCCCTTCTTTAAATGTTCTCATTCAATCCCCTCCTAGAATCTGCCCTCTTTCCCCCCCCAACAAATCAACCACAGGTCCACATGTCTATTTTCTGCTAAATAATATCGGTCGCTACGGTAACGACATCATCAATGTCGATCACGTTGATCAATTATAATTCTGCGTAACAATATTAAATGAGAGAAATAAGACGCGTAACACGGAAGAGGAAAGTCTGAATTCATCCACAGAGATCAGTAGCATCAGCTAGAGTGAGATAGTTCAAGTGAGCTCAAAGTCAGAGCTGAATTATGGGTTATTTTATATATATTATAATATATATACACATTTTCTAGAGAACAAATGCATCAAATTCAAATGTCGTCTATTCAACCTCAAACCTCCACGACTCAATCAGGTGAAGGTCAGCCACAAGAAGACAGGACACAAAAGTCTGGAATGATGGCGACGGTAGATGAAGTTGTGAAAATGTACCTAGTAAAGAATAATCATATAAGGAGAGATGGCCAATAAATAAATCATTTTATACAGAAGGAGATCTTTTAAAAACACATTTCTCATGTCTTTCTGGAATTATGGCAGAACTGCCTCCATTATCCCCGTGGTTCTGCTCCGTTTTATCCGTCAGCTTTCACAAACCGGCACCAGTGAAGAAGAAGTGAAGGCAGGAAAAAGACTGATAGCTCGTATCTGTTGGGCGCCGTTTTTCAGAAGTAGCACATTTTAAATTTGCTGATTTTAACAATAGCTCATTATCACATTTCGCTGCAAATGTTGAATCTAAATCTACATGTTGGATCTACATGTTTAGAAGATATGCAAATTTGGGAGCAGAAGTACCAAAATAAAAGCTTGATGAAGAAAACGACTTCATCCGTGGCAAACACGGCCACTTTTTCAAGGTGGTTTTAAATAAAGTTAAGTTCAACAACAAAGCAAGGATTGTGAAAATGATTCAGTCAAGTTACATGTTTTTTTCACTTAGGCTTCTCAGGCACACAAAAACTATTTGTTTGCTTCTTGTTTTTAACCCTTGATCCTTTGGTTGCTCTTAAGAAACCCGTTTCTAGGGGCAAGGACAGCTACAAGTAAGGAAGTGGTCCAGAACTAGATCCGAAAGCACCTTGGTGCAAAGGGGCCACGTTTAAAGTCTATAGAAGTGGGTTTATTCATCAAGCTTTTATTTTGACACTTCTGCTGACATCCCTGGTAATTTGCATATTAATATAGATTTAGGCGAGCTATAGCATAGGTCATAGGCTATAGGTTTAGACTTTCAGATTTACATATGACATTTAGATATGACATTTATATACAATATTTAGATTTACCATTTTGATACAATATGTAGATACAACATTTAGATTTAGCTTTAACATTTAGATTTAACATTTTGATACAATATTTAGATACCACATTTAGATCTAGCTCTAACATTTAGATACAAAATTTAGATTTAACATTTAGATTTATCATTTAGATTTAAGATTTAGATTTAATATTTTGCTACAACATTTATACTTGACATTAAGCTTTAACATTTACATTAAACATTTAGCTTAAACATTCATAGTAAACTTTAAGCTTTAACATTTAGATTTAACATTTGGATTTAACATTTAGATATAATATTTATACTAAACCTTTCGCTTTTAAATTTTGTATTTAACATTTAGCTTTATCATTTACATTTATCATTTAAATACAGTATTTAGCTTTAACATTTAGATATATCATTTTGATTTAACATTTGGATATAATATTTTGATACAACATTTAGATTTAACATTTATACTAACCATTTAGCTTTAAGATTTAGATTTAACATTTAAATACAGCATTTAGATTTAACATTTTGAAATAACATTTGGATTTAACATTTAGATATAATATTTTGATATAACATTTAGATGTAACATTTATACTAAACATTTAGCTTTACAATTTGTATTTAACATTTAGCTTTAACATTTAGATTTAACATTTAAATACAGCAATTAGCTTTAACATTTTGAAATAACATTTAGCTGTAACATTTAGATTTAACATTTAAATAAAGCATTTAGCTTTAACATTTAGATATAACATTTGGATTTAACATTTGGATTTAATATTTTGATACAACATTTCGATTTAACATTTATACAAAACATTTAGCTTTAAAATTTGGATTTAACATTTAGAGTAAGTTTAGATCCAACATTTAGATTAAACATTTAGTTTTAAGATTTAACATTTGGAGCTAAATGCGTTGAAATGTTGCTGTCAAAATCAGCATGTCTTACTTTTACAAATGCCGCCCCATAATTATCGGTATCCATCTTTAACCTGGAGCACAATCAGTCATTCTTAAGCCGCAGCATCATCCTGCGTCTACGGAGCGCCGCTGTGAGTCACGCTTCGATTCCGACGCCTCACTTCTGCAGAGGGAAACGTGTTACGTCTAGTTTGGAAAACTTTTCTTCCGTCTCCTGAAGCAGACATCCTACCGACTCTACACAGAACCTCTGGCCTGTAACTCCAGATTCACTGAATTCCATCGCCTGTGCTGAAAAATTAGCCTAACTGAAGAGAACTGGTGTCTAACATTCTCCCATCAGTCCGCCCTGCTGGTGATGAATGAATGAATGAATGAATAATTAGCTCACTGTGTCATGTGTCATGTGTCTCCCTGCAGGCAGAGGAGCCGGGGCCTCGTTGCGATCCCCCTACGAGTCTGAATTCAGCATGACTGTGAGTAATAAAACATCAGGATTAACAATCTGATCCTTGAAACCCAGTGACTCGCAATTATAGCTAAGCCCAACTGTGAGGTTAATGGAAGCCTGAGTCTGACAGCATGAACGTAACATTATATCTGTGTATTTCAGGAAATCGATCCTGATAGACAGTTCACCATCCCTCGCCCTCAGACCACCAACTACAACGTACCCTACGATGAATATTATGGAGAGGATTAGAAACCACTCTGACAGAGAGAGAGTTCACCAGAACCACAGCTGGGGGGATCCGGCTGGACTAATCTTTAACTGGCACAGAAATATGTGTTTAATTTTTCTCGTGTGAATGTAAATATATTTCAATCAGATCAGACAGAGAATGAAGAGAAGACGAATGATTTATTCCGACAGATGATGGGTGATAATTAGCCTATGAAGCCCCTCGCCACCATACCCACATACACCCCTCTTTGATGTCTGGTTAGTGGTGGTGGTGACTGATGACTCTGTTGTGGCTGATTAATGATGAGGCTGATGGATCTGTGAGGAGGCGGAGGGGCATGAACCAGCGAGAGAGGAGGGCGAGTCATATTTAGAGACACAGTGATGGGGGGGAGGCTAATGGTGATAGGTTGAACATACACAGGGGATGTTACCTGAATGAGATCAGCTGATATTAATTGATGCCCCCAGACCATGAAGCAGGTAAAAAAGAACAAAAAGAAGTGTTACTTCTGTTCTGCCGGGAGAATTTCAAATTCAAAAAACAGTAAACAGAATAAGAAAAGCGACTCAACAGTATGACACTCCCTGTGTCTCATCATCTGGCCGGGTGGATTCTTTTACGGCGGCGTCATGGGGTTTTCATCTTCAATGTGTTTCACGGCTCTAGACAGCGTTCCAACGCTGCTGCATGTAGCGTGGAGAACTTCACCAAGAGTCTCCTCATCTTCATCACATGTTTGTGTTTTCAATAAAAGCCGTATTCCTGTGTCTCATTCTCATGACTGAATCGCTGCGTGTCCCACTCTTCTGGCTCAGCAACGGAGCCATGCTTCCGGGCTCACGCTGCAGGGTGGAGACAATGTGGGTGGAGGTCGGTAAAAACAATGTTTTTTGATAAAAACCTTTATTATATAAACTGAGAATACAAATAGAAATATTTGATATTATATAATAAATTGTCTTGCTGATCTATGCCACTTACTATAGTTGTGTTTTTCTGGTGACGTCCAAGTAAATGACGATTAGCGTGCTATTGAGCAGCATGCTAATTACGGAGCTAAATCCAATCGTTGCCAGAACCACAATAGTATCTATCACGGCTTATTCATCTCTCTGCTTCTTCCTCCACCTCCATGTGGAACCTTTAACCCAGAACAATGTTTCTTTATTCGCCTTATAACACTTAACCCTCTAATGTTCTGCTCAGCTGTTTGGTTGATCACATTTGGAGTCTCTGGTTCTTATTGAAATATGTTACTGAACCTGTTATAAATTAAAATACGACACAGTGGCAGCTTTCCGTGTGCTTAAGTGTAAGGGGCCGAGGATGGAGCCCTATTGGATAATTAGGATTTTTTGATATGAACACATGAAATAATCTATGACTCATCGCCATACAGTTAAATGAACAAGTAATCTATAAGAATCAGTAAAAATCTCTATTATTTATGGTAAAAAAAAAAAAAAACGGTGTGCTGGATTTTTCAGGATTTCAATGTAAAAAATGCAAAGACCATGTACATGACATTTGTAAATAACTGCAATAACCGCACCATACTGTAAACCTCTCTATAAAGATATTTCTTATATTATTTCTGTTGAAATATACACACCAGTCTAATCTTTGTTTTTGACACAATAATACTACTTTTTCGTAACATCATGGTATTTTCCTTTTATTGTATGCCATTTTATCAAAAGGCTATATTTTCACTGTAAAATTTGGTTTTTCAACATACTCTCTCTGTAACTAAGTAAATAAGTTTACAACTGTTTTTAATTCTATTGTTTAGTTCTGTTAACAATTTTCAAATAATATTTTTAACCCACAATTTTTACAGGGGTACAAAAAAGATACTAAAAAAACAATATAGTTTATATTATTTTTGTAGTAGTATGACTTTATTTGTAATTTACTGTGATATTATGTAATGTCCTTGAAGACAGGTTTATAAAATATCGTTTTTTTATCAACGTATTTTACCGTCATGCATTCTACATGGTCCCCATATCTTTTCTTTATCAGGTTCTGGCAACCGCAGCTGCCAGTATTTTACTGTAAATAATTCTTCTTCTTTTTTTTTACAGTGTAGGATTCAGGTAAATTAGTGAGATTGTTTTGGAGAAAAGTGTTGTGAACACACGGACCCACTAGCGGCCTTTAACAGAATGACATCATCGATCTTTTAGTGAGACAGGTATCAGCAGTGTCGCAGTTCAACCAGCAGGAGGAGATATTTGTGCAGCAGTGAGTGCCTGCTGGAGGAGGAGGAGTCAGTCACGTGACTTCAGCCCCAGACCATATCTATAGTTTATGAAGTATGACGCCTTCATAAAGCCTTATGAGCGGGCTCGTAACACACAGGGTGTTTTCTGATGCACCGTTTCAAACGTCATTAAACGTTATGATTGTGACTTATATTATAATTTAAGTTTTAATAGTAGTAAAAGGTCATTATGATGACCAAAGCTGGTAGTACAGTGTGTGTCTGTGCCTGTGTGTTTGTATGTCTGTGTCTGTAGGTGGGTTTACGTGGACAGCCTAATTCCAATAAGATTCGGAAAAGACGTGTAATCGGAGAGAAAATACTTCATGTAAACACTTTTCAGAGTGGAAAGAATGTTTCCGAATTAGATTTCATTACTTGGCAAGCAGGTAGTCTAAGTCCTTTCTGCCAGTCGCTGCATTTAAACGCGGTATCGGAAAGCTTTCCGTTTGACTTGTATCTGCGCATGCGTAGGGTCTTGACGTAACCTTTTTTTCAGCGCCGCCATGTATTTTAAAAACGGCGACTTCAAAACAGTACCGGTCTGCATCGGAGACTCATTTATTCATTGGAACTTTTTTAATGTTTTAACATTTTTGCACGGTTAGATGGGCGAAAAGTCACTTCCACACACGCCCTCTTTATCGTATTCTTCTTCTGGGCGCTTTTTGGCGGTTGGAACCGAGCTCACCGAAGCATTATCGCCACCTTGTGAACAGGAGTGTGGATCGTCTGCGCATGTGTGAAAGTGATTCCGATTAGATGAGTTGATGCAGGTAAACACCAGGTCGGAAAAGATCACAGGTCATGTAAACGGGCGACCGACATTTCAATTCTGAAAGGTTTAATCCTGAAAGGAGAAAAATGTCCCATGTAAACACACCTTGTGTGTGTGTGTGTGTATGTATCTGTGTAAGTGTGTGTCTGCTTGTGTGTGTGTAAGTGTGTGTCAAACAGGCAATCGTCCTCTTGTGCATTGGAGTAATTAGAAGGGATATGAGGCTTCCTGCCACATCCGACCCATTTACGCCCATTAACTGCAGATGCAATTAAAGATTGTTCCAGATTCTTTCCCCCAGCAGCAGTGAGAATGTCGGAGGTGGCAGAAGAGCTTATCGAGCAGAGTGGAAGCGGCCAGCAGGGAGGATTGATAGCCTGCAATCCGCCCGTACTTTCATCGACTCGCGCCGTTAATCAGCAGCGGACGCCTGCCGACCTCTGAGGACGGCGAGGACCATCCAGACGTGAAGCGGGGGCTTTGAGATGCTCTTCAGCGGAGCGACAAACACACCTAAATGTTTTTTGGGCCTGTTGTATGACTGCAGCCTGTGCAGAGAAAAGTACCTTACCTCCAGTGTGAAGCATAGCGATGGCTCAGGGATTCTTCGGGACTGCTTTAGTGGTACAGCAGTGGAAGCCTGCGGTACGTGGAGGGGGATATGGACCCCCTCAATTATCCTGACTCAAGTATCCTGACGTTCTCAAAGAAAACATCTCGCCATCAGTGATATTCGTTCCCATGCAGAACTTTAAGTCCACCATGTTTTGGTTCCAGAAACGGTCCAGGAAGCTTCTGGAGTGGTCCGCTTGAATTCAACGGATAGCCAGACTTTCGGCCCCCGAGGCAAGGGTCTAACCCCGAGAAGCCCCCAATCCCATGTTGCGATTCAACTCCTCAAAATAAATCTGAGAAGATAATTTTTCTCTGGAGAATTTCAAAAAAGTTCTTACTGTTATTAAATGTGACGTTACGTCCCAAAGTGTTTTTGTCCGCAGGAAAACTCCCCCTAGTGAGTAAAACATGAACTATTTAAGTAAGACATGAAGTATTCAAGTAAAATACGAACTATTAAAGTAAGACATGAAGTATTCAAGAAAAAATAACTATTCAAATAAATTTATGAACTATTTAGAGTAAAATCTAAACTATTAAAGGAGAATCTGAACTATTTAAGTTATGAATTATTAAATTAAAACATGCGCTATTCAAACAAAATATGAAGTATTCAAGTAAAAAAATTACTATTCAGGTAAATATAATAACTATTAAAGTAAAATATGGCTTTTAGAGTAAAATATAAACTATTCAAATAAATATATTTACTATCAAAGTAAATTTAGAGTAAAATCTGAACTATCAAGTAAAAATAAGAACCATTAAAGTAAATTATGAAATTTGAATGTGAAATATCAACCATTAAATTAAAATATCCACCATTTATATAAAGATATGAACTATTAAAGTAAAATATGATATTTTAGAGTAAAACATGAAATATTAAAGTAAAAAATGAACATTTAGAGTACAATATGAAATATTAAAGTAAAATATGAACATGTAGAGTAAAAAATAAACCATTAAAGTGAAGATATTAACCATTTATTTAAAATATGAACCACTGAATTAAAATATCCACCATTAATCTAAAGATATGAAATATCAAAGTAAACACAAGAACCATTAAAGTAAAATATTAACTTTGAATGTAAAATGTCAACCATTGTCAACCAGACTCTTCAAATAGAATATTAACTATTTAAGTTAAAACTGAACTATTCAAGTTAAATAGGAGCTGTGAAAGAAATCATTAACTATTTGAGTAAAATATGAAATATTAAAGTAAAAATAAGAACCATTAAAGTGAAAATATGAAATATTAAAGTAAAATATGAACTTTGAATGTAAAATATCAACCATTAAAGTAAAGATATGAAATATTAAAGTAAAAATAAGAACCATTTAAGTGAAAATATGAAATATTAAAGTAAAATATGAACTTTGAATGTAAAATATCAACCATTAAAGTAAAAATATGAAATATTAAAGTAAAATATGAGATATTAAAGTAAAAATTAGAACCATTAAAGTAAAAATATGAAATATTAAAGTAAAAATAAGAACCATTAAAGAAAAAATATGAAATATTAAAGTAAAATATGAAATATTAAAGTAAAATATGAACTTTGAATGTAAAATATCAACCATTAAAGTAAAAATATGAAATATTAAAGTAGAATATGAGATATTAAAGTAAAAATAAGAACCATTAAAGTAAAAATATGAAATATTAAAGTAAAAATAAGAACCATTAAAGTAAAAATATGAAATATTAAAGTAAAATATGAAATATTAAAGTAAAATATGAACTTTGAATGTAAAATATCAACCATTAAAGTAAAAATATGAAATATTAAAGTAAAATATGAGATATTAAAGTAGAAATAAGAACCACTAAAGTAAAAATATGAAATATTAAAGTAAAAATAAGAACCATTAAAGTAAAAATATGAAATATTAAAGTAAAATATGAAATATTAAAGTAAAAATAAGAACCATTAAAGTAAAATATGAACTTGAATGTAAAATGAGCTTCTTGAATGAGCTACTTGAGTACATTTATATGATCCAAAACACCCACACAGTCCTGTTCTCGTCTTTCTGCAGCTCCACTCCGGGTTCGTCCGAGTGGATCATTGGTTTCCATCCATTGACCGGTACATGCTGGCCTACAGAACCACTGATGGTATCTATCAACCTGAAACCCGACTGATCCCGTTTGGAAATCAGTTTTGTGTCTCCAGTCTTTTTGGGATATAATGAGGGTGAGGTTAGTGGAAGGAGGTTGCAGCACATAAACAGGCCTGGGGGGCCCACCAGGAGACGTTTCCTCAGGCGCTGAGTCAGGAGCTGGTGCTGCATCACCAGTGATGGCGATTATAGCAGCAGAAGAAAAAGAGATGCTCTTCATGAAAGGCTTGACTCATTTTTAAACTGCACTTATTACTAAAAGAAGCATTTTGTTGAATATTATGGGGGGGAAAACGAAATATTTGTTGCATCAAGCTGTTTTAAGTGTTCTTGTGATCTTCGTTTACAGCGAACCGGTCCAAGAAAATATGTCATGAACCTATAAAAGAGTCCGGGTGAATAATGTTTCTTCATTTATCTGCTTTTAGAGCAGGTTTAGTTCTATCTGAGACGTCTCTCAAACCAAATCTCCAGAACACAGCGGCCTATCTGTTGCTGCTCCATCGCCACCTAATCACCATGACGTACGGGGAGCTTTGGAGCCCGGTGTGAATAAACAAACCTTCACACGATATCTTAAAAACCAAAAGTTTATGTATTATTATATACATTCAATAATGATGGAGATAATAAACAGAAGGCAGACACGAGAATGGCGAGTAAAACATTGTGAGGAAATACATGTCACTTATTGAAATAAAAATCACTTGGATAGTTAAGCGTCTGTGAGACGTGACTTACAAAAAAATAAAACAAAGAAAATCCACATGCAAACTCCTTTATTTCATCCCTGTACAAAAAGGAACCTGCCACCGGGTTGACTGGAGCACAGAGCCGCCAGACCGACACACGTCAGCTCTAAACCTGCAGCCTCCCACACACGTCAATCAAAGGAGACAGAGAGGAGCAGTGGTGCACCCAAGGGTGTCACCGCAGCTGCAGTGGTGTACCCACGGGTGTCACCGCAGCTGCAATGGTGTACCCACGGGTGTCACCGCAGCTGCAGCAGATGCTGAGACGGTCGCCAGCTGGCGCCTCGTGAGGACGTGTCTATAATACCTGAAGAAGCAGGAAACTGCTGCAGCGGGGTCTATCCCTGGGGGGGGGGGGGGGGGGGTCTCCAAATGAAAGTTTCCTCATCTGCTGTGACTGATGGTTACCCTGATGACCGCAGAGTCTCAGAGCAGAGATAACGCACTTCCACAACACAACCGGCTACTCAGACCAGACCCCCCCCCCCCCCCCCACACACACACACTCTCTCTACAGAGCCTTCAACCCCCTCCCCATCCACTCTCTCCTGTCGCCTCACAATCACACGACATACGGCTTCTTCCTTCCTTTTGTCCTCCTCTCCTCTTCCTCCTCTCCTCTTCCTCCTCCAGCACTCCGATTTGAATTCATGCGCAGACAAGTAAGACGGGACGCCCTTCCTCTCGCCCCTGAGAGAGCACGCATAGCAACGCTTCTGATAACACTTGTAAGGAATAACAACAAGAGGAAGAAGAAACAAAACAAGGTCATGTGCTTCAAAAAAATTACGGCTGCACGAATTTTACAAACGTCCAAAACACCAGACGCCTCCGCACACCGTCTACTCCCTGAAGGAGGAGCGACAGGAAGACAGCAGGGGACGTCGTCATCCTGTCAGTCAATGATTAATCACCTCCGCCGACCACACACATCTAAAGCGCCGGACGCTGCTGGTCCGCTGGACCCGTCCGACACCGTGTGCAGGTTGCGGGCCCAGCTAATATCCTCTCTCCCCACGTCTCACCTCCCTCTGACTCCTTCTGCTCTGATTTCCCTCGTCTGCAGCAAACACGTCTCCAGCAGCTCTGCTGCCTCACTCACCATGAAGAGGGAAATAAATTAGCGTGCGGACCCAAACTAATTAAAAAACGGGCTTGATGTGTTTTGCTGCAACCACCGTCACGTGGTTCTGACTGTGACATTCCCCTGTGACATTCCCCAATCCAATGAAAGGAAAGAAAAATAACAACGAAAATCAGAAGAAAAAAAAAAATCCAGAAAAGAATACATCGTGACCAAAAAAACGTGCATTTTTTTTTTTTTTGTCAGAAAATCTTTGGAACCAAAACTGGGAATAACATGAATGATAACATAGTGAGATACATGGGGGGCGAGACACAGACTGGGCAGGAGGAATATGAAAGGCTTTGCTCTGAGATATCCCAGAATGCATTGTGAAAGATTGAAAATGACCAGATGAGTGCAGCAGGGTCGTGCTCTGTGTTATTATTAAAACAATGAATATTGATAGAAAAATTCTCAGCATTTTCAGTCTCTGTCACGCGGCGGCCATCTTTGTTTGGCTGTTCTGTAGAAGAAGGGGGGTGGGGGTGGAGTTTAAGGTTCTGCTGAGTTCTGACGAGCTGAAGCTCAGAGCCTCTCCGCCTGAAGCCTGCAGGCTTTCATTCCCCCGCTGGCTGCTTTTAGCTGGAACCCATCGAGGGCCGTCTCCACCTGAGCCCTCCGCTCGCCCCCGCAGCGGGAACCCCCGGTTTTAGGAGACGGGAAGAAATGAGGCAAATCCTTTTATGGGAGAAGCAGGATGTGGAGCCGCTGACTTCATGCAGACTCGGCGGGTTGGATGGCTGAACGTCCGGTTGTTGCGGTGACGACAGGAAGCTGTCGCTGAAATCGTGCACCGCTTCGGCGTATTAAAAAAATAGCAGTAAAATACAATAAAAGAGGAAAACTGAGGTAACGCAGGAAAAAGTCACTCGTTTTTTTTTCTTGTCATATTAACACTTTTTTTTTTGAATTCTTCTTTTTTTTCCTTTTTTTTTTTTTGAACATTATGATTTTACACGTGAAATGTTGTAAAACGACCAAAGGAGGAGTAGAAGAAGCTGTGTTTTATGATTAAAGCAGGACCACGGTGGTTCTCTCAGCCAGACGCTCCAAACCTTCTCTCCAGCTTCAATGCTGATTCAGCAGTCCGGCTCTGATTCACGCTTTTCATCACTGGACCTCCTGCTGGCGCCGAGGGACCGTTCTGCTGTTATGTAGTGTTTACAATTGTCAGTTCTTTCGAGAGAAACGCTGAGCTGTGGCATCAATCTGCGGCGGCTGACATTAACGGAGGATGTGGAGGAAGTGTTTGAGGTCTTCTTGGGCCGAGGACTTACTTCAGCTTCAGAGACTTGTGGGACAAATTTTCCTTCCCAAACCCAGAGTTTGTCCAGGAACAGTCTGAAACGGTTCCTAGAGACCGTCTCCGGCTTCTGATGCGGGAGACCATTGGGTCGTGGTGCCCGTGTTGGCGACAGGCAGAAGAATGGAGGAACTGAGTTGGAGTTGATGATGTGGCAGCATGGAGCGTTTCACCACACACGCACAAAAAACCCAAGAAATAAAACACTGAGTTGTCAATACGGTCCGTCTGCAGAAGAATGGAGGGGAGCTGCAGCCAAAAAAGAAGGAGCTTGAAAGGGAGTTGTGGAGCGATGTGGAATTCCTCGGGTGTGCGGCTGGTGTTAGTAGGGAGCGAACCTACTGTATCCTGCCCGGTATAAACTGGCCTGAAAGAGACGGCAGACGGCACTGTTAATGATTGGGACATAAAAACACTTTATGATTAATGTTAGAGTCATGAGTTCATTAGATGACGGTTAACTCCTCCTGAGAACCACGGTTCCTGACCCGAGACTAAAACATTCTGCAGGATTCATCATCTCTTAGTCCGGAGCACTCCTGTGTGAGGAGTCAGGAGAAAGGTCCCCACGAAACCACAGAGGTGGAGGCTCCAGAGTAGTTCTACGTCACTGAGGCTCTAGAGTCATGTCATTACATCACTGAGGCACTAGAGTCATGTCATTACATCACTGAGGCTCTAGAGTCCTGTCATTACATCACTGAGGCTCTAGAGTCATATCATTACATCACTGAGGCACTAGAGTCATATCATTACATCACTGAGGCACTGGAGTCATGTCATTACATCACTGAGGCACTGGAGTCATGTCATTACATCACTGAGGCTCTAGAGTCATATCATTACATCACTGAGGCACTGGAGTCATATCATTACATCACTGAGGCTTTAGACGGTCCTTGTTGCATCTACACACGTCCATCGTCCTCCATGTTTGTTTTCCGCCTGAAGTCAGGTTTGGTCACATGAGTTTCTGTGAGATCTGGTGTCTGTGGAATCTCCATTGGGGTATCCTCACTACAAACATGTGTGTGTTCTCGAACATGTGTGTGTTCTCGAACTTGTGTGTGTTCTCGAACATGTGTGTGTTCTAGTCGTCTGGATGAATCGTCTAGTGTCTGCTCCTGGAAGATTATAATGTTAAAAACGATTTAAAACTGTCCTCGTGTCTGTGGTCTCCCACGTTTTTATCGTCTGCCAAGATTTGACAATCCTCTCGTGTCTCCTCGCCTGCTTCAGTCAGCGTTCATGGAACCCGGTCCCAGTCTGTGGGCTGGTTCCAATCAGGCACTGGCTCCAAACCAGTGCTGGACCCTCCCTTAGTGGAAGAGGGCTAACAGTAGGAGCTCCACGTGAGCGTCTGCAGGGTTTTCCATTTTCCTCTCACAGGGATTTATATACAGCAGCTTCTTTTCAGAACAGAACCAACGGATGGTTGGTGGAGATGTGTGTGTTTGCTCACCATTGCTCCCACTCCGTAGGCGGCAGCCGCTGGACTTAGCGCGTGGTAGGGATCTGTAGTGTACACCCGGCCATAACTAGCAACACACACAAAGAGAGAGTAAATCGTACCGAAACAACAAAAGGCGAGGAAGAAGAAGAGGACTGCTGGCAGCTTTGCAAATATTCAGAGGAAGATAATTGGTTCATCATGTTTGTTACAAATGCAGAACGTCCACGCCGGGCATATTCATCTGGGAACTCAACCATTTTGTCTTTCAGACCACTGCAGCGGCACCCCCCCCCACACACGCGCACACACACACACACACACACACACACACACACACACACACACACACACACACACACACACACACACACACACACACACACACACACACACACACACACACACACACACAGATAGTCTACCAAAGCTGATTTCAGTAGGATCAGGAAAGAAACTCTTCTTACAAACTCTGATATGATCTGCCCAGCGACAGTCAGAACCCCTGCAGTGGGTTAGAGGTGCACCAATTGCAATTTTCTTGGCCGATCACCAGATTTTAAGAAACTCTGACCGAACTAACTAATGACGCTTTCAGGTGAAAATAAAACGTTGGACGCCTCGTTCAGTCCATAATATGTTTATCTCTGTTATTCCCTTTAAATGCTGACATAGATGATCGCTGACTGGGATTCGTTCGGAATACTTTCCAACACTTTGTACATCTAATCTGGATTTAGGACGGTAGCCGGTTTGGGTACCGTCTTGGGAGACACACGTGTCGCACGTCATCATTTCTGCTCTTATGGATTTCTCTTCCCATGAGCCTCGGCAAGAGCCTGATCCCCGCACTGAGGTAGACTTTAAACACTATAGTCTAGCACAGGTGTACTTCAGTGAGGCGTGTCGGCTGCGTCGGCCTCACCTGTCGCTGTACGCCGCAGCTGCGGCGGTCGCTCCGGTTACGGCCGCAGGCTGGGCGTAGCGGTAAGCGGCGGCGGCGGCGGCAGCAGCAGCAGCAGGGTAGCCTCCCTGGAGATACACACACGCACACACAAAAAGAACTTAGTCACACGGCCGTGAGGACAGTAAAGGTGTGTAAATACAGATGGAATATACTGACAGATCATTCCAGGAAATCAAACTGATGACGGCCTTGAATAAATATATCGCTACATTCTCACTGTATGTTTACGCTGCAGAGGATAAAGCATACAAATATATATATATATATATATATATATATATATATATATATATATATATATATATATATATATATATATATATATATATATATATATATATATATATATATATGTGTGATTGACTGACAGGTGGAATACAGGAGGTGTCAGTATATTACATTTCTGTATGGGGAAAGAAGGAGGTGGGGTGGGACTGGATGTGGGACAAAAGCGTTTTGTCAGTGAGAAAGGGGGGGGCGGGAAAGTTTAGTTAGATTGTATTATTACCACTACAGCAGAGGGGGGAAGATACAAAAAAGCGTGAGACAAATTGTCCTCACAGCTGAGGTTATCTATAGACCTGACTGTCCCACACGACAAGACCAGCCTAGAGTCTGAGGACACCGATGTTACGGTCCGAGGCTCTAGGGGGGGACATATGTAAACCTGCATCGGTTGTTATGATTATGTCTTTTCATTCACGAGGATTCAGGGGACGGAAAGTAAAAGAGAGGAAGAAGGGGAGGGTGGGGGTTCACACACACAAACACACCCACGCGAGCCTGAACCAACTTTAATCACCTGCATGCATGACCAAAATTAACAAAAAACGACACCTCTGCATTTGGACCTGATCGGAGCAGAGCACAGCAGAGTAGGACAGAAACAGAACCGGGCCGTCTATAAGACGCCTGAAGGGACACCCCGGGCACAACGGTGGTTACTTTGGCGGGATAGAGCCGGGCGTTGTGGGTGAGTGGGGGCGCATGCTTCCTCCGTCATCCGGACGAGGGATGAGGGGATGAGGTCAGGAAGAGACCATGTTCTCTGTTTCAACACCCCCGGGTCACATCGACTGAACCCTCCACGATACCTTCCAGCCTTAAACGCTGTGAGAAACCCGTGTTCAGAAAAACAATTTCCTTCTTTTAAAATCATTTTTGTAATTTCTCTTTTTGGCCAAAAAGAGAAAAGAAAGATGTGTCAAATTTCCCCTATAAGAAGCTGAGCAGACAGAAGAGACCAGGTTCTCCTTTTGATCTAAGCTGCCAGGCCAAAATAAGTCCACACTCAGTACAACTTAGTGGTTTAGTAAAAGAAGCAAACAAAGCCTTTCCCCACAATCCAAACAAAAAACTAAAGAAGACGAAGGGCACATTTCAGTGAGTTAGTAGAAAAAAGAACATTTGAAGCGGTGGTCATTTTCTTTTTGGAAACAACTAGAAGCAGACATGTCCTGGGTCGGATCAGAGGATGGTGGATACGGTCAGAGGAGGTAGGACAGGAAAACAAGGCACACTGTGGGTTTGGTGTTGAGTTGACCCTACCTGAGGCAATCTGGGACTAAGGACTGAGTCCTGAAACACTAGTCTATAGAGAGAACAGAAACAACCGTTGTCAACCTGGATCGAACACACACACACACACACACACACTGACGTACTGCTACTGCATCCACCCACAGAGCAGCCTTTATAGTGGTGTCATCATGATTTCTTCTCCACGGATGTTGAAATCACCCGGTTCAGACTAGAAGCCTGGTTTCAAATCTTAGAATAACGAGGTTTATTTCTGTCACGCAACAATGATCCTGAGGCAAAACCCGGCTTTTCTCACGAGGTGTCATGTGTTTCTTTGTCACAGGCAGTGTGTTGGGTTTGTACTCGCGATCCTTCTGTGGGCTCATTCACCGTTATGCAGGCAGCTCTGTGCAGCGCATGACTGAACGCAACATGCAGAATCACCCCCAGAGGGAAAAAAAAAAAAAAAAAAGGAGCAGGAGGAAGCCGTGAGGGGGAGGGGGGAGGGAGAAAGAGAGAGAGTGAGAGGGTGTGTCGGGTGGGAGTTGAGTTTACTTACGTATAATTCCGCGGCGCCGTAAAACCCATCCTGATACACCACGCTGAGAGAGGAAGCAGCGCAGGGCAGGGGAGAGGAGAGGGGGAGAAGAGGAGGAGGGTGTGATGGGCGAGGGGTGCGAACAGAATGGTGCACAGTCCCAAAACCAGAGTGGACAAACGTCACATCACAGCAAAAGAACAAAAAAGAGGGAAACAGAGAGAGAGAGAGCGAGAGCGAGAGAGAGAGAGAGAGAGAGAGAGAAAAGTAGTTATTTCACACCCATGCAGCATGCAGAGGAAATACAACTTCCATCTTAGCTCCACAAAAACATGAGACAATGGTGGCAAACGCATGAAGTTAACTGGACTAAAATAAGAGCATAAACTGTGTTGTTGGCCAGCGACATGAGGAGGTTATTTCTGAATGGATCGCTTTCATGAAGGCAGCCTTCTCAGCAGAGCACACACGGAGAGAGGGCATGTCCTGCAGCCCCATCCCATCTCCTTTAGCTTCATTTGAATGTTAGCGCAGTCAGCAGTCGTGGGGTGTGGGTGGTTGGAGATGGAGGGGGATGCTTGCCATTCAATTCTGCTTTGACCTGGACATGATGGGAGCGACAATCCCCTCTAGCCAATAATCACGGCACAGCGAGGACATGCACTGTAACACACGCTGAGAGGACCTAGCGATAACGTGACAACACGTCACGGCACATGGAGCGGATCTCCTGCTGCACAACCCCTGTGTGTGTATGTGTGCGTGTGTGTGTGTGTATGTGTTTGTGCGTGTGCGCATTCACGTCTGCTGTGTGTCTACTCACATCAGCCTTCAAACTTGAGACGCCAGCAGTGCGACACACTCGACAGCGTGGGAATTGACTGACAGGGTGGCGGGAGTGTGTGAGTACGGCTGAGTTAAAGACCTGGTCAAATTGAATTTGGAAAACGTTGCGAGGTGATCCTGGATAGATCTACTGGCCACGGAACAAAACCACTGATCCCCATGTCTCTGTTTTTCTAACACTGGTTGTACAGAACTCATACAGCAGCTCCGAGACGGCTCTCTCACCCAGGGTATGCTGAGATGGCGGGCTGGGGCACGGCGGCTCGCACGGCGCCGTAGACGGGCCGGCCTCGGCCCCTGAGGTGGGCGCCGCGGAACGCCGCCGCTGCCGTTGTGGCTGCCGCCGCCGCCGCAGTCTGGTAGGGAAACCCTGGGACTGGAGGAGGAGAGGAGGACAGAGACAGAAGAGAATTTAAGGGAGGAAGGATAACAACGGAAAACTAAAGAAAGGAAACTTTACGGAAAGAATGGGAATAATCCAATTACAGCCTGGAGGGATTAGTTTTCACAGAAGTGTTTAAATGAAATGTCTGAGTGTGTCCAACGTCCACGTAATGAAAGAAGGGAGTCACCTGCGTAGAGCTCTGGTCCGTACACTGCCCCCACCATAGGACTCAGTTTCCACCCTGCTGATGGTCAGAGAGGAGAAACACGTCAGGAATGATCATGGACACGTCTGCACGCCTTCTGCACCCGTCTGCAGGCACCACATGAATTACTTCATTCACTCGCAGATGTTCCAGTGAAAGTTTTCCTCACACACACACATATGTATGTATGTATGTATGTATGTATGTATGTATGTATGTATGTATGTATGTATGTATGTATGTATGTATGTATGTATGTATGTATATATATATATATATATATATATATATATATATATATATATATATATATATATATATATATATATATATGCTCTTCTCTTGCTCATTGTTGGTGTTGGTTGGGTCAGTTATCTTGGGGCAATGTGTGTATATATATATATATATATATATATATATATATCATTGTATCTCGTTTCTGTTATTGTGGTATTTCTTGTGGTTCTTCTTGATGTTTGTTCTGCTGTATTGTAGCTGTCTCTGTTGTTACCTCAACCCCCTTTCTTCCCACTTTCCTTCTCCCACCCCGCACAAACCTCCTTTCCTGTCCAGTCACCTCCCATACTTCAGTAATAAATGAAATGACGTGAACTGGAGGAGTGTGACAGACATAAATCTGTCCGGCAGCTGTGAGGCAGCTGGAGAGGACGGCTTAGAAGATAAATACATCAATAAATAAATAAAATAAACACTTGCAAATACAATTATGGCCAAAATTTGTTCTTTATTCATATCCACCCTTTTATGTTTCATCCTGTTTTAGCTGCGTCAAGACATTTTCTAACTCTTAAAAGAAGGTCAAACACGGACTGTTATGGTTGAACGTTCTGCTGACGTGGCGCTGACATTTTGGCCGTGATGATCCATGGATCTGGACTGATTTATCTTCTCAATCTTCAACCGTCCAAAGTCATCGATTTTTTATAAGATATGCCCTTATTTGACCTTCCTGATGATTTAGGAGTAACGATGAGAAAGCAAACAATGCTGAGAAGAGATCAAATATTCAGGAAGCTTTAGAAATCTGGCGGCTAAATAATGTGTATGTCTTCGCTAGGGAATTACAAACCAGCTAACTTCTCGGTTTCAACAACATTAAGTTGAAAATGAATCTTTGTCAGGAGACGACATCAATCAAACCAACAGAGAATCAGGAAAGGCTGTAGATAACACACACAGTAGGACACACGTAACTCTCTAACGCTAATATAATTGTAGTCGACCCCATGTGGATAACATGAGCTTAAATCTAAGGTCAGCTGACATCACTGCTGTGGGATTGGCGTTGGTTTGATGTGCGGTTATCTCCGCCCCCGTCGGTTTGCTCTTCTCTCTTGCTCATTGTTGGTGTTGGTTGGGTCAGTTATCTTGGGGCAATGTGTCAGTGTGGGCGGTTACCGTAGGGCAATGCGTCAGTGTAGGCGGTTGCCATAGCGCAACGCAACAGTGTGGGCGGTTACCCTAGGGCAGTGCGTCAGTGTGGGCGGTTACCATAGCACAACGCAACAGTGTGGGCGGTTACCATAGGGCAGCGCGTCAGTGTGGCGGTTACCATAGGGCAGTGCGTCAGTGTGGGCGGTTAGCATAGGGCAACGCAACAGTGTGGGCGGTTACCATAGGGCAACCTGTCAGTGTGGGCGGTTACCATAGGGCAGCGTGTCAGTGTGGGCGGTTACCGTAGGGCAACGCAACAGTGTGGGCGGTTACCATAGGGCAGTGCGTCAGTGTGGGCGGTTACCATAGCGCAACGCAACAGTGTGGGCGGTTACCATAGGGCAGCGCGTCAGTGTGGGCGGTTACCATAGGGCAATCTGTCAGTGTGGCCGGTTACCATAGGGCAACCTGTCAGTGTTGGCGGTTACCATAGGGCAGCGTGTCAGTGTGGGCGGTTACCGTAGGGCAACGCAACAGTGTGGGCGGTTACCATAGGGCAACATGTCAGTGTGGGCGGTTACCATAGGGCAGCGTGCTGAGAGCCTCTCCGTTCGGGTAGGGGCTGACCATTTTCTTGTTAGTCATCACCCTGGCGGTGGCGTTATTCACCTAGGGATGAAAGAGCAGATGGTCAACGATGCAGACGAAACACCTCAAGTACAACGCAGTCACTAACAAAGCGGGGGCTGATGTGGCGCCTGTGGTTAAGTTCTGTGTTCTACAGTAGACGGATCTTCTCCGTTACTCCGGCTGTGCTGCTATTATGCTCCTACTGTTCTACGTCATGATGCGTCTACGGGGTTATTATGGTCTGTGCACATTTCCATCTACCGCTTTGTCAAGAGTCAGTACCACTGTTTGGACTACATAATAAGACTGGGCCAGAACCAGGTGTTTACTGTGGCAGATGCCTTCAAGTTGCTGCTGGGCCATCCCTGACATGTTACAACATCTCCAGCGCCTCCTAGAGGGCCTTTTGTCTGCTCCAGTTTGTTCTTAAGACTTTTCATGATGTTTAAGCGGCGCACACACCTTTAAAATAAAGCTGATTTGTGTCACATACTAAACGGTGTCGGGTCTTCAAACTACATTTTTACATGAAACCGAGGCAACTGGAGAAAAGACAAAATGCAAGTCCTACATTATTGAACCAAAAATGTTCTTAAATACCAACTGGACCTAAGAAAAAGTATTTGCCCCTTTAGGAATTGAGTCCAAAAACAACCAAACTGTACTAGTGACCCATTCCAGCTGGATGAGATGCTCCCACCAATCACATGATCAGTGAAGATAGAACATTCTCGGAAACATAAAGTTGGGTCGTAGGAGGAAGAGCAGAGGAAGGAAGTGTCTGAAAGACATCAGTCTGGGAAGGGTTCCAAAGCTGTTTATGGTCCTGGGACTGCACAGATCCAAAGAGAGACACATTATCTAGTGGACCTTTCCAAAAGTGGAATAGCCTTCAGGAATTCCTCCAAAAGCAGAACGAAGGAAGTCACAAAAATCAAAAGGGAACATCAGAGGAACGTCAGGCTTCCTTCACCTCAATAAAGGTCAACGGTCATGGCTCCTTCATAAGAAAGATGTGGTGGATGCCACTACTAAACTAGAAGGACATTGGGGCTCCCACCAAAGACTGATGACCTTCAGACTCTTTGGGAGAATATTCCATGGACTGAAAACAGGGATCCGTTTCATCTGGTGCAAAACACAAAAGGACCATCACACCTGCGATCCGGCATGGAGGTCACCGTCTAATCATTCGGGGACACGTCATCGGTCTTTGGCCCAGGCTCAAAGTAAGCTCCGTCATGGATCCGGATATTGGGTCCCTGCTCCAAGGATTGTTGACCACCGGTTCCCTGCGGTAGCGAGTGCTCCTGTGGTAGCGAGTGCTCCTGCACCGCGTGTATGTCTCTAGCCCGATCAGTTGAAACCACCAGGTGGACAGCATGAACTCTGAACTTTTCACCTCTTAGCAATTTCACCAGGCAGGTCTTCACGTTTTCCCTCCTGTGTCACGCTCTGTTGCTCCTTCTTATGCTGAATCGGAAGAATTATCCTGCTCTTGGAACAAACTATAATGTATCTATCTGAAGGAACCTCTTCTCCTGACAGGATACCTGATAGCGTCAGTTGATGACATCTCTTTGACACTCGAGGGGGTGTAGATTCTTGGATATGGAGAGTTGAGCTGAGGTGCAATAAAGGTTGCAATCTTGGACCAGACCACTAGAGGCCACTAGATTGTAAACACTGCCGCTTTAAACTTTTGGAGTGGCCCCATCAATGTCCGGATCCTAACCTCCCCTGCACCAAAGCAGTTCTGGAAAGAAGAGTGGGCCAAAATTCCTGTACAGAGATGTCAGAGACGGATCTCCAGTTATTAGAAGCGTCTTGTTGCAGCTGTTGATGATAAAGGAACTCTATGAAGTTCAGGGGGTCAAAGACTTTTTCAAACTGTGGATGCGGGCCGTTCTTTTCAGACCAAATTCTTTAAAGATTGCATTTTGTTTTCACTCACAGCACCCTACTTCTGCATAACGGAACATAAAAACCAAGTGAACAGGTTACATAATAAATACATGTCGGTGTGGTTTCACCAGTGGAAACGGCGTGGAAGAACGTTTCGTCTGGTGCAAACTCTCCCAGAGGTTCATGGTGATTTATACGTCTGAAACGGAGGAGACTGTTAGGTGGATTTTTATTAGTCATCATGCAATTAAAAGCATGTCACCCTGCAGAGATGTGGTGATTCACTGCATGGAAGGGGGGGTGGGGGGGTGGGGCGGCAATGGGCGACTAGCCATTAGATTTAAAAAAAAAAAAAAAAGATAAAAGACGACGGAAAAAGAGGCCGAGTGGTACTCTGCTGGCGTGCGCGGGAGAAAGCAGCGCTTGTGAGTGTTCATCTTCTGTACATGCCGGCTGACACTTTAGCAAGGGTTAGGCTTTCAATCAGAGATAGTTGATAATCTCCCCTCTGAGCTTCAAAGGCTCACACTCCGCTGCCTTCATCCGTCCTCATCTTCCTTTGAAAGGCTTTAAGAGGAGATTGTGGCTCTCCGTTAATAACCCTCTGAGTGTTGCTCCTGAGTTTCTGCATCTGACTGATGCGGACAGCTACGGATAAATGTACTTTTGGCGAGATGATGGGGGCGCATGTGTGCCACGAAGACGAAGAGGGGAAGACGAAAAGGCCGGGGATGAGAGTGCTTGTTTGAGCATTCCGGCATGCACTCACACTTGGAAGACCATTAAGGCCGTAACTGCCGTTGGCGTCGCCTCTCTCAGTGAGTCATGTTCTTTATCTGCTGGGCTTCCTTCAAATGGAAATTCATTTTCTCTCCTGGCACGCGACAAGGTCAGCGGTAAATGGTTCAGTGCAGTCCTGGCTAGTCAGCTGACCTGACTGTCCACGTGTGACGGAGGACAGACAATGTGAAGTGTAAAAGGACTTAATGAATCAAATTCATGGTAACGACTCTTCTCTTAAGAAGTTTCATCATCAAGAAGAGTTTAGGCCGATGATGTGTGTGAGTTTGTGTCCTACCTACATCCTGAAAATAATTGCGCTTTAATGATCACTTGGTCATTCCCGGCATGCACAGTACAACATTAGAGGTGCACCGATCACCCATCCTCATGAAGTAAGACTGGCCGATTCCAAATTCTTTTCTTTAGAGTTTTTAAATTGTAATGAGTAATGTATTTCAAGTGCTCTTATTTTGGAGGGTAACAGTGGAAGTAAGTCGGGTCAGCATTGTGCATGTATTCTGATCTGTTGAATTTAATGTACGCTCCTTCCTCCTGGCGACGCGTTTGTAACACTGATGTATGACATTTTGAGGTGAAAATAAAACTTTGTTAGCCTCGTTCAGTCCATTAAATGTTATACGTTGGTTTTGTTTAGGGACTTTTTGGGCTTGTTGCTGGCCCTGTGGTGTCGCTAGCTTTAGCCGCTCTGCCAACGTTACCTTCTTGAAACTTGCCATGTTCCGCGTGTTGATCAAATTTGAAGTTCGTTGTGCCGAACGTATTCGAGGTTGTTCCTCCACTGCTTATTTAGTCCCTTGTGGTTTTCTAGTTTACTTGCGAGATGTTTGCAGCCATAGTGGCTCATGGTTGGTGTTCGTGTACGGAACGTCCGTGCAACCGGCGCAGCATCGGCTGAGTGATCAAAGTAGGTGCACCGCTATACAAGATGATTAGATAATTTCTATGCAGCTGTGCGCGGCCCCCTGTGTACCAGGGGAGCTGGGGTTACCCCACATACACACCTACATTTATGTCATGTGTGCACCAGTGAAAATGGCTTACAAATA
Organism: Lophius americanus; assembly: GCA_037951165.1. NCBI lineage: Eukaryota > Metazoa > Chordata > Actinopteri > Lophiiformes > Lophiidae > Lophius > Lophius americanus. The sequence goes on along the minus strand of JBBDHG010000085.1, from coordinate 1,156,311 downwards.
TGAAGCTATTAAAGAACAAATAAAAGGATTAGCCTCTCTTTTTCCACTCAGGCCGTCCCTGAACAATAAACCCGGATGAAATGATGTAACATTTCCATATGAAACCAAACTTGTGGGGTTTACATACCTAAAAGAAACATTAAAAAAAAAATTATACAACGGAGAGAAAGAGGGGGTGCAAAATATTTGTTTGACAAAATTAATAATCCTATAACACAGAAATTACACGCAGCCAAATAAGGGTGCATCACATGACCAAGAGTGAGCAACAAATTAAAAAAAAGTAAAAGATTCAGCCAATCAGAAAGCGTCGGATGCAGCATAGAGACCAATCAAAACAATCGCAGCACTCCCACATCAATCACATACCAGACAAAGATGGACAGATCAGTTAGGAGGGAGGGATGCAGGTGAAGAGACTGAGCCAGTCCATAGAAATACATATATATTAAAAAGAAAAAGGACAACCGAAGATGTGGTGAAGTGAAAGAGAAAAAAAAGGGAGAAAGTTTACACGAGCAACACAATAAAAAACCAGTAACAATAACCGTTGAAAACAAAACAAATATCCCAAGGTGCATCATTCAAATAAAGCAATTAAATTTGGTGACCATTCTCCTGAAAATCTCATTATATGTGGTGGGTTGCGAAACAGAGCACCAAAGGATGGAGGGTAAACACAAACAGAGAGAAGAGGGACAGAAAGAGAGAGAGACAGAGAGAGTGAGACAGGGAAAGACAGAGAGAGAAAGAGAGAGCGAGACTGGGAGAGAGAGACAGAAAGAGAGGAAGACCGAGAGAGGGACAGAGAGAGCGAGACAGAGAGAGAGAGAGAGAGCAATCCTCATTCCCAAAAAAGGAGAGAAATCAAAGAAAGATGAGACACTATGCCAGGCATTAGAGACTGTGTTCACAAACTATGACCAGTACACTAGGACTACCATTACTGGTACACAGACAATCCACTACAAGAAGACCAAACCAAAGAGAAAAAACAAAATGGCAGAGTAATAGAGAGACCCAACAAACAGTAAACCCCAGATCGGTTCAGAAATGCATATCGTTACACAAACACCAGCATTTGGAAGCAGGAACCGCGGCTGAGGCAGAACGTTTCCGGACTAACTCCATCACTGTTCTTACACGAATCAGTACAAGAGCCAGAAATGAAACAGAGAAGGCGACGACAGGCAGGCTATCTGCAAAAGGACGCCGTCCAGCTCCTGCGTTAGCTCCTCAGCTCACTCGGTGACGTTTCAGCTCACGCGTGTCACGCAGTTCAACGTCTGACGATTGCTCTCTAGGCTAAATGCAGGCAGGCGATAAAACAAAAGAGCTCAGAAGCAGAGCAGCGTTATTTGCCCTGCAGCTTGGGTGTGGGAGGGGGGGGGGGGTCGCATTCATCAAAGCAATCAAGGACAGCATCAGGGAGCAAAGCTTCAGATCAGTTGGGTTGGTTTTCATTGTTATTAATCACATATATTAATGGCTGTGTACGTCAAGGCCAATGGAGGTTGGATCAGATGGATCGTGGACAGCCGCGTCATTGGGTTGAGGAGTGTGTTTACATTCAGTCATTCCCTGTGAGGTGTTAATGACATGGTGCGGGACGGGCATGTAGGACAAACACGACTGTTACAGATCCAAGCTGCTGAGGGCGGCTGTGTCCGCCCGGCCGCGTGCCTGTGTGTAGCTCTCTGGGCCGTTAGGCGGTCACATCAACCTGGTTCTGGTGGGTGGAAGTGCAACAGGCTAAATCTTGTAACGTTTCAATACGCTACTATTAAATGCCCATTTCAAGGGGGGGGTGGGTAGGGGGTCAGATCAGTGATGGATGTCTGTACAAAACTTACCGTTGCCGCAGAAACAGCGTGTGGTTACCGTGGAGACTGACAACAACACACAGAAGTCGTCAGGGAAACAGAAAAAATATAATAAATAAAGGAACAAATAATCCTGGTAACAAATGAAACCTTAATGCCCCCCCCCCCCCCTCCTCCCCGCCCCATGAGAAATCAAAAACCTGACAGCAGCAGTGTTACAGCTCAGACTACACCAGACAGAGGGAGAAATACAGATGGCATAGGAGACAAGGGATGCGAGGAAGAGAAATCTAACCAATTGATTGTACAGCGTCTAAAAATGAAGCCAATTGGAATTCTTCCAGGGGAGAGTCATCAGAGCAGAGACAAACGCACAAACGCCCCCCACACATGAGCGGGAGGGTGAAGGTTACTTTAATGCTCTCGTGTTCAAAGTCAAGAGGGGGAATTTTGCTCACATTATGAAATGTTCATTTGCAGAGATGACTCACTCCTGTGTGTTAAAGTGAGGCCACAGGAGAGGAGTGTGTGTTTGGACACTGGTCAGGGGCAGAGAGGCGGTTAGTCCCTGTTTTACCACAAGCAAACCAGAACACTGTATCGTCATTAAAAGAACACAAAATGATGGATTACAATCAATGAGAACAAAGTAAGGCAGATAGAAACGATGGCAAAAATGAATAGTGATCTCAGCTACAAGTTACTTTTGACAGGAAGACGGACTTGACTGGCAGTGAGAGAATGAAGGGATGAGAGAGAGAGATGGAGAGAGAGAGATAGGGGGAGAGAGAGAGAGAGAGAGATAGGGGGAGAGAGAGAGAGAGAGAGAGAGGATGGAGCTGACACGCAAACTAATCCTCAGAGTTGGACAAGTGCAAACTCTGATTCCCCATTCCATTCAGCCTCTACTACAGTCAACAATCACGCAGGGATTCTCACTAATTCATCTCAGTAATCAGGGGTGGACGAATCCCAAACGTTTTGGGTGTAAGCATTCAATACTGAAATCATGCAGACATTTTTCATCGAGATTATGGAGTCCGAGGCCAAAGTGAAGTGAAGATGATTTGTGTCCTGCTGAGAAGTGTGTATGTGTGTGTGTGAGTGGCAGCATTGTTAGGAGAGATGCATGCACAGACAGTTGTTCTCATCCTCTTCATAAATCCATGCAGTGATGAAAGTCTTCTCTCAGTCGTTCACTCAAGAGGTTCCTTTGCATGCAGAGCGGCAACTCTTGTGACATACACACACACGCGCCGTCACACACACACACACCTAGAAACACACACCTTAACACACACCCTCATAAACTCACACGCACCCTCATACACGCACCCTCACACAGACACACGCAAACACTCACGCCTCCAAACTTAGAAACACATACACATACACTCACTCACACAAACACACCCTCATACACACCCTCATACACATACACAAACACCCTCATACGCAACCTCATACACACACACACCCTCTCACACACAGACACACACACACAACTTCAGCCAGGCACATCAAACACACAACCTCCAAGCAGGAGTTAGTGGGTGTGAGTGTGTGGGGTCTGAGAGGGTCCCTGTCGGGTTCACGTTCTGCAGACTCTGGTGCTGATTTTAAATAAGATTTAAAATCAGCACCAAGATTTAAACAACGCACTGATGAGGGCGTACCAAGGCACACACTGTCACACCTATATATAGGCCTAAAGCAGTCTATATATAGAATGAGTGCTGAGACAATGGAATTAAAGAAGCAGGTACAGACGCAGTCAGTTGTGTTTAGGCCACTCACATGAGTACAGTGGAAGCACACAGGAAATTGACTTCTTTAAAGTTCAGAGATTTATTACAGACAGAGACACGTACAGTTTAACTAGAAGCACAACAGTTCCTCATTTTCATGGGGGCTACACAAACACACATGCACACACACACACAAACACACACACACACACACACACTGTCGACAGCTAAGCTGCTAAAACGGACGTTAAACATCTCCCAGTGGCATGCACCAAGTAAAAGAAAAGTCAGCATAGGCGTGAAGTACAGCGCGCCGAATGTTGGGTCAGAGTCACTCTGAGTCGAAGGATTTCAGCCTCTCTCTTTTTAAGGCACCTATAGATGCAACTGATTTCATGCTACCTGAACACGTGAGACGAAAGTCCAAACAACAAAACCAATCCAGCATATGACCCGAGAGGACATGCAGAGAATTAAACCGTCCAGCTGTCTGCAGCACTGCCTTGGCGTTCAAACTAAAATCCCAAGCATGCAGACTTTAGCTGCAGAAGATGACGTCATGCCGGCGGAGAGCCGTGGACGGCACCAGAAGACTGAAAACAGCGTCCGAGGCGTATGGGCGGCCCATATATCAGAGTTTCTGAATTACTAAGTCGAGCGTGATTACTGTAGCGAAGGTCACTGCCGTTCAACAAACTCTGAAATAATATGACCAATTAAAGCCAGAGCAGCGCGGCGACGTCTGCGGGGGAAGGAAGACCGCCGGAGAGCATTGCCTCAAATAGAAATGTCCGGCTCTCTCCTCACTTGAAAGAATTTATAAACACAAATCCACCGTTTCTCCTGTGTCAGCCTTTTGTCTCTTCAAAGTCCATGCACCATAAACAGACTGAAAGAGACACACTCCACAGAGCACCGGTCGCCATGCAGCCACAAACGTGACACGACTCACTACGGCTAATGCGGAGTTCATGCAGAGTAGTAACTGAAAACAAACGGCTGGCTGTGATACAAGTGACTGTTATCATGCAGAACCCGGCAGGAGAAAGAAAGAACGAGGTTGGAGTAATGCCAGGGACAACGTGGATGCTGACTGAGTGAGAAACGAGGGGCGAGACAGATGCGGGGTAAATTGGCTCCATCGTTATGCATTCAGCTTGCTGATTGGCTGAGGGTGGAGGTGGCAGAGGGAGATTGCCCCACCAGTTGATGCAGGTGGCTGGGTTTCATTCCCAACCACGCTGCAGAAGAACTGAGAGTACAAAACTGAAAGAGGGTCCAGTCAGCATCATTCATCATGCAAGGACTCTCTCTCTCTCCCTCTCACACACACACACACACACACACACACACACATACACACACACACACACACACACACACACACACACACACACACACACACACACACAAACACACACTAGAAAGAAATCATAAAATCCCCACAATAAGCCCATGCAGAGGTCCTGGCTCAGAGTGGTGGGATTAGAGAGATCCAATACTGACAAGTGGCTGACTGAGACCCCGATTGAAAAAAGGAGGGAGGAAAACTGGTTTAACAAAACTCAACACATGCGTCGTTAAATCAAAATGAGCGACCCGAACTCACACAGAGTGATTGCATAGAAACTCAAGTTAACAGATCTCTGGGGTGAATCCAGACTTCCTTTAAAGAACATGCATCAGCCTGGCTATGATTCCCAGCATGCTGCTGTGGCACCAGGAGCCATGAGCTTGTCACAACCACTTATCTGCAAACACCGGGAGAGGGGAGCACAGAAAGACGTGGACTCCGAGGAAGAAAATAAGAGCATCTGACAGCAATCTGCCATGCATTATCCTTTCGCTGTGTTCCTCGTGTGCCCTCCGCTGCCGGCTACACAAAAAATCATTCCAAACCATCCGGGGAAAATGTGTAACATCCATGTGGATAAACAATATGTTGCACATCAGCGGGAAAAAAAAGAAGGAAAAAAAGGTGAAAAGGTAACGGCTTGATGTGGGGAAAAAACAAAAAAAAGAAGCTGCAGAGGATAAATACCCAGCATGCCTTGCGTTCTGTTCTTGCACCCCCAAATTAATTGCACGACAAAAACAACGAGAATAAAGGGAAGAAAAATAGAAAGAAAGTAATCTTAGCATTTTAAAAATAAAAAGATCATCACATTGCAGGGGAGCGGGGAGTGGGACACCAGTGGGCTGCATCAGAGCATATCACTAAAGGGATTATGGGAGCTAGCTGGCAGTCAGCGATCAAGCAGAATTCCAATGGGAGCAGACAGAGAAGAGAGAGAAAAAGAGGGAGAGGAGAGAAAGAGAGGAAAATTACCTCGATCTTGCGACCTTCCACCAGCGTGCCGTGGAGCTTTTCTCTGGCTTTCTCTGCCTCTGCACTGGACTCAAAGGTCACAAAGCCAAAACCCTAAGACACAAGGCAGCGGTTAAAGATGGCAGCAGGCGAGGGAGTGGCGAGCATTCGGAGCTCGAAGGGCAGTTTTCTAACAATGATTCTGCATGTGGCGTGGAGACATCAAAGGAGGCTCACTTACCTTTGATCCCCTCTCGTTGAAAATAATCTCTACATCCAGAATTTTTCCATATTGCTGAAAATGAAAAGTGAGAATATTGCATGAACAAACACGTATAACGCGCGGAGAGAAGCAGCTGTACATTTGAGGATGAACGCTTGAAGTGTTTTAGGAACGGTTGAACTTCAAAGCCACAGCTCATGTCAGAGTGAGAGTTGCCGCTATTTGGCACTAGGTGTCACTATTACACAAAAGACAACATCCCCCTTTTCATCAATCTCCTTCCCACCACATTGACTTGAACTTTACTCCGTCGCCTTTGTTCCTTCTCACTCCGGCACTGACAGCGACACAGGCAGCAGACGTTTGTGCACCCGAACACCGAGAGGAAGCTTAGTTTGACTCTTTAATCTGTAAAGCTCACACCGCCCAGCTGCCTCCACCACGGAGGACCCTTGAGTCTAGACGGATTCATTGATCCCCATTATTTATTGATTCCTAGACTCTTACCCCAAACATTTGCCTGAGGTCAGGGTCCCGGAAACGGAAGGGGATGTTTGAGACGTGGAGCCGTTTGGGGGTCCCTTTGGCTTCTGAGGAGTCTCCTACAGAGCCTCCCGCTCCTGCGCCTCCTGTTCCACACTGTACGCTGGCCTCGCCTTGGGACGCCTCCTCTGCCTTTCCCTGAGGCGAGAGAGAAGGGGTGAGGAAGGTGAGAAGGAAAGCAAGTGCAGTGGCTGATGATGATCATTTGTGCAAGTCTGGGCTCTGATACCTCCTTTCTGTTAAATCCTGGGGATGATAATAATAATAATAATTATAATAATAATCAACAATCTTCTCTTCAACAAGGATCTCAGCCTATGGATCACCCAAAAGCTGCGTGTTGGCGATGGATCAATAAGACAGAGTCACAGAATACGCAATGTGTCATCAAAAAGTCAAACTAAAACACATCAAAATGAAACAAATAACAGGATTCTTGTAATTGTGTTCATAGAAACAGGACTGCGGTCCTGCAGCGACTCCTGCAGACGCATTAGTGTAAATATGTTGATGTTAGACAGGCGTAGTGTTTGCCGTCAGTGTTGACGCGTCAACGTTGACTCGTCAAACTGACTCATGCTCAAACTGATGGCCACCTTCAAACAATTATTCATTTTGGTACTTTTGGAAAAGTGTTGGCCACATTTGTGTCCTGACGGTCCGGGTGGGAAAGTAATCGGACAACAGAGTGTTTTTTGAGGGTGTGCTTTAATACACTTTTACTTTAACCTCCCTCTGTGACGGGAGAGGAGCTTGGAGCTGGAGCTCTTTAGATGTTATTGCATTGTTTACAAATTGCTACTTGAGGCATATATATCGATCAGCAATACAATATAACCGCTGACGGGGGAATTATATGTATCAGACAGCAAGTCAACATTTGCCTTTTAAGTGGATGTTGTAGGTAGCGGTGCGCCCGTGATTACTTTCTTGGCTGGTCACAGATTTTTAAAGTCTGGTACCGAAAGTGGCCGATTCAGAGTTTTTTTTTGTTCTTGAAAGTTTTAAAACCATATTGGAAAGCATAAATTCACACAGCTGGCTCCTGGTTGGCTCTGCAATCTCGCTAGCTTTAGCCGCTCGGCCAACGTTAGCTTCTTGAAACTCGCTATGTTCCTCGGGGTGATTCAATTTGAAGTGTCAGATTAAGTTTGTTGGACCGAATGTTTGTCCCCCCCCCCAGTTCATTTGGGCCTTACAGGTGATACTTATTGTGAGCTTTGCGTTTTTCTTCATTCACGTGAAAAATTTCCAACAGTTCGGCCAATAGTATCGACATAAAATGTCCCGGTGCCGATCGCGCGGTTAGAACCAATATGTCAACTGTTGAACGGGTGACGGGAACATCGGCGTCACACACCTAATGAACTTGTTACAAAGGTTACTGTAGCGCCGGAACGGCGTCACAACACAAAATGCACACGGAGCTGGTTTTGTGGCAAAGGAAAGACCTTCATACTTAATACACAATATTACGTGAATGGTGGCAATATTATGGCACATTGTCCACGTATAATCTCTCACCAGCACTTCTGCAGTCAGATATTGGTGCTAGAGTGAACGTACACAATGCAGCACTGATCTGCCGTTCTCGCTCAATTCAGCAAAAACAAAACTGGCGTTCAGAGGGGTCGTCGTTGCTGCGCTGCTGTACGATCGCTGCCGTTCGTCCTGAGGGAAGCATGACGGCCTGCATCACGTGACAGAATGAGTTTGTGAGTTCTGTCAGGGAGCAGGAGAGGAAGATGCTTTTCCTCACACACAGATGAGTAACTCTACAGCACATAATAGAAGGACCTACAGCACGACTTCAGGCTGTATGAACACACGGCGCTCTTACGTTGTTGTTGGTGGTCGTGGAAGCGGTGGTGGCTCCAGGAGCTCCGGTCCCGACCTCTGCTGTAACTTGGCCCCCAGCAACAAACATGGCCCCAGGGCCAAACTCTGTGCCTGTTAGCCCGTTTTGAGGGGGGGGTGGAGGAGGGAATGCCGAAAAGGGTGGGGCCACCAGTCCCTCCTGTCCTCCTGTCGAATCCTGAGAGCCCTGCAGCAGCAAGGAGGAGAGAAATAGGAGTGAAGGAAAGAAGGAAAGGAGACAACTTAGCGTATGTATTCGGTACGTCTTTCACGGCGGCTGCAGCATCCTGATGGCGGCAGAATAAGAAAACCCTGCCTATTGAATTTCACTCTCTCTCTCTCTCTCCCTCGGCACTCAGCGACTCCCCGATTCCCTCCCTGCTCTCCTCTTCCCCTCCCTTCTACGTCCATATCTCTGACAGGCATGTGTGTTTTCAGTCGGGCGACCATGAAACATTTACTGCAAACACATCTATTATTAAGAGTCCGAAAACTTGATACAAGGTTTGAAATGGGAACGTGATTATGGGCTGGATGGACAAGCGGAGGGATGAACACTAACTGAGCGGTGATAACCGCGACGTGTTTACAGCTGCGCGATGTGAATTATTACTGCGTTCTTTTTGGATTATAATCTGTCAACGATGAATCAGAATAATCGTGTATCTTCTGCACAGGTCGTTTTCTATCCTTCCCTGTAACAACTCTGTCAACCGGCGGCCCATCTGTGGATGCCTTATGGCGGTTTGCTGCCGCACCAACCAACAAACATATCTGCTGTGTGTGCTGTAACTCTGCAATAATGCCTGCTTCAATCACTTCACAGAGTCAAGGACATTCTGTACAACTTTTCACAGAGTCCTTCTGGAGCAAAGTCAGAGCGTGAAGCAGGAGACACAGAGGATGAGGAAGTCGGGGAGATTGGTCTAAGCGGAGAAAGGAGGAAGGCTTTCGGGGGTCAGGGTTAGCCCTTACAGCACACTGGTTTCGACCCTACACTGGATGTGGGATGGGTGACGCCAGGAGACGCTGGGTCTACAGTCTGCCTTTTTAATTAGACAGGGTGTGCGTTGCCACAAAGCAAACACGTTTTCCCGCTCATTCTTACTCCTATAATCCTGAAGTTTGACCGCAGTCACAGTAAAACTGCCGGCTGAGGCTAAAAGAGGCCCATCTGCTGCACAGACCGGCACAGATACCGGAGGCATCGGAGGAGGGGGCACGATCCGAAAGAAGGGATGGAAAAAGTCTGGGAAACTAGTCGGCAGTCACTCTCATTGTGGTTAGGCTGAGGAAAGGTCCGCATAAAGCCCATTCTGTTTTAGATCTCCTATGGTTTTGGTCACCCAGATATAGAGGGAATCATCCAAACACTGCAGGAAAAGAGACAATAAGCATTCAGCCCGTGGACATCAGACTAACCCGGCCGGGATACATTGTACAAGTATGGAAGTATTCTTGTTAGAGCTTGTGAGGTGAATAAACACGCAGCAGCCTGCATAAAGCAGGGTGTGTCTATAGGCATGTCCTCCTGGGGCTGAGTCACACACTAACTGGGCAGAGAGAAAAAGAGAAAGTAAAAAAAAGGACAGCAGAATAAGAAGGCATCTTTGTTTTTAGTCTCTCCGGTGGAAAAAAAAAATAAAAACCTCATTTCATTAACAGAAAAGCCATATCACAAACTTGGATTTTTCCAGAAGAGGACCTGAGGGCCCCAGAGAAACAGTTTGTGCTTTAAAGAAGCGCCTGCAATAGCATCAGCATGGTTCCTGGCTAGAAAAGAGCACTACTAAGCCCGGGCCAGCTCCAAAATACGTGGTCATGTGAATGATAAAAAAAACAAAACCCATTTGGACTTTTTTATAATATTTAAAGTTGTTACTGCAGAGGATTAAAGATGCACTGATTCAGCTAAACAGAGCAGAAGCTAATAAACAGAGACAAACGAAAGTGTCAGTTGATGGAGATCAGAGTTGAGACCAGTACAGCCTGAAGACATTCCTGACCCGATGACTCAGGAGCAGCACTGCCCTACATGGCAGCACCATATAGTCCAAAGGAGAGGGGAAGGAGAAATACTGGAAAAAGGGAAGGAGAGCTTAAGGGGATTGTGGGAAATAATGGCAGACTCTATTAGAATCACGTCTGATATCAAACCAAACTGAATATTCAGACTAGGAGATGAGACGCACAACTGCTGGCATCGGGGTGCGGACCCTTACGAGCGCGTTAAAGCCCTCGGGTAAAGCTGGAGTATTAACTGAAAGGGGTTTTTTTTAATCATTGATCTGATAGGCTGAATAAAAGGACCATCTGCTGCAGGACCTATTCATCCATACTATTTGACTCTCACCTCATGCGTGAGACACACAGCCGCTGTGTTACCTGACACGCCATATGTTTTTCCATACACAGGGAGGACGAGGGGGAGGAGACGGGCCTTTCACGGCAAATCTTTCAAGCGTGCGTCTGTGTACGTCTGCTGAGGTTAAGCTTTCTCCAGAGGCAGAGAGAGAGAGAGAGAGATGAATCCTCAAATTCGTCAATGTACTTTTCTACTGGACTCATCCACCGTCTACAGGTGGATGGTAGAGATTCTTTTTAGCTTACTCCATCCCTGCATGGGTCTCTTTTTTTTCCACTGGTTGGAGAAGTAAGTATACCCCCACTGCTTTTTTCCCCTTCCCTCTCCGTCCTTGCCTTCCACGCTTGATGAAAGCCAGACACTGATTTTTTTTTTTCCCCTTTTAAAACCACAAGCACCCGCCCCTTAAGTCACTCAAAGCTTCCACTGAACTGTGATGTCAATCAGAAAAATAAGATACGACCCATTTCCTTATACGGTCACCTCTGAGAGCGCCGGGCTCTACGTCCCGACTACGGACCAATCGGATCTCCCAAAGGCTGCGGGTTGGTGATGGATCAATAAGTCGCAGTCACAGAAAACACAATGTGTCAAGAAATATTTAAATCAAAATAAAACAAAAGATAGTTTGTATATTCAATATCAACTTGGTTTGGCTGTACGGGATGGAAATAAGAGAGGAATGGGTCAAAATGTAAAGCTGATGTAATTTCTCTGGTACTGACAGACAGACAACCGATAGAAGAGCAGCGGGGCGGGGAGAGAGGGAGGGTCCGCAACCACTGATCCAAGACCGTCTTAATTGAGCATCATATCCAGGGTCGTCATCGCAGTTCTTACGACTAGTAAATTAATCCTTTAGTTGACCGAGATAGAAATATCATGAAATTGTTTTATTGCGTTAGCCAAACATTTCAAACAGTCCGTTTACAAAATCTCTTGGATGTTGGCTGTTGTTGTGACACAAAATGAACAAATGTTTTCTGCTTCTTTTTTTACCTTTTATGGACAACACAATTAAAAAAAACATTTGCAGACTAATAGATAGTGATTAGTTATAGCCTGTTTTGACAAAAGATTATTTTAAAACTTTGGACATGCATCTAAATTGAGATCGATTGAAAGTTCTGACAGACAGACTATCCTCTCAAACACCTGTGCCACAAAAAAGCTCAAATCACGTTTACCCTCACTTTTCATATACATCTCAGGTACTTGTTCCTCTGGGGCATTTAATCAGGCAGCCTCATCATCCAATCACTGTGTCTCACCTGCATGTTTAGCCGATCACCATCAGCCTCATCATCCAATCACTGTCTCACCTGCATGTTCAACCTATCCCCATCAGCCTCATCATACAATCACTGTCACTCACCTGCATGTTCAACCTATCACCATCAGCCTCATTTTACAATCACTGTGGATGATCACCTGCATGCTTAGCTCATCAGCATCAGCTGATGTCTTAAAATGTAATGCTCTCCTTGCTTGCTGCTGTTTTACGCGCCCTTCACCTCCCCATTTCCGCCAAGTCCTTGCAGATCAATAATCCCAGTCATTCTTCAGCCTCCGCAGTCATCAGCCACCACCACCAGTATTCACACTCCAAAGGGGAGTTTGTCCATACTGCTGCTCAGAGCATAGACCCACCGATCTCAATCTGCCTGAAGAGTCTGAGCACCAAAGATTTTCTAACAGTTAATTATCACACATCATCAGATGTAATAAATCATTCATATTTTCTTCATCTCAGTCTTATCTGATTGAAATAAAAACTAAAAATGACAAGTGTTTTCTGACATATAGCACACATCCTGCATTCCTGCAGTCAGTCTGAGTGGCAGGTACTATTTTGGACATCTGCACCGGATGAGACGACCACACCTGATATTCACCCAAAAAACACCCCAATATAAAATCTGTATACAATTCAAAATATCAAAAGGCACAACTAGTTAGAATCGTTAATATCTGTGCAACTTGTGTAGATGTAGATGTAGCATACGTGGTTAATCTGATCTGGTTTGGACAACATGACCACCCTTCCAAAAAGGGGTTTTAAATTTCTGCTACTTACAGGTAATATGTTCTGGAAAATTTGAGCACACTTGAGTCTCCCCTTAAAAATCGGGTTTCCAGAGAAACAGCAGAAAAAATTTAATTCATCTTGTTTGAAATGTGGTAGGAAAATCTACTATAAATGACGCGTGACCATGGCTCAGATAGAAGATGGTTTCTGTCAGTGGATTAATCGGTTTACACCGCTGAAGTTTTTTGTTGTTGTTGCGAATTAACTTTAACGGAGACACTCACAAATTCTATTTTGTGAGAATTCCAGGTGCGGCTAATTCCTTCATCCTGATGGGATGCAGAAAACCCTCAGCTCAAACATGAATGAGTGTCGCCAATATTTCTATTCTATTTCTGAAGAGGGTAAATTCAGTCCAAAGATGTTTAACTTCCCTCTGGTTCTGAGTCCAGAGGCATGGCGCTGGCTGTGTCGGGGTTATTACTCTCTCTGTAGCGCCAGTGTGCTCACTGTGATCCAAATCCCATCTGGGACTTTTTTTATTGTCCCGGTCATGCAACCAATTATAAATATTAAGTCTTGAAATTTCCACAATCTTTAATCCAGAAAGTTTGATAGAGGAAACGATGAGCTCTTCAATGTATTTAACCAAAAATCCATACAAACGCAACAAAGACTGATGGATAGATGAAACAAGAATTTGCATATTTAACATGCTTGCTGCTCGACCAGGTTCAGCTGTTTTATTCTGTTTCCATTAAGCGTAATCTGCTGAGTGGATGCAGCATGAGAGGGAATTTATAGAGGAAAAGATTAAATTCAAAAACCTGGACTTTCTGCTACAGTGAAAGCTGGAATGTGTTTTGCAGTGGTACGCTGCCACAGTGGCGTTGATTGTGCAGGAGTATGAGGGGGTCTGTGCTAATCAAACGCTTGCAGAAGCTCACGATTGGTGTGCTCACAATGTATGACCCGTTCGGCTTATGCAGCCCGTTGTCGCTATTTACAATTGTCAATAAAGTTATGTTTGAAAGCTCTGAGTCAGGAATTGTTAGAAAAAGCTAAGGAGACAGCAGCGAGCCGTCTTGATTATTTTTTTCCATCCTGTGTGCCGAAAATTCTTTTTTTTTTAACTTTCCAGCATACTTGGACTCGTAGGTTTCTAGGACACTGTGGACAGTATGGTTTTGTCTATTTTGCAGAGAGACTTGGAGGTAAACAAGCTACGTTTGACTGTATACAGTGTTAACTTTATAGCTAGCACCGCTCCAACAGCTTTGAACCTCGCTTATTCGTCCTTTCTTATTAGCCACAAACTGCACTTTCCGCTTTATGACTCTTATTACTTATTCTTTTTATTATTTCAACGCGTTTTGCCACCATGGCGACAGAGATGCCCCACCATTTCTCACAGGCGCAGTGAGAAAAGACGCCGCTGACGTCAGCCAATGAAGTCGAGACTCGGCCAAAATTTCGGACAAGCCATAACACAGATCATTCGACCCATGTACGGGATCTGCTTATCGACCGCCGCGCCCCCACATCCACTGCGCCACAAACAGCAAAGGACCGACAAAGTTAAGACGGCCTGGTAGTCCTGAGGCTCATTTGCAATTTGAATCGGGCATAAATTGTACTTCCTTCTTTAGTGATGGAGAATACCAACAGCAGCAGGATAGTAGAAGGGGAGGGGTCCTCCCTCGTGTGTTTTTTGTTATGCTAAAGCGAAACAAATAATCGCAGTGAGCATAGGAAGAGAAAAGGTGGCACTAACTAAAAAATCTCGGGGAAAGTTGACTAATCTCAGTTTCATCAATATATCAGGATTTTTTTCATTTCCAATTCCTGCTAACGTTTCGGCTTTGCCTTCTTCAGGACAAGAGGTAGAGATGTTGGGGATCAGGCAATTAATGACAAGTGTTGTGCAATTGGCCTTTGAGGTCACAATATGCGGATAAAAGGATAGAAGGGTAAACGCAAATGGAAATCAGGAAAGTGCTGTGTGATTGGCTTAAACAGTCACATGGAGCTGTATCCTGTGCTCAAAAGACCTCTTACCTGTTGGTCTGGCAAAAAGGTCATGGAAACAAAAGAATGTATGTTTCATTGACTTGAAGTCTGTTCAGAGATAACTTATGAAGCTAAATGGACTGAACTTATATAGCGCTTATATAGTCTTCTCGACAACTCAAAGCGCTTTTACATGAGCCAGCTTTCACCCGTTCACACAAACATTCATACAGGGAGTAAGTTGGGCTTCAGTATCTCGCCCAATGACAATTTGTAATCTGGAGTGCAGGAGCCAGGGGTCGAACCACCAACCTTCAGATAAGTGGACAACCGCTCTACCAACTGAGCCATGGTTGACCCAAAGTGAAGTCAAGTGAAGTCATCATTCAGTCATTCATGTCATTGTGTTGAGCGTGGAGATCCAGTACGTTTCTCTCTGGTTGAGCAGTCTGGGTATTTTACCCTCTCTTTTTGGGACAGTCACGTGTTCACGTACAATGAAGTGTAGAGGGGCTGGAGAGCCATGTTCGGCTTCTTGGTAGGGTTGGCACATAGCGTAGTATTCCTGAGGTGGAATAGGTCACTAACTGCATTCAGCCACTGTTGCTGAAGGCTAGGCCGTCAGCTTTAGAGCTTCAGCTGGGGTAACGGGTAAGTCTGCTTCTGGGGCAAGTTAGTATCATCACACTTTCTAAAGTGAAAGTTATTTCAGACAAAATACCCATAATCCCACATGATATGTTGTCTCACCTTACCCTGACACAATGACAAAGGTGCTGTAGAATGTTGTTTGTGCAGACTGAACAGAACTCTCTAGTCAATTTCTCCCTCGTACAGCCAAACAGATGCACGCACACTCCGAGCGCTGAGGTCAGCAGACATGGGTGTGGATTCCTTACAAATTCATTCAAGGCCTGTTGTCATACGCTTCCTAACCCAGCGCTCATTTTGTGGAGATAAAAATGGAAGGTGGAACAGTTAAACGGACCTAAGTACTCGCGTCACTCGCTGCTTTTCAAGTCAAAAGTGTCTTTGCTCGGCAACCTTCTCCGCGGGCTCGGTACAGAGCAGAGGGCTTAGAGGGATGATGCAACACCTCTGGACATCTAGCAACCTGGTGGAGGTGGGGATTAAGCTGGAACCGAGTGTGCACACATGTTTCAGGTTCGGTTGTGCTGAGAGTTTTTTTTTTTGTTTCACTGGAGTGAAACTGTTTGTGTCCTACACTGCTGCAGTGGTGACAGAGTAGACGCTAGGTGGGTTTACATGGGACATTTTCTTTCTGACTAAGCTGTCCATATAAAGCAACCTAATCAGACACATTTGTAAGGTTAACTGTATACATTCCAGAATGATATCAGGTTGGATATTCAAGTAGGTCTGAGTAACTTGACTCCCCATATCATGCAAACAGAAATTTCACAACGTGAAGCTTCTTCTTAAAGTTATTATTTTATACGTATAATACACAAAAAAGTGATCAAAGCATATTTTTAGGACCATCATGTCCCAAATAAGGGCACTAGAATACAGGAAGACCTGCACCAATTATGAGGCTGGACAAACAATTGAACAGCAGCAGATGCTTCAGCTAAAGAGAGCAGAAGATCTTGCTTGTCTTCCTGCGGAATCAGCTCCTCCTGCTGTGTTTGTTGGTGTCGGCCCGGTATCTGCAGAAACCTGCTAGATAGCATGAGCTACTTGTCATATACACACACAATGAAATTTCCAAGCAGCAGCACTAAAAAGTCTATCTATCTTGGAGATATGACCATCTGATCCCACCTTTCTCAACCAGCGGGCTGCCTGACTTATAAGTACCACAAAGTTACACAAGGCTCATTTACCTGCTCTCGCTCAAAAACCACTGATAGTGTGTGTGTGTGTGTGTGTGTGTGTGTGTGTGTGTGTGTGTGTGTGTGTGTGTGTGTGTGTGTGTGTGTGCGCGTTTTAAAACATTTTTGACTCGAGAGAACTGAGAGACGTCTTTCTACTTAGAAAGGTTTCAGTGATTAAAAGTCCGTCGGGAAACGTTTGTCTATGAAGTACGACCTTAACTCCTAGAGTCAGGATAAATGTCATGAGTTAGCTTCAGGTGAACTTGTTCACACCTGCTGCTCTATAAAGGGCTGTCGACAATAAAGTCAGTGTGGCTGCCAGTCACTTACGTTACATTACAAATAAGTATAATATTTGGTGCCTTTTGAAAGAATAATGTAGAAATCATCATGCAAAAACTAATATTCAAAGTAATCTTATTCTTTTGAGAAATGATTCCTTAAAACCTACGTTATCCAGGACTAGACATGGTTTAGCGTAAACCTAACCCAATCAGTGGAGATAATCAGACGGTGGAATGGTGATAGGTGCAACTTGCAGACTTGAGATTCTGGACAAGTTTAGGTAAATCGTTACGTATTATATATTCTTCTCCCGCATGTATTTTTCAGTGGTGGACGGCCATAGAAAAAAAACTTTCATCTGACTTCAGCCTGGCTCCTGGTAGAACACTGGACCGACCAGTGGATCTTACGAGAACAGGCACTTTTCATTTTTGTTCTATCACAGCAGATATAATATCGTGTCCTTCAGTAACTTTATGCTCGTCTAGAAATGCTATGACTGAATATGTGAGCGACGGATGACAAAACTGTTCGGCTCTTTGGCCCTGCAACATTTACTGAAGGTGTAGGTAGGCTGTGGGTGTTTTTATGTTAAATAAAATGATCAACATGAGTTTGTTAGCCTAAAGCCAGAGACAGTACCGTTGAAATATTGTGATATTTCATCGTTTAGAGAAGAGGTATTAACACCATACTGTAAACATACTCTTACATGCAGAATTCCTGCATTTAAAGGTTTTGGTTTAGGTTTATGTTTAATCAGGAAAAAAACCTTTTAGTATCAGTTCCCCTCAACATGTGAATGCTCAGCTGTAACATTAACCCAAAGGAACGGTTAGGTCAGAGCATTTGTTACTCTGGCGTCTGCGTCTGGGTGGGATACATCTAGCATCAAATCTAGTGACTTTGACATTGACCAAATTGCTATAGTTAAATGACTGGGTCAGAACATCTCCAGAACTGCAGGTCTGGTTGGGTGCCGATGGTCTGCAGTGGTTAGAAACTAAAAAGTAGTCTCAGGAAGGAAGGACTGATGACCCCGGGGGCGGGCTAATGGGCGCCTTAAGCGTAGAGATGCATATGGAGAAAGAAAAGACGGTGGTTCAGTTAGCAGACTGACCGTCCACTTATCGGAAGGTCAGTGGTTCGATGCCCGGCCCGCGCAGTCCACATGTTGAAGTGTCCTTGAGCAAGATACCTAACCTCAAGGTGCTCCAAATGGTGATTCCATTGGTGTGTGAATGATGGCGTGAATGGTCACCGCTCTTGATGAGCATGTGGCGCCTTGCATTGCAGCCTCTACCATCACTGTATGAATGTTTGTGTGAATGTTTGTGTGAATGTTTGTGTGAATGTTTGTGTGAATGTTTGTGTAAATGTTTGTGTGAATGTTTGTATGAATGTTTGTGTGAATGTTTGTATGAATGTTTGTGTGAATGTTTGTGTGAATGTTTGTGTGAATGTTTGTATGAATGTTTGTGTGAATGTTTGTGTGAATGTTTGTGTGAATGTTTGTGTGAATGTTTGTATGAATGTTTGTGTGAATGTTTGTGTGAATGTTTGTGTGAATGTTTGTATGAATGTTTGTGTGAATGTTTGTGTGAATGTTTGTATGAATGTTTGTGTGAATGTTTGTGTGAATGTTTGTGTGAATGAGGGAATGTTGACTAATGTTGTAAAGTGCTTTGAGTGGTGAAGCAGACTAGAAAAGCGCTATATAAGTGGGAAACGGACTGTCATTTACCACTTAGAGGGCAAACCTGTGTTGGATCCCTCGGAAGAGCTACTGCAGCACAGAACTGTCAGAGTAGGAGCAAAGGTTCTAAGACGGTTTGATCATCATGATATAGTATCATACCAAAACCTACGCCTAAAGTTTAGAATCACATTTGTCTGATTATTACTTTGATAGATATAAATCATTAACCATTGTCTTCCTCAGGGTCCAGCTCCAACCTTTTAAGATATGTCTCATTTGAAACCTAACTGAATCAGTGGTTTCAGCTACTATTTCATCTAAGCTCAAGTATGTAACACAATTATTTGTTATATCATAGCAGTAAACTTCCCATGAGCCCTATAAATGAAAGAGAAAAGAAAATTCCACTCTGGAATATTACCTGATCCAAATCTTATGGCGATGTCATTTTCTCATTTTTTCCTCCCAAACTCTATCCATGAAGTTAGAGGCGACAAATGGTGTAAATGCTTCTTTCCCACAGTGGTAAATCACCACTATAATGTAACAGACCTAATCTCTGGACCATTCTCTACTTCTGAATATAAATTTCATTAAGCTAAACTTTTTGAGTAATTCTGCTAATAGACTAACAGACAAATAAAATTTAAAAGAGCCAATATCTCGTTGGCGGAGGTAGATAACCTCTTCATGCAGAGCTCATAGTTGCACCTTTACGACGTTCACTCTGTCTAAACCTCAGAACTGGGAGAATTATTATTAACACAATCATAAATCCAATGTTTTCACATCTGTGAAGCTAGAATTATGAAATGTTTTCTTCATGAACAACAATGATCAAAATATCTGCTCATTAATTTCCCATCAACAGACTCATGTACTTTTAAATACTGATAGATACATTTTTAAGTACTCGCTATCTTTTCTGTGTTAAGAACTTAAAGTCCTGACAACAAACCCCAACAAGATGACTTTGACCCGGCAGCAAACCCGTCTTTCCAAAGGAGACACTGCATCATCAGGGAAAACGTCGATATAAAGAAGTGTCAGCCAAAACAGAAAACAGAGAGCAGGACCATAAATCTTACAGAGCACAGGGTGACCGTTGGCTTGTCACCTTTAAAGTGCATTCCCACATGGAAGTAAAGCCCCTCCCCTTCCCCTCCTCCATTTGGCGTCATTCTGTTTGAAGAAGAATAATGTGTTTAGCTTACAGCTGCTGTAGCTTATGGGGGAGGAAAACAGAAAACAGGGGAGGGGAACCAGTGGGAAAAGAAGAAGCAAGAAAACTCCACCTTTACTCTAACACGCTGTATCTCCACCGGCCTAAAAAACGTTGTACATTTCTACGAAGATGCTGCACTCCTGTCTCCTGTAAAGTTTAGACACACCCATTCCGCCATTTAGGTTAAATGCGTTTGGAGCTGCAGATCATCAGTTAACGCTGACCAGGAAAGAGGCGGGTTGTGAAAATAGTCAAGCAACAACTGGTGTGCGTGAACACAGAAACAACTGTGTCTTGGCACCTGTCTCCTTCACTCCAGGGACAGAGGAGGTTTCATCTGTAGGGACAGCTTGGATGACATCTTCCAATCATCTGACAGAATCTTGGCCTGAGCTCGTGGGCGCAAGACACAACGAGCACCCGTATGAACCAGAAAAAGCACCCAGAGAGAGCCAACCTCCGCCAAGGCACAACCGTACCCTGGGTTTATTAAAAATTCATTCAGGTTTCTCCATTAGTGTTTGAGTTATTGCCAGCCTCTCAATCTACCAACAACTCCAACAAACTCTCTGAGTATCTCTCAAATACTCTGTAGCCGCTCGTCTCCTGGGCCTTCCACTTCAGCGTCTCTTTTCAAACCACTGAGCCTCCAGCTCAACCCCCAGGTGAAAATTGAAGGAATCAAAGGAACTTTTGAAATTCAGATCCAAGCTCCTCCCCCAAAGAAAGATTAAAGGAATGAAACGATCAACAGCAGCATTAGCCCCATTGTGACCTCACCACTGCAAACGGCTTACTGTTTTTGTTTAATTTTAAACTCTGTGAAACACGTTATGTCACCAGAATTTAATCACCTGTAGGGTTAGCCAAAATCTAACTCTGGATAAACATTCATGCAAAACAGTCCAGCGTTTTTTCAGATATAGAAGCAAATGTATAAGAAGAGGTGAAAACATAACTTCCTTGGCGGATGTAAATACAAGAAAGCACCGTGTGCCGTCTCTTTGGTAAGAGCATTCAATACCGATGTACATGAAAGTCGACACAGGGGGTCAAGCAGAGGTTGATGCCTCATGTCTTAAAGCAACTCCTCCATTGGTGACTCCCCTATATGGCAAAACCAACCCATGATCGGAGAGCAGGGCATGCTAGAACAGAGTCAGAGAAAAGCTCCCATCCTCAGGCTGTGTCTCAGCTGAAATAGCACAGGCACGCCCACCAACAGACGCAGAATACACACCAACTGTATAACATTCTATCACACAGTAACAAAAGTCCTTCCAACATTCAGTAATCCCTGAGTGAGCACATAGTTGGCAAATATATCACACAAATACCGATACCATCAACACCAACAGGATCATTAGATAATCAGGCTGGCAATAAACCATTAGCATGGCTTCATCCTAAATAATTTAAGCTACTTGGACACAAAGAGTTAAAAAGTGAAAGGACCAGAGCTGTGGGGACAAGTCTCGCTGTAAGCCTGATGCCCTGCCAACAATCTGACAAAGGCCTCACCTGGAGAGACAGACAGCCAAGCAGGTAACCACCACTACTGCCCCATCCAGCTAAACGACACTAATGCAAAGAAATCATTAACAGTCTCCTTTGTTTTTCTAGTTTCAGTCTCTCCTTTCTAAACATGTGCACAGTTGTTTATACAGAGAGGGGGACTTACCAAAAGCATTGCAGGGTAGTACAGCCCCATCATTGTCTGATCTAGAGGAACAACTGCTGCTGACCAGCTATCCACTTTCCCGTTCCTCCTCCGCTCCTCGTCCCTCCGTGGCTCTATTTCTCCTCCTTTTCTTCCTCTCCCCTGTCTTAGCTCCAAGACCATGAGCTGATTGACGGCTTCAGTTCAATCTGCCTCAAACATTCAAATTCTCCCTCGTTCACTCCCTCTTCCTCCTCCTTCCCTTTGCCGGAACGCAAGCCTCGTCTTCCTGTCAATATCTGCCCCTCTTCTCCTCGTCTCTTTGGACCCACTCCTCTGATCCCCCTCGGGCCTTTCTGTCTCTTTCCTCCTGACAGCCTGAGTCTCTTCTCGCCTCCTTTCTCTCTCTCTCCTCTCTGTGTCTGTCATTCACACACTGGCGTTACATGTCCTGCAGCTCCCCCTGCTTCCTATAGTTCCCACCCCTCTTCTGAAACTTTCCCTCCCTCTCAGCTTCAGTCCCTCCTATCCATCAAAGCATCCATCCTTCCATGGAGCCTTCTAATCCCGTGACTAGATGGATTCAGAAAGCTGCCGTCTTCTCAAGCTCTCGTAGAGAGAAGCCCAACAGGATGGAAGAGGATGCTGCCTTCTTCAATCCACGCATTGGCTGCACGAGAGGGCAGAACCGGGATGCGACCCCCACTGCATTGCAGCTATTTTGATGATTTATTTATTGCATGGCATCCCATCAGCTCCAAAAAGCAGCGGCAGCTTGGCCAGTCCGTGCACAGCTATGCAGCTATTTGCGTGGTTGGATCCTAGATCCCCATCTCTCTGCTGGCGTTGCCTTCAACACACAGATGAAAGCCCCTAAAAAAGAGAAGAGCGCCCGCCCCGCACCCAGCGCCTAGAAACCTCAACTCGAACAAGCATCTGTAAAACGCTGCAATGCACCTTTTTCTTCTGGCTCAGGCTCAGTTCCCCCACTTCCCACCACTGTATTGTAAGGAGGTGCTTAATTTACTGGGATGAGAGTGCAGTTCCTTGCACTGCATTTTCATATGGGAGGGACTGAACTCTGCAGGGGAAAAAAAGCCCTGATGCAAAGCTTTCAGACATCTGCTGAGTCTGGCAAGAACGGGGTCCAGAGGAATGGGGGGATGGAGGGAGAGCAAAGATAAGTGATTGGACGAGGCAGTGGGGGGAAAGTGAACAGCGCAAAAGAAGGGAGCTTGGCTGGAGCAGTGGCGAAGGACAGAGGGCCAGTGGGTGCTAGGGAGAGATAACAGGATCGAGAGATAAACGGATAAAGGGGCTGGTGAAAAAAAGAGAGGGATGACAGGATTAGGGCTGTAAATGAGGAGGATGAGAGGATGAATAGGGGATGATCGTAGGATTAAGTCCACAGACCAAACACAGAGATAAACACACATACGCAGGCACACACACACACACACACACACACAAAATGGATATGTCCATCCCACACTAATAAGATAATTCAGACAGATGCCTGTTTCTTCAACAAATAATCAATAGTTCCAGAAGAATAATCTAGAACACACTTTTTGAGCTGTAATTAGTCCCAGAGGAAAGGAGGTGGGGCCGGGGGGAGGGGGGGGGGATTCTATGCCTTTGCAATACTGCTGTTATTCCATCACCATAACCCTTATTATTTTTGTGACCCAAACAGCAGGAGGCTGACATGTATGGCCAAAGGGCAGGTGTGTGTGTGTGTGTGTGTGGGATGAGCACACACACAGACAAACACACCTTACAGTTTGCAGCAGCAGAACCCACAGCAGCCTGTCACCATTTAGCACACCGATATTGACACAAGCGGGCCTACAGGCAGTTCAAACATGCATACATAACATCAGACAGAAGCATTACCAAGACAAATGGACTGCAGCAAAGAACAAGCCAATCCAGCCTGAGCTTGCCTTGGGTAGCTCCATTTGCATGTTAACCAGCTGCTAGCAAGCCGGAGACTCGCGTGCGCTCAAGGGCAGAATGCATTAGCTGGGACAGGTTTTACGTCGTTTTTAACAGAAATACCACAGTGTGCCTCGGCCTGGAATTTAACAGACCACAAGTGGAGTTCATATGTCTTCCAGGTCACAAGTGCCCTCTTCCCAGGTGTTTGTCTTACAGGAAGACGAGTCCAGGAAGGCAATAGCCAAAACTGGACTATGAATCTGCTCCGACTGTGCAGCTGGTTATTGCATAAATGTATGCCCTTCAGGCGAGATCTCTTAAATAGCTTGCTTCCATTTCTGTTTCAACTCTGCTCCATTTTGGTCTCATCCTCTCATTGCCTCTCTGCCTGCACTCTCGCTTAGAAACTTTGCATTGTGTTGTTGGCTTGTACAGAAATAACTGAACGTTTGGAACAAGAGATGAACTCTACTTAAAGAACGCTGTAATCCGGAGAGGCAAACTCTTACACCATCCCTCTCTCCAAGACTTATTGTTCCCAGGAAAAAATGACCAAGGCTCGAGCAGGACTGTAGAGAGGAGCAGCAAAGGAAAAAATAATAATGCGTGAGAGGGGGTTGAAGTTTGTGAGAATCTCCCTTTATTTGGGGAGGGAGGCTGGGGTCCAATGGGCTCACAGACCAACACTCCCCTCCTGTGGCATTGCCAGAGAGCTGCACGTCTCAAATGTGAGCCTGAGATGTACGCGCAAACACAAACCAAACCGCCGTCTTCTCACATCAAGGGTACCCGCCCCTAAATGGAGTTTGCAGGTGCAGGATCGCACTCCCGCGAACGCATTCTGGGATGGTTTAAGCCGCACGGTGTGCTCTGCTGCTCGGAGGTAGATAAGGAAATAGTCAGTTACCCTGCCGCTGCGCCGCACACGTAAGGTACTCATTACCCGCAGAAATATGCATGGAGAGACCCTCAGAATGAGAACAAGGCAGAAAGACAAAGATAGCAAAGAAAAGAGAGAAAGATAGGAATGCTTCGGGAAACGTGCCGTGTTGAAAGAAGGTAACGGCATAATCCCTCTACATTCTGGGGGGGTCAAGCTTTTGAAAGAGCTGCTCAGTCACCAGCAGTTACTGTTTCATCTCTTCTTCTAGGGGGTATCCTTTATAGGCCATCATAACCGGCAGCAGGGGAAAAGTGAAAGAGCTCCTGCAGAAGTGTCTCCATAATGATGCTGGAGTAGAACAGAAACGAATCCTGCTACTGGAAAACAATATGTTCCCCACAGATCCCCTCTCATACTGATGGGATTACACTCAATAAAGTCACAATCCAGATAATCTAGTAAATATCCTAGAGAGAGTTCCATAATGCTGGATTAATTCAGTCTTTTCTTTTGCAGTGTTTCCCACACATAGACTCTATTTAGGCGGCCCACCCAGGTAAATTAGGAACCGCCCGGGTAAATTAAGAACTGCCCGGGTAGATTAAATGTAAATATTTTTTATCAAAACAATACGCACATTTGTCATTTCATTATGCTCACTAGTCTTGCGTAGGATGAGGAAATGCACACAGACCTGCGGACCAATGGGAACAGCCAGAAGCTGCAGTTGAATTTTGTTGTTTTATTATGCTCTGCCAGAAAGTTAACGTTCACGTTGCCAGATAAACTGTTCTTCAAATAAGAGGAAAAGGGCTTCCAGTTGCAGCCTGGATGTTTATCTCCTCACAACAACGTGGAAAAATAATTAACATTTTGTCCATTAGCTTCATTCTAAATTATAATGGGAATTGCCATACACATGCTAATGGGATTAGTATTGATGGCGCGACCGTGATAAAAAAAAATGAACACGGGTGTTCAAGCAAACAATTTCACTTTGCATATATCTGTGAGATAAACTTGAGAAAGTGTTTGAGAGTTGTGAGGCGCTACTCTTAAATATTTTTACTACGATATGAGAGGCAGACTAAGGAGCCACTGAAGTCCCTTGAGAAAAAAATATATATACAATATTGTGGGCATTATTATTATTTTCTTGTGGGCACAAGATGAGTTACTGTTAATGTATGTACGGAGTTTTATATATACGTGGAAACATACATACATACAAATACACAAACACGCACACACACAAACACATATATAAAACTCTATTCAATTGACTGAAGAGAGTTTACAAAGTTTTATTTTCACTTCAAAACACATATACAATACCGACCATACGTACTTCCTCTGTGATCCTTAAAAATAAGAGCACTTAAAATACACTGCTCAGCGACCGGAAATATAAGTATGTGCTCATGCTGCAAAAAGAAAAAATAGGCTACATATTCAAAATCTGACAGCTTTTCCTCATAGATATGGGATCGTCATCAGAAGGAATCATTTGATGCACATACTGAAGGACAACAGCCATTCAGCTATGCTAGTGGTTTTCAAAAAATGGGCCAGCCTATGCAATGCTGGATTTCTATTACGCGCATAAGATAAGTTATGTGCATAAGATAAGTTATGTGCATAATATAAATTCTTTCTCTTAAGGGACTGAACAGGTGAATCCACTTATTCATACATTTTTCCAACCTCGTGTCTGGATCAAGAGTATCCTATCATTCTAGTTATTTACTGCCAGTTATTTATTTTGTGATGTGAAAATATTTTATTTTGCGTGTTTATTCAATCACAATGGAAATTTATTTTGATATGTATATAAGTCTTTATTTGTTTTTATTTCTTTTTTGTTATTATTTTAAATATTTATTCGTTTGCAAGTGGTAATTTATTCTAATTTGTAAATAGTTTTTGACGTGAACCTAAGAAAGAAGAAGAGAAAGTGATCCATTTTGTTTGGGTAGTTTATAAGTAAAGTAAAAGTAGTTTTGCTGCGTCGCCCATCACCGCAAGTAAATTCTCAAACTGTGGGAAACACCGGAGAAGTCTTTGAACTGAAGCTTCAACATCCGCAGAAAGTCAATAATTCTGCACCACTTCATTGTTTTTCTATTTACATTTCCAGAGGTTTGTAATGAGTCACTCATCTCTTACCTGACTATGGGGTTGATATCCATGGAAACCGGGGTTTAAAGGCTCATTGTTCTGCAAGAGAGAACAGAAAGGAAGAGAGTAGCGTGAGCACCTGGGCTTTCAGAAGAACGACAGGCTGAAACTTTTACATTGTGGCTGAAATGCAGTCGCAGACACAGGCGTCCCCTCCACTCAGTCTCAAACAAGCCAAAGTAAAACTGGGTTCAAAATTCTGCCCTGTAGTTACAACCATTTCACTCACGGTAAAAGCCCGGCTCATTCCTGTACACATTATTTCAACCACGTCCAAAGATAAGACGATGATTACGTTTCTTCATACATACATATAAAACGCAAACGTCATGATCAAACTGCAAAATAGGACATGAAGGGGATTATCTTCAAATATTCAGAGTAATGCCATCACTGTTGAACCATCAATGCAGAATTCAGACCACGCACAGCAACAAATCAAAACCCCTCCCCTCGCCCCCCTCGCCCCCCATCGACCTTGCCACAGAAACCAGTGTTGTGGTTAATTGCTCTGTAATTAATTCTAATTAGATTATTTCTGACGCTCTTCCTCCATTTTCTCTCATGCTATCATTTTCTCCTCTGGTGTTGTTTCATCCTGGCAAGAGCAAAGCCATTGTGTGCCGCAGAGCTAGGTGAGAAGGGGGAGGGGGTCAAAAAGAAAAGAGAAAAGAAGACTGGGAGGCAGGAGGAGGGCTGGAACAATGGGGAAAGTTTCCTAAACGATGATATTTTGACAGCAGGCAGTGAGAGAGATGACACCGGCTCACTCCAGCCTGCTGGCATGCCTTGCGGAGAAAACATGACCGCCCAGAGAGACTCACGCAGAGGAATGAGTCTCACTTGGCAAGGAGGGGAGGGGGAGAATAGGTCGGTCTGGGTGGGTAAGAATTTGAATATTATATACGAGTGCTTATATATATGAAAGGGATGGGTTTTTAGAAAACTGCTGGTGCCTCATCAAATTTAATCTGGAGGGTTGAATATTTGAAATCCATGCGCTGCCCACTGGCCCGGATGTACCCCGTCATTTAGCAAACAGCTTGAGTGTGGGTCTTTCAAAGCTACAGCAATGACACGAGCAGCACTTCTGATGGGTGTCGGAAGAGTTAGCCCCCCGGCCACTCACCACCCTCTGCCTCCATTGGGAATCACTTCCTGATAGCGTTCACCCAGCCAATAGAGGGCAAACGATGAGTCGGGGGGCTGGAGTGATGTTAGGCTGACACGCTGTCATGAACGCTTATCTGAGACAGGCCCTACTCAAAAAATTGAGTCAAACCTCAACCTGAGAGCACAAACAGACACAAAAGCGATTAAAGTTGCCAAATAGTTGAAGAATTTGGGTTGTGTGAAGAATTTTTGTTGAAAAACATTGAATAGTGTTGGAGATCTGCTCCAGAGACTAAAACGAACCCCAGAAGGAGCAGCATCTGAACCATAGAAACAGGAAAAATAAAACGGACCAAAGTCCATACACAGGGAAATTCAGACGGTCAGTTCTTGGTTGTTGTGGGTAAAAAGATTTGTGCAAAAAAAAATATGCAAGGGTTTTTGAGTTCTGCTCCGGAAATGAAAGATGACGGACGAGGCCCATTCCTATGCCCCCCTCCTCACCTCTCTCAGCGGTGGATAGAAACGAATGTCATGATGCATGGATGAAGGAAAAGGGAAATGGGAGTCTAGACAAAGTGCGATAGTCGCAGGCCAACGGGGGGATTAGAGGACTGTCATTAAAATATGGCGCATTTGTGAAGAATAGGTAAGAATGAAAGAAAAAAAAAACATTTTTCTTTCAATGCCGTGGGCAGTAAACTCAGTGTGTGTGTGTGGGTGTGTGTGTGTGTGTGTGTGTGTGTGTGTGTGTGCAGACTCGGGGCCCGTCCTTGCTTTACGCTGTCTAAAACAGTTCTTTCTTTGTCTGCCCTCTCCATTTCCTGTTTCATCTGGAACCAATTTCCCCCTCGTGCCTTGTCCCCAGGGGGAACACTCTCCTTGGTGCGCCGCACTTAGAGGGGAATGGACCGGCTCATACTCAGCCAAACGGTGACTCTGTTAACGGCCGCTTGTTGTCACCACAGCACGAACACAACACGTTTGGGGTTCGGCGCAGACCCTCTTGCGTGCATCGCTCTCGCCAGGTTCAACCAGAATGAGAAAACTTTTTCCACTTTAGATAATAAGAGTTGCGTGCCGGAATTTCAAACAGGACCGAACTCATGTCTGACTTAAGTAGAGTCTGACAAATACTGAAGAGTCTGACGCAGTGTTTCATCAATGTGTGTGGGTGAAAAGTTCATTTAGCAAAGACGGTGAGGAAATGTGATAATGGTGCAGCATTATTACACAAACGTCCAATTACAGGTGACTTATGTTGAGAATTAGCAAAGTCGCAGTCGCGCATAAAGGCACTGCGAGGAAGAGTGGAACGCCAGAGGTCCCGAAGAAAATTATACCCCTGCATCAAATTATAAAGGCCTTGTTGGTTCTGCAGTGGAGAGAAGAAAGCAGCAGGAGGAGTTTACGCAGGAGAACCGGAGGGGGGAAAGGGTTGAGTATAGCAACATCTGGAATCAATCTGTCGGCAAGAGAGGAGGGAGGGAGCCGAGTGGATGGATGGGGGAAGGAGAGAGGAGAAAGAAAGAGCAGAAAAGAAAGGGCAGAATCCAGAACGATCTTAAAATCTGGGCAGAAACGACCAGACTGGAGGAGGAGGAATGTGGGGGAATATGACGAGCAGGGCCAAGAAAGGCGTAGAGAAATATAAAGCAGTAAAACATTTGTGAAACGGAGACAGTGAGTCATATGTTAAGAATGCCATGTGATTTATATTTTCTGTAGGGATGGGGGAAGGGACTGAATTTGATGCCTAGTTTTCAGAGACTATCGTTTACCCACACACACTAAAGCACACATGTATGTAACCACAACTCCCTTTGCCATATGGCAGTGCTTCCAGGTAAATTATGGGCTAGCGTGTCTTGAAAAGAACGCAAGAGGTACCCGCATTTTGAGATGTGAAAGAAACCCCACCATTTTGAATGCTCAGCTATACAGTCTTTGAGTCAGGAGGAGCCTTTGAAGGCGCCGGCGGGATAACTGTGAGCTTCAGACTGCCCTCGCAGGGATCAGCAAAAGCAGAGAGAGGAGAAAAAAAGTTGCTCATATAAACACACTTTGTCTCTTTCTCTATGCGTCCGCCTTGACTCCACAGAGAGCAACGCTGAAGGGCGTCTCTCATGTTTATTTGCACTCTACTTAACTCCCTATTTTAGGAGACGGAGTGAAGTCAGGAGCAACGTTGCTGGAGCAAACCGGTAGGAGCAAGGGACGAAAAAGGAGCAACAGTGGTGAAGGAAGGCAAAATGACATGAGGTCAACAGATGGTGAGAGGGGAGGGAAATCAAGGGAGGAGGGAGCGGGGTAATTAAGGAGGCTGCTGTAGTCACCACCGAGCCTTAACCCAACAGCCTGAGGAGCTGGACTGCTCCATGGTTTGGAAGTCTAACGGTCTCAATTAATAAATGTATGAAAATCTCACCTGAAACCAGCACATCCAGAATCTGACAAGAACGCCATACTATTTACTGCAACACCCTCAACAGAAGGTTTGATGATCTACTAGGAGCCAGAATCAACAGTCAAATGACTATTTACAGCCTCGCTAACATAGCAGGCACTGACACATGGAAAACCAGTCAGTCAGACGTGTTGTCTGCAACCACTGGCCCAATATAACCGGCAACCTCAACCTTCTATGAAGTCAACAAGTCATAACTTATAAAGAACATCAAAAGAACGAGACACACCCCAGCTTTGTTTTCATTTTTATGTGTGAAGTTTTGGAAATGGCGCAAAAATTGAAGAAAAAAAGAAGAAGATGCAAAGTAGGCGTGTTTCCATCAACCATTTTGGAGCTGATAAACTCTATCCTGGTTAAGCCTGGTTCAGACTTTAGAAGATTTTGATTCTGATTCAGCTATCTCATCGGTCTATTCTCATTTCAACTGAACGTCATACCAAAAACGTGCTTCCATGGAACCTTTCCCTCTTCTTCTTCCTTCTTCTTTCCTCCTGATGGTGGATGAGGATGGTGGGATAATGAATACGTTGTTTTCATAGTCGTTTCTCGTCATGTTGTTTCAGAGATTAGGTGAGGAGCTCAGACATCCGGAGGAAGATCGCAGTGGAGCCGCTGCTCCTTTGTGTCGAAAGGAACCAGTTGAGGAGGATCATCGTCTGATCAGGGCGCCTGTCTTTGGAAGTTTTTTCAGGCCGGTCCAACTGGTAGAAGCCCGTGGGGTAGACCCCGAACACTCTTGAGAGACTGGCCTGGGAAATCCTCAGGTTCCAACAAAATGAGCTGGAGAGTGTTGCTGGGGAGAGGGATGTCTGGAATGCCCTTCCCAACCCAACCCCGGATAAGAGGGCGGAAAATGGAAAATGGAAAATGGAAAATGACGCTGTATAAACTATTCCTGAAGCTGATATCTTGTGTTTGTTTAGAAATTTTGTGGGAATAAAGAAAGCAATCTTTGCAGAAAATGAAGCAATACTTCCTTCTGACCAACAAAAACGGTGGCTTTGGCTCAGGAGGAAAAGCTAGACTTAAAATGAGCTACTTTTACCAGGCAGAGTTGGCACTGCACATGGTTCGCATTTACTTCTTGTTTTTGGAGAGAGAGAAGGTTCCACACTGAACTCTTCTCTGGCTGCTTCATGTCTCTGCTGTTTTACACGCCCCACACTGGTAATAGAGGCAATCTCCTTGTTTTACTGCTTTCCTGAGATCAGACTATCATAGCAGTTGTAATAATAAACAGAATGATAAAGGTAACTATGACACGTTACATAACTGAAGCAGGTTAGCTCTGGCGGTGGAGGAATATCACATCCTTGATGTAAACACTGGTTTAAGTTGAGGTGGAGCTCTTGAACAGACGGACAACGCCGACCCGCTACAGCACTGCTGGGCAAATACAAAGCACAGAATCTAGTGAAATTGGTCGAGCAGATTAAACAGTAAAGCAGTACAGTATAATCTTACGGGGAAGGAATGCTCATAAAGCGTTTGTTTTCACCATTTACAGGCTCATAACGTTAATATGTGTCTTACCACATGGACAGAATCCTACAGAGACACACGTGCGTCCGTTTACCTCAGCGAGATTACATTTTAGAAGAAGAAGAAGCCTTCATTTGTCACAAACAATCATAAAAGCACTAAAATGTAGCAAAGTTGATTCTCTGAATTTAAAACATCCCTGAGGAGCGATGGGCAGCTATCTGCGGCGCACGGGGAGCAGACTGCGATTCAGGGTCTTGCTCAAAGCTCCTTCAACATGTAGCCGGTTGGGGCTTGAACCCGCCCCCTGCCAATCTTGCGATTGGGAGCAGTTGCTCTACCCACTGAGCTACAACTGGTTTATTTCAGTACGTTTCAGTTTCTCTCTAGTTTCTAAATCAGCCGAAAACGATCGATCCAATTTGGATCACTGTAGAACCCCATGTGGTATGAATGGCATTTGTTGAACATTCATATGGCCAAAGTCGTGAATGGGAAACGCACTTTGATTTTCACTGACGAAGATGGATAGAGGAGTTGCCGGAGTCACTTCATTTAAGAGGAAGTCTTCGCCAACATCCTTTGCTGGGTTATCCGACTCCGTGATCAAACTCTGTGTCCCCTTTGAAGCTGATGTTTGCTAGAATACTACGGAATCTCCCTTTGACTGCTGAATAGAAAACACATGTTGTCAGCGTCTCTGAAACCAGTGTCACCCGGACTTGTTTAGTTTTACCCTCGATGAGCCTCCTTCACAACCTTCTGCTTTTGTTTAGCACTTCCTGTCAAATTTTTCTACTAGTTGTGGCACCGTGTCTGTCTCTACTGATCTGGTGCCTTTGTCATCGTATGAGGCTGATCGTTAAAGGTGGTCCGAGGATGGCTCCCTCGGAAACAAAAATTTTAATAATATGATGATTCATCATTTTCAAATCTTGTACGAAGTTAAAGTTTGAGTAAGGAACCAGTTGTCGAAGATCATCATCTGATCAGGGCACCTCTTTTCGGAAGTTTTTTCCGGCAGGTCCAACTGGGAGAAGCCCGTGGGGTAGACCCCGAACTCTCTTGAGGTACTGGCCTGGGAATGCCTCAGGTTCCGACAAAATGAGCTAGATAGTGTTGCTGGGGAGAGGGATCTCTGGAACGCCCTTCTTAGCATGCTAAGAAGATAATAGGGAGAATAAATTTTATGTTTTATTCACGTGATCCAACCGAATTTCACAGTCGGTTAGGATGTCAAAACTTCTGCATTCTAAGCCAAACTTTACACGCGGCTAAAATAACCGGGCGAAGAGTCGGGTTTATGAATAGAAACAAAACCAGTTGTTTTGCTTCAATTCGTTTGCAAACCCAAAAAACAGCCATCAGCGCAAACATGTTGTCAAGACATCTTGACAAAATGACACCAAAAATCACTCAGGCGAGTAGAGGGTTTGTTTTGTTCCGCTTCTTTGAAGGCATTGGGAGTAATTACAGAGATTAATCTGACCAGAAATACATAACAGAAGTGTTTTGTTTTTTTTGAAGAATGCAGTGGAAGTAACAAGACTGTCGACATTGTGTATGTATTCTGACCTGTTCAAATTAATCTAATCCCCTCCCCCATGCGTTTGTTATTCCAAGTGTATGACATTTCGTGGTGAAAATAAAACTTTGTACGCCTGCTCCAGTCCACTATATGTTATATGTTGGCTTAGTTCAGAGACTTCAGGGCTCGGGGCCGGCTCTGAGCTCTAACTAGCTTTAGTCGCTCTGCTAACGCAATCTTCTTTACCTACTATGTTCCTCGCACTGATTAAACGTGAAATGTGTGATTAAGTTCATTGTGCCGAATGTTTTCGGGGTTGTTCCTCAACAGGTTATTTCGTCCTTACTGGTGTTATAAATTGCAAGCTTTGTGTTTTTCTGGTATACTTGATATATATACTGTGATATGTTTAGAGCCGTGGTAGCTCGGCCGAGTTACGATTTCTTCAAACTCAGCATCCCCTCTAGTTAGTAGTACTAAGCATCTAACCCAGGATCAACTATTATTCAGACAGCAATGACTCTGGGAGCTCCTTAGCCCCGAGCGGAGGACGGGATGTACCGCCATGTGACAGGGAAGGTAAATATTTTTATGAAAGTATTCAAATGTGAAGTGGCACACTAGACGAAGAAGCTTGGATGTTATAAGTCACACGGTCATTGCTCAAGCATAGCCAGTTCACCAGAACGGCATTATGTGGCTTTTCTTTTTTTTTCTTTTTTCGGAGTGTAAACAAACAAGGGTTTTCTTTTCAGCGCTGCGGTACAATCTTTGCATTAAAAAAGGGTTTCTGGTGACAGATCCCTCTAAAAACTAGAATATAGAGAGGATTCTTTGGAATAAAGGCAGAACTAGATCCAAACCTTTGCCATTCAAACTGTTTTACACGTACACCATGTTGCAGCTCCAGTACAACTGTCAAAGGGGTGAACCGGGTCTGTAACCGCGGCACGTCATCACGCCCCCTGTTTGTTCTGTCAATCACATCCATACCCATGGTGCGTTTGAGGGCTTTTCCCTCAGATATCTATCCTCTGCTCATTCCAATCCTAGCCGAGAGTGGGGAGACGTTTTAAAGGTCACATTAAGCAAGATGTAAATAAGAGAAAATATCAAAACGGCAGAGTTCTTTAGTATTCAAACTCAGGACTTTGCTTTTAATCCTGTGTCCTTTGTGGAATAAATACGTGTCCCTTTAAGCAAAAAGGGATGATGTTAAATGTCAAGACCAGGTATTAATTCCTTTTGTTTATAACTTGATTATTCTTATATCATATTATATCAGCGTCTGAGTTTAGTTTCATTTTAAAAGTCAGAAGCGGTCCGTCATCCCATGCCCTGTAACTTGCACCGATTATTCGTGCAAAAAAGCTTCAGCGTCCTCTGTCAGATAAAATTATTTCTATCTTTTATGGCAAAGCCTGTGGTGCACCATGGGAATTCATCACGTAATAATCCCGAAGCTAGAACACAAGTCCGTGTGAGGTTTCACATTATTTGATTACAATCCTTTTTTCCTATTTTTTATTTGGACCTAGTAGCTGCTCTTAAATCAACGCAGACAACAGACTGGATCAAAGTGTATTTCATGATTGAAATTCCCGTTATTGGTGACTGCGCAGTGACAACGCGTCACAGATCACCCCACGTAGGGGAAAGAGTGTATTGACATTTGGCTGTGTGTGTGGCTGGAGATGGGAGCACAAATGACAGTTTGGGGGCAGCCTGGGGGAGGTGGCTTGTAGAGTGGGGGGAGTAGTGACATGATGACCATAAAGGGAGATTTAACATGAGAGTGTCATGTTAAGTTGTTCAAACCGTCAGGAGTGTGGAGAGTAGAGAGAGAGAGACTACAATCCAGAGCCTGGGCTCTATTCCAGTCCCGTCTTTATATGAATGGCGCCGTTCCTTTCTGCAATCTTATTATTTCCACATGCTTTGACAATCACTGCTGCACCAGTGCCAATAAAGCACGGTGAACTGAATACGACACACACACACACAGGTACACACACTGACAGGAGGGAAGAGTGAGTTGAGCAACTTTGACCGGGCAAATTTTTAGCTTATCGTCGCTGTGACAAAGGTCAAAGGTGAGTCTTCCGCTCCGCCGAGGCTCAAAGTGTACGAGCTATCAATGTTCAGCAGGAGAAGGAGCGCTGTGAGGCTAGCCCGGCGAGTGTGTTTGACCCTCCGTATAGAATATTAACACTCATCAGAACAGGATGACCCACAGCCTCCACCGCTCCGTAATGCTCTTCCTCCAATGAGGACATTCATTCTTTTGCGTGAATAATCCCGGGGGTGACTTTTGAAGGACGTTTTGAAGCTCCTGCTATGAGGAGATAATGTGGGTACTAGCAGATTACTCATGTACGGCTCCAATGTTCTGCTCGACCAGAGTCCAGTGGTTATTATAGGAAAGTAATCAGCAGCGGCATAGCTAATCTACAGAGGAACAATAATTGTCTGGGACCATATCCTACCTTTTGTCCGGCGTGTTGACCTTTTCCCTGAAGCCTTCATCACTTATGGGATACATATCAGTGATCAAATGGAACATGATGTTTTCAGTCTATCTTTGTGATCTGGATGGATATGATGGCTTTCATGTTTAATCATTGTTGTATCATTTGCTATTTGTCACTGTAATTTGAGCTGTTTATATTTGTACTTTTGATATCTGATACAGTTCACTTTCATTTTATTTATTTCTGTGCCTGTCAGGTGGATAGGAGTATTTTTGAAAAGCGCTCCGTGAGTAAAACGTATTATTATAATTGTAATAATGAAATGCTCCAGTTGTGCATCGGCCGGCCGATCGATCGGGACCGGGAGGCCTAGTTTGATGAAATTGGCAATCGGGCAAGCAGCCACGCTCCGTGCAGTTTGCCCGCATGTGTCGTACACGCACGCCAAGCATGAGCTACCGCGACTCTGAACATCTCACAGGTAAACCAGAAAAACAAAAAGCTTGTAAATTCTAACACCAGTATGGAAAAAATAAGCTGTTGAGGAACAACCCCGAAAACGTTCCACTTAATCACACATTCCAAATATAATCCACATTCCAAATATAAGAAGCTAACGTTAGCAAAGCAACAAGCCTGCTGTAACTATGTATGTATGTACGCGGTCAATTATGGTTTTAAAACCTGGGGACAAAAGAAGCTGCAGCAGAAAAAACCCGGAAGCGTTTGGCACAATGAACTTAATTAGACATTTCAAAATGAATCACCCCGAGGAACACAGAAAGTTTCAAGATGCTAAGAATGGTAGAGAGGCTAAAGCTAGCGACAGCAAAGAGTTAGCATAGCCCCTAATCAATTTACATGAATTTATTTTCAATTTGAAATGTCATACAGTTGGTTTAGGAAACGCACCACGGTCAGAATACATTCACAATGCCGACCAGTTTCACCTCCACTGTGGTCCTTCGAAATAAGAGCACTTCAAATGCAATATGATTTTAAAGCCCTAAGCGAAAAAACATCGGTAGGAGCTGGTCAGACTTTATAAAGAAGAAGAGCAATCGGTCAAGACAATTTCTATCGTTTAATTTCTGTTTCCACCGCCTTCTGTCATTTGTAAATCCGTGACTCTCTAGACTAAACGTTACCGTTACTGTCTGGTTTGCACGGGCACCGCTGTGATTGGTCAGGCAGCGGTTCATGGTTTGCTGCTATGATTGGAAGGCACATTTTAAACATCAAAGTCACTCAGTCATGTACGATTTGTAGCGAGAAGTCAAAATCATGATCGAGATTGAAATGGGATCAACTGTGAAGTCTAATATTTACCGTTGTGAGTAAATGCAGCAATATTTTACCTTACAGTCCGTGAAAAAGGCCAGCTCATTATTTAAATTAAATGTATTATTATTATTATTAATATTAATCTGAAATCATCTAAATTATCCTTTTTTTCCCTCACAGTCTATAAAAAGAAAAATTCTACTCCAAAAAAATATGGCTATGTATTTTTCCTGATTATTTATATAAACAAGCTACATTTGATCTTGACTCAATGTATTTTTTTAGTAATTAATCTATCATAAAAAAAATTATAAAAGATTATGTTCAATGATCAATTAAATAAATAAATAATGTCAAAGATTAGATTTTAGAATATTTTTTTAAATCAATGGGTTCAGTCTGCGTTGGTGTAAATGGTAATACTCCATCTCAGCGATCTGTCCATTCATATCAGCCCACCCCCCGTCTGACCCCCCCTCCGTTTGTGCCGGCCAGTAAAACCGATCAGTCGGGTTAATGCCCTCTGCTGAGCATTTGATCTCGTTAGCGCGACACAAAGCCTCTTTGCTACCAATGATACGTCAAATCTGCTCTGCAAAACAGAGTGCAGACTGATAGATAGGTAGAAACTGAACTCCCACTGCATCCGAGTGGACCTCGGCAGCGGCGCCTGGGGGGAGTCGTGTGGATGCTCCTCACAGAGAGAGGCGATAAAAACAAGACATGGAAGAAGGAGCATGAATAAGGGATATTAAGACAAACATGTAAGGGAAAACAAGAGTCAAGGCTGTCGTGGAGCTGGAGAGGGAGACGTAAAAAGGATTGATTAATGGTATTGCATGGATTGGAGTGATGGAGGATGATGTGCAGGGGGGGTGATGTCGGGGAGGGGGAGATGGTATAGCCCAGAGGGAAGAGGGAGGGGTTGTTCGCCTCATGACACACTCAAAGCCTGTGAACCAGGAGTCAATTAGCAATCTCGAAATATGCTTGGGGGGAGACAGAAGAGGGGTGGGGTTGGGGATCAGAGGACAGCTAGAGGGGAGAAGGGGAAACAGGGATGTGGGGTCTGCAGCTCCAGCAGGGGAGGAGGGGGACCAGGAGAGCAACAAAAGGGAGAGGAGGCTGCTCTCATTTATTACAGTGCTGATTTACAGTCAGCATAGAAGGTCGGCAGTCCGCTTCTTCATCCTCTCAGCGAGAGTACTATGGTAATGTGAGGTGCATCTACTTATGACAGCATCCTCTGAACTCACCCACCTCATCCTCACTGCCTGACTCTCCTGTGTTAGAGCCCTTTTCTTTTTTTTCTTTTATTATTTACCCTTTCCAAAAAGTGTTCAACTCTTCATCTTCACTCAGAGCCTAACCTCCAGTCTCTCCACTGACTGATAGTCTCCTGCAATCCATCACTCTCCCCGGGATCTCATCCTTCATCATCGTTCCTGATTTAGGCAAACTAATCATGTTGGTTTCCTGCCTCCTCTATCTCTCCTTGCCTCCTTCCTTTCAGTCTCCTTACATCAATCCATCCCTTTTCTTTCTCTTTGGCGTCTATCAGTCCATTCAGACCCAGCTGTTTATTTGTCTTTGTCCTCCACCTCCGTCAATACATTCCTCTCTCTCTTCCTCTTCCCTCTGTTATTAGTCCACTCTCTCCCAAATCCATCATGACCCTTCGTCGTTCCCCAGCGATCAATACAGTTGATGGGCAGGAAGAATCTTCCTCATGCCAAGCTGCTCATTGCCACATCGTCTTTGCCGTCGGGCCGTAACTTCTCCCCATCATCAGAGCGTCGTCATCGCAGCAGGTCAGGAGTACACATTGTTTAAGTATTCTAATTCCCAATTACCTGCAGATGACCTCAAATCATGTCCGCCTCCCCTTCCCCTGCCGCCCCTTTCTCTGGACTTCGACAGTGAACATCAGCTCAATATTCCCCGGTCAGTGTTTGGGTCATGAACCCTTCACAGCATCAGCACAGTCAAAACGTCACGTGGACACGAGTGAGAGACTCGTTTACTACAATACACACTGGTCAGTTTTTCAAAGGGGGGGATTACCGCTGATGTCCTTCTGTCTCAGCAGTCGAGTCATGAACGCAAGGAAGAGCGGTGTTAAGAAGGGACCCTCGGGCCCCCCACTCCCTCAACCGGCACCAAAAGGCTCTGTTCTTTGTCTTTAGCAATGGTGACCCCTCCCCCAATCCCTGTCTGCTCCCTTTTAACACCTAGCCACAATCAGCAAGGGAGGGGGGGCCTGAGCTATCTAAGCTGCATGCAGAGTGTGTGTGGGGGCTGATCTCAGCTATGAGATCATATATAAATATATATTAAAGTGCGTTTGGGAAGGCAGTGTGCTGCTTTTCTCCAGGTGTGGGTTTACTTTCCATGACACAGACATGATGAATGGGTCTGATGTGAGATCTGCTGCTGTCTGTCATGGCAATGGAGCCTGGATCATGTTACCTTTGTCTAGCTCCCCTCACTCACAGGCTCCAGGAGATCAGCAAGACGCCCTTAAAGCTACCGAGAAAACCTTCTCAATGTATCTCCCTTGAATGATTCTGTGTTTTGCTGAGGGTGTGATGTGGATGAGAGAAAGTGGCCTATGAAAACATGAACCACCATCTCCTCCTGATGCTGAGGAACAAAAGCTTTTATTGCATAAGAGAGGAGGGGAGGGCGCGTGGACTTGGTTAAAATGATGCACACATGAAGCTGGGATGGAAACAAACAAAAAAAACACACAGATGTGAGTCACTGATAGCGACGCTTGGATTCCTACCTGTCCGATGTCACCAACCACACTCCCGGTTCCGTCTATCCTCGGTCTCTTGCACTCCGCCACGGGTAAGTCCGTCAGGGCAGCGGCTGTTTGAGCGTCGGGCTCCGGGTCTCCTCGCTTCATCCCCCGGACAGCTGCTGCCGCTGCTGCGCCGGGGCTCGCAAGGGATCCGGCCGCGGGATCGATGTCCCTCTCCCGCTCCATTAATCCCCGATTAACGGGTAGCATTATGGATGCAACGTCGGTCGACATTAACATCGGAGGGCAGACGGTGAGCTATCAGAAGTCCGCTTCACCTCGATCCTCACAATGCCTCTGGCTCTCCTCCAAACAGCGGTAATTCTGAGCAACTCCTCGCGCCGATTATTGTCTCCACTCGCCAGCAGCTATCCCAACATCCTGAACAGAGCAGGGCTGTGAGCGGAGTAGCTGAAGGAGAGTTTGCCTGGAGGCTGACCGACGACCTATTTCAATGAAGCGCTCCGTCCGACTCCTGGATGTGTGACAGGCTAATTAGCTAGCTACCATCAGCTAGCTGCTAGCTTCACATTCCGCTAGCTCCGACTCTCTCTCTCTCTCTCTCTCTCGCGCGCGCTCGCTCTCTCTCTCTCTCTCCCTCTCTCACACACACACACGTCTCTCTGCGCCGACA
Organism: Lophius americanus; assembly: GCA_037951165.1. Taxonomy (NCBI): domain Eukaryota; kingdom Metazoa; phylum Chordata; class Actinopteri; order Lophiiformes; family Lophiidae; genus Lophius; species Lophius americanus. The sequence continues at coordinate 1,115,908 of JBBDHG010000085.1, read as the reverse complement.
CGATAAGATTAGCCTCTTCTTCCTCCTCGTCTGCGTCCTCTAACGCTTCGGACTACCGCTTTATAGCAGCTGGTTTTCTCTGGACGTCCGCTCCTCGCCGCTCCGCCGTGGATGTCTGCGCTGCTCGGGATCACCGTCTCCTCTGCTCAGAGTCCCGGTGGCTGAGAACCGGAGAAGAGAGGGAGCCACAGTCTGCTGGTCCGCGGTCAGATCAGTGAGCCATCGCCCAGAGGAGTGTGAGGGAAAGGGCTGATCTGAGATCTGCTCTCCCGCTGTGTCCTCCTCCTCCCTCCTCCCTCTCTACCTTCTCCCCACCGCTCCTCCTTTCTCCTTTCTCCTCTCTCCTCTCCAGATGCTGCTCTCCTGCCAATTATCCTCCAATAAACGAATAAAGATTCGTGGATGATAAAGAATGTTATAAAAATTGTGCTTTAGACTGTTACCGTTTGATGTGACTTTGTATATTTTACTCCATTTTTCTGTTGATGAGAGTCTAAATTCCTCAGTGGTTTATTATTATGCGTATTTAAAGAGCCGTAAACTGTCACTCATTTCTTAATAAATCCACTCAGGATAAATAAATGCACAAGTGAATCTTTTTTGTTAATTATATGAGAAAATGTGCACAATAAAAAACAGACTAAAGGCAGATATGAAGTTTATACTGGGAACATTTGACCGCAGGGCTGTGGTAGAATGTTTCATGATATGTTACAAAAGAAGAAAAATGATAATTATTTAAAGAATGTGTCTTTAGATTCAGAGTCAAAAAAAAGGAAATCCCAGATTTTGAAAGTTATCAGTAATTACATTTTGAATTCACTTTTTTTGCTGAAAGTCCATGAATTAATTTAAATTTACAATTCACGTGTGCATGTTTAAAAGATATTCCTTTAAAGCAGCTTTACTTATTACTGTTCAGGTTCTATTACTCATCCAGTGAAAACCAAATAGGCTGAATTGTTGTGATTTTTATGGGATGAGATTCTCATAAATATTTAAATTGACTTTTTGATTTGATGAGAAGTCGATCTTTATACCGCTCCTCGAGTAGACAATAATTAAATGCTGACGGTGACCATCTTTATGAATAATTCTCCAATAAACCAAATCAGATTAAACATTTCAGGAATAATAATAGAGTGTGTAAAAAAAAATGCCCACGATCAAAACAGACTAACGGCACAAATAAAGTATCAAAACGCTACTTTTTCCCACAGAACGGTGTTGGATAGTAACCAAGTACATTAACTCAACTACTCTACTTAAATACATCATTTGGGTATTTGTACTTTCAGTTTTAATTCTTTTCTTTTTTCTTTTCTTCTTGTATTTCTCAGAGGGAACTATTCTACTTCTACTCCACCTCTCGTGTCTGACAGCTGCAGGAACCCATGGGTTTCAGATTACAGCTTCTGACCCCTTCCTGCGCTGTGATTCTGAATGTTTGTGACACACTGGAGGATTCAGGGTTCCTTCATGGGCTGAAGACATTCTCCTACCCGATAAGACAAATAAGCAATTTAGAAACCATCTGGGATTATTCAAATGTCACACAGCTGAAAACAGGCGGATTTTAAGAGAAGCAATTTTTTGTTAGTTTTTTAGTTGCTGTTTTGCTGCTGCTTACAGTCATAATTTATCCGCTAATAAATCTACCGAGATTACAAACTTTACGAAAAATAATGTACTTTTGATTTAATGAACTGTTCATTTCAAGTATATATTTCTTTTAAAAAAAATGTGACTGAACCTTTTTCATAATACGACGCAGTAGCAGTAAGTATATGCTAAAGAGCAAGGGGCCGAGGACGGAGCCCTGGGGGACACCACACGTCAAAGGCGTTGACCCTTGATGAGGTCCTGTTCAAGAAGAATATTTCTTCTGGCACACTAAGGCATGTGGGGATTATTAAAACAGAATTATGTACCTTGATACAAAAACCAAAAAGTCTAATAATGGTAAAATAATTTTATGAAAATGCTTCCTAATTAAAATGTAATATTTGTCTTTAAATACAAAATGTCATCTTTATAAATGTATTTTAATCACTTCAATCATTTTGTTTATAAACACTTGTGTACTAGAGTGTTTTTAATAGTGTATTAGATTAAAAAACATTAATAATTGCCCCCAAAGAAATTAAATATGCAAAAAAAAAGAAAGAAAAAAAAAAGTCATGTTTTTCCACTGTTTTTTCTGTCCTGGTGATGACGAGGGTGAGAAGAATATACACTTTAAATATGTAAATCTACTCCTGGCGCAGTAAAGGGGTCTCTGTCGGTGTTTTCCCATTAAAGGGGATGTTGTTGTGTTGGAGATAAGTGCTGAGATGTTAGAGTTTACTCGATTAAAAACGCCTCTCAGATGTTTGCTCTAGAAGATCGTCATGGTCCTCAGGCAACCGTATACCTTCTTCTCCCACACGCCTCCTTTCATCAAAGACAGTTTGTAAATAGTTTATTTGGTTTATAACGTTTAGGAGGATGAGCTTTTAGAGGAAGGAGAGGTCCTTCGAAGGACGGCCCTCGGGCTTCATCAAATTTACTCCATTTGCTTCCCTGGATTCTTTCCATTCGGATTACTTCAGCCTTATTAGACTTTTGTTGGTCCGTTCTAAGTACCTAATCAAATAGGACGTTCTAATTAGCCATGATTGTTTGCCTACACCTCCTTGTCGGCCCCTCCGGTCTGCGATGTCCCCCCAGGGCTCCGTCCTCGGGCCCTTTACTCTTAAGAATGCATACGTATACGTAAACATATGCTGCAGCTGGATCATATAATAGAAACAGGTTCTGTCACATTTTCTTCAGTAAGATATAGAAGACTCAAAATGATCCAACTAACAGCATATTAAAACTTAATACTTAAATAATTTTCTTTTAAAAAGAATAGACTGGGTTTGTCATTTTAAAGGAACAAATAATAAATACGATTTAAAAAAGAAAAGTGGGTTATTAGGAAAATGTATTGCCAGAAAACTGATGATACTATGAAAATATATATTTCTTTTAGAGGACAGTGATGCTTTAAAACAGACCCTGTCGATTTTATAGATTAATTAAAAATACTGCATCAGCCAAAAATAGTTGATACCAGTCACAGGTTGTAAAGTTGTGGCTGATTGGTGTGTGATGCCGCTTTAGTCTTTTTTTTTTTCTTTTTTTTTTGTTTGGATGAGTGCTTGAGTCTAAGTTCAGCAGAAAACGAATATTTTGTTTTAAAAATGTTTTCTGATAATACTTCTATTATTTTATGTAAGAAAATGAAATATATTATTATCATTATTATTATTATTATTATTATTATTATTATTATTATTATTGTGTTGAATCTGATATTTGTAGTGGAGTATTTTCAAGATGTTTCACCCACCACTCTGTGGTAGAAATTGTCCTTATACACTAAAATAAAATAAATAAAGTATAAATAATAGGAGTTGAAGAAGTATTTTAGTTACTGGTAAAATTTCTGTCAACATTTGAATGAACTGTTTTTCCGTTAAATGGAGTCAATGATGAATATATATGATGTAAGATGAGAGTTTACAGTTATTAGAGACAGGAAAACTCTTTTAATTTATAATATGAATTATTAACACTTTAGTAAAAACATTAGGTTAAAACAGAAGTTTCCCTAAACCTTAGATTTACTTATACATATATATTTATTTTCTCCCACATTAATAGATAGAAAAAAAACTCCCCTTTAATTTCAAGTGTTAATAGAACTTCTTTTTTTTGAATGACAGACAAAAATAAAATAACATGACATGACTTCACAAATAAGTAAAGATAAAAAAAACGTATATAAAAAAAAGGGAAAAATTAATTTGAACCCTTTACGTAAGATTAGGCCCAACAGTATATTAAGATCATTAGGAATAAAATATAGAAGTATAAGTATTTATACTTTCATTTCAATCTAACAGATTTTTTTTATCTCTCATTGGGTCGTGCTACTTCGTCTCGATTCGTTGAAATTATTTTTTCCAAAAGCAATTGGCTTTTAGCTTTATTTATAAAAACAAAAACAAATAAATTCAAGCAACCGCTTGATTGAGTTTTTTTTTGAATAAAGATCTTACCTATAAGAATAATTATATTAATGAACTTTGTGGAAATGTTTTAGGTGACCAAAATATTTATCTCAACGATTGAGGGAAACTTATATTTAATAGTCTGTTAATGAGATTATGAATTATTAAGGTGGTTCATGATTATAGCGTTTTATACTCAGAATTTGTATTTCTGTGTGTTTTTATAGAACGGCCAAATAAACTGTATAAATTAGCCCAACTAACAAAAATGTTAAGTTAAGTTCATTATGGTTAATTATATGAGAAAATGTCCTCAATGAAAACAGAAAAAAGAAATATGCAGGTATGCAGTTTATAATTTTTCACATTTTACTGCGGGGGCAGTGGAAGATTATTTCATTGTTTGTTACAAATATAATAATAAAAAGGATAAATCATTTCCAGCTGGTCATCATTTTTTTTACCGAAAGTCCCGAAATTAAATTAGATTCACACATTTTATTTACATTCTTACAGCATATTGCTACTTTTTTTTTGTCAAAATATAAAACCTTAAAGAAATAAAATATTTATAAAAAACCTCGTTGACCCAGTATGAATAAGAGATGAATTTACAATAAGTAGTCGTGTTTGTAATGTTACAGCGCCCCCTGCTGGCTTTCAAAGGACAAGGCGGCTGTAGGAAGCTCAATCCTATTGGAAGAAAAATGGTATTGCTGTCTGCAGGTTCTTCACATGATTCCAACAAGGATTTGCTCAGAGGATTTCCTGAGTTTTGGATCCGTTGCAGGGTTCAAGTGTTTTCTACTTAAGGTCAAAGACAATTCCAGTTCTCTTTCATCTGGTTGTTTCTTTCAAATGTTTCCCCTACAATTTTTTTTCGGTTTATTCCAGTGGAATTTTTCTCTGTGTCTGATCATTCATTCAGATTATTCACAAAGGGGCCACCTAGTATGACGTAACATCATTTATAACTTTACATTCTTAACATTCTTAAACCTTAAGGGCAGTGGTTCAATCCCTGGTCCCTCCAGTCCAAGTGTCCAAGTGTCCTTGAGCAAGATACTGAACCCCAGGTTTCTCCCAATGTCTGTTCCATCGGTGTGAATGTTTGAGTGAATGTTTGTGTGAATGTTTGTGTGAATGTTTGTGTGAATGTTTGTGTGAATGTTTGTGTGAATGTTTGTGTGAATGTTTGTGTTAATGTTTGTGTGAATGTTTGTGTGAATGTTTGTGTGAATGTTTGTGTGAATGTTTGTGTGAATGTTTGTGTGAATGTTTGTATGAATGTTTGTGTGAATGTTTCTGTGAATGTTTCTGTGAATGTTTCTGTGAATGTTTCTGTGAATGTTTCTGTGAATGTTTCTGTGAATGTTAGACAGACAGACAGACAGACAGATAGATAGATAGATAAATAGAACGATAGATAGAGAGATAGAGAGATAGAGAGATAGATAGATAGATCTATCTATCTAGATCTGAGTTTTCCACAGGACAGATGTGTGATTGTATTATATTATATAATTTTATACTATATTATATTATATATTCTATGATACATCACATGTATGTTTTATAATATCCAGTAAATATTTTTAATTCATTCAAATATCTACAAATTTACATTCCTATATCCATAAAAAGGGGAAGATAAACTAAGAAAGATTAATATTCAGAAACAAAGTCAAATAAAACATGTAAAGCCTCTAGAAACACCTGGTTTTTGTCAAGCCCCGCCTTCATCCCTGTACCTACTGGAAACCATGTCTTTATTTTGGTAAAGAAACTATTTGACCTTCATTCGACCTTTATTTTTTTAGTTGTAACAGCAGAACTCTGTGAGTTAAGAATCCGTGAAATTTATCACGGATAAATTTCAAAGCTTTTGGGTTAAATTGGGTCGGTTTGAAGAAAGATTCTGAACATACTAGACTTTCTTATACTTGACTGATGTTTCTGAGTAATCTCGACTTTTCACAAGAAACCAAGTCAAGTCAATTTCATTTTTATAGCCCAAAATCACAAATACCAATTTGTCTGGATGGGCTTTAATATCTATACATGATGCAACTTCCTCTTTCCTCAGAACCTCGGCCCGGGTCAGGATCACCTCCCCTAAAAACCTTTTCAGCCTGGTAGATAAGGGGTTTAAGTTTCCGAACCGGTGGGGTCACATCCCTCCACATAGCCTCCTGCTGAGACAGAGGTTACCAGACTCTGCAGAACTCTCTTCTTGCAGCCTCACAGCCCAAAGCTGAAGAAAGGGTATCGGATGTGAAAAACATGCCGCAGTATCTTTGGGCTGATCTGTGTGGTGACCACTTCCTATCCTCTAAAACGTAACTAACTACTCTCACTTTGGTTTGCTCTGATCCCCGCCTGCATGTTGTGCACACTTGTGTGGTTGCTCTGTGTTTATTTCTGCACACTTCTGACAAACACCTGTGGTGAATGCTGGTGTGGTCCCACTGACCTCAACACCACCACTCATCTTCATCGTTCTACGCACTCATACCGCCTCCTCCTTCCCCGGACTACGCTCAGCACCATGGTTGATCGGGCCTTCTGTTCTTCTGCCCCTCGCCTGTGGAATGCCCTCCCTGACCATCTGAAGGCTCCACAGACGACTGACACATTTAAAAAAGGACTTAAAACTTTCCTTTTTAGCAGAACCTATAACTTTAATTAACATTGCTGCTTTTTATATAGTTATTATTGTATTTTTTATTGATGCTTTTATCTGCTTTTACTTTGTAGCACTTTGAGATTTGATCCAAATGTAAAGTGCGTTATAAATTAATTGTATTATTATTATTTATTATTAGTACAGCTTGAAGTTTGACAGATGTCCCTCAAAACCTTCAGGGTTTTGTTAGGCACACTTCTGTGGGGTTTTTCCCGGACCCAAATGCAGACGCATGGAATGTATGGCTGGTATCAAATATATTTATTTCTCTCCAAGACACGAGGAAATTACAGGAACAGAAATAACTGGAGGTAACTTCACCGTACACTGGGAGGGGTTGGAACACGTGACGACACAAGGACATCATGCAACGAACTGGCACAGGAGGGAAGGGAAGGACAGACTTTATACACAGATAACGAGACACAGCTGGAGGGGAACACAGGTGAGCATGATCACCAATCACAGACAGACACAGAGGGAGAAAGAGACCGAGGGAGAAAGGAACACAGAGGCGTGACAGAGCCCCCCCTCAAGGGACGGATACCAGACGTACCAACTGTCCAAATCCAAAAACTTTAACTCAACCAGGGTGGGAGGAGGGGGTCTGGAGGAGGGTCAAAACAACAAAAATAAATTCAACCAGCCTAGTCCAGCAAACTTATACCGTCCGGTGGACGACCTGAAGGCAGGGATGGAACCAGGCAACACCAGAGTGACCACTCTGGTGTTCGAGGCGGCGGGCGCCCGTGGAGGCGAACCCGGTCACGAGGAGGAGGAGGCGGTCGCCCGCGGAGGCGAAGCCGGTCACGAGGAGGAGGTCGCCCGTTGAGGCGAACCCGGTCACGAGGAGGAGGTCGCCCGTTGAGGCGAACCCGGTCACGAGGAGGAGGAGGTCGCCCGAGGAGGCGAACCCGGTCACGAGGAGGAGGAGGTCGCCCGAGGAGGCGAACCCGGTCACGAGGGCCCCAGCAGTGGAGGTGGACAGAGCCTTCAGGGGACGTCACGGGAAGAGGAGCCACGGGAAGAGGAGCCACGGGAAGAGGAGCCACGGGAAGAGGAGCCACGGGAAGAGGAGCCACGGGAAGAGGAGGAGCCACGGGAAGAGGAGGAGCCACGGGAAGAGGAGGAGCCACGGGGAGAGGAGGACCCACGGGGAGAGGAGGAGCCACGGGGAGAGGAGGACCCACGGGGAGAGGAGGACCCACGGGGAGAGGAGGACTCACGGGGAGAGGAGGACTCACGGGAAGAGGAGGACTCACGGGAAGAGGAGGGTGTCACGGGAAGAGGAGGACTCACGGGAAGAGGGCGTCACGGGGAGAGGAGGAGCCGGGAGAGGCGTCACGGGGAGAGGAGGAGCCGGGAGAGGCGTCACGGGGAGAGGCGTCACGGGGAGAGGAGGAGCCGGGAGAGGCGTCACGGGGGAGAGGAGGAGCCGGGAGAGGCGTCACGGGGAGAGGAGGAGCCGGGCGTCACGGGAGGAGCCGGGAGAGGCGTCACGGGAGGAGCCGGGAGAGGCGTCACGGGAGGAGCCGGGAGAGGCGTCACTGGAGGAGCCGGGAGAGGCGTCACTGGAGGAGCCGGGAGAGGCGTCACTGGAGGAGCCGGGAGAGGCGTCACTGGAGGAGCCGGGAGAGGCGTCACTGGAGGAGCCGGGAGAGGCGTCACTGGAGGAGCCGGGAGAGAGGTCACGGGAGCAGTCGGGAGAGGGATCACGGGAGCAGTCGGGAGAGGGATCACGGGAGCAGTCGGGAGAGGGATCACGGGAGCAGTCGGGAGAGGGATCACGGGAGCAGTCGGGAGAGGGATCACGGGAGCAGTCGGGAGAGGGATCACGGGAGCAGTCGGGAGAGGGATCACGAGAGGAGGCGGCTGAGGAGCCGGGAGAGGGATCACGAGAGGAGGCGGCTGAGGAGCCGGGAGAGGGATCACGAGAGGAGGCGGCTGAGGAGCCGGGAGAGGGATCACGAGAGGAGGCGGCTGAGGAGCCGGGAGAGGGATCACGAGAGGAGGCGGCTGAGGAGCCGGGAGAGGGATCACGAGAGGAGGCGGCTGAGGAGCCGGGAGAGGGATCACGGGAGCAGTCGGGAGAGGGATCACGGGAGCCTGGAAACGCTCGGGACGGGAGCCTTGGAAACGTTGATCCCCAAATTCACAGACACTCCATCCTGATCCTCCACGGCGCTAGGCAGCGGGTCCTCCACGGCGCTGGGCAGCGGGTCCTCCACGACGCTGGGCAGCGGGTCCTCCACGGCGCTGGGCAGCGGGTCCTCCACGGCGCTGGGCAGCGGGTCCTCCATGGTGCTGGGCGGCGGTGAGGACGGAAAGCTGGGCAGCGGTGAGGACGGAGAGCTGGGCAGCGGTGAGGACGGAGAGCTGGGCAGCGGTGAAGGTCGGCGCCGGCCTCGTCTCTTCTTGGGAACCGGTCTTATGGCCAGCCGGGTTCCCTCAAAATGAGAGCCCCAATCAGCCTCAACCACCGGGACCCTACCGGTTCCCTCAGGCGATGATGGTGGCTGAGGGTTAGCGGGTAGGAGGCCTGCGGACTCCGGAGCCGCAGCCGAAAGAGGGCTAACCGCATGGCTATCGATCACAGGGGCTGGAGCAGGAGAAAAATCAACAGGCCGGGGCCGAGACCAGGCCGGCAGCGCGTCCGGGTTCTCAACAAAGGTCCTGATCCACGCTGGCAGGAAATCCCACAGCCAGGGTTGGGCAGCGACCTTCCGGCGAGCGATACGGAGAGCGGCCTGCTGTACCTCCTCTTGAGGACTTTTCACCCACTCCACATGGAGGCAGATGAGGGTGTAAGTCAACTCGTTAATTTCATGGTCCAGTGGAGCGTCCGCTGGGTCCATTTTGGCCAGTTCGTTCTGTTAGGCACACTTCTGTGGGGTTTTTCCCGGACCCAAATGCAGACGCATGGAATGTATGGCTGGTATCAAATATATTTATTTCTCTCCAAGACACGAGGAAATTACAGGAACAGAAATAACTGGAGGTAACTTCACCGTACACTGGGAGGGGTTGGAACACGTGACGACACAAGGACATCATGCAACGAACTGGCACAGGAGGGAAGGGAAGGACAGACTTTATACACAGATAACGAGACACAGCTGGAGGGGAACACAGGTGAGCATGATCACCAATCACAGACAGACACAGAGGGAGAAAGAGACCGAGGGAGAAAGGAACACAGAGGCGTGACAGGTTTAAAAAATGTTAATAAATTATTAATATTTTCAATAATTTTTCAAGAGAAACCTTAAGATGTTTTTTTTTTTTTTTTAAACTTGTGGATCTCCTGTTTTCTTTATCACGCGTGACGGTAAACGTCTCCCTGTTTATGGAGAGGTGCTGGGAATTTTCCAATGTTTCTTCATTTATTTTGCTTCATATTTTTAATTCACTTTTTTTTTTTCCTGTTTATTCATTCTCATGAACTCACATTGCATTAACATCTCTCTCTTCTTGTTTACTAGGATGAGTGAACCTAGACAGTAATACCTGTGTATTTAACATGTTTTACTAGCAGGTTACAGTAATTTTAATATATTTATCAGGGTTATATGACAAACAATAACTACCCAAATTTTGAATGTATGAAATCCGAAGCATCGAGATAAAAACGCGGATGTTCTGAGATGCTGTTCTCTGGAGCAATGAAACAACTGTATCAGGATGATAGTAATACATTTTCTGTGCTTTATTTACTTTTCACATGGGGTCGAAGTGACAATTACCAACCTAGGTTACGCAGCACTCCCTTTGTGTTATTTTGGGTAAGCAAGTTAGCAGAATAATGATAAAGAAGGAAATCGTTTGGCCCCACTCTTTCCATTATTTACCATTATATAAAGTTTCCAGAGTTAGTTTTAATCATCCAGACTTTATTATTATTATTATGAATAAACTATATATGTGTTTTGGTTTTTTTTCTTACATTCGTTTCCTTAACTTTCATTTTTGGGCGAATGTCTTCTGATCCCGCCCATTGGTTTGCACTCGTGTCAATAACGCCTCTCAGCCAATAAGAAGATGAATCTGGACAGAGAGGAAGGCTTCGGCGCGACATGTCGCTCTTAAACCCACGCGCAGGGTCGTTAGAATAAGTTTGGGTTGAAGAGGTTGATCTGCCCGACATCGTCGACCAGAGGGAGTCTGAGTTTTAAACAAACAGGTATTTACAGCGCTTGTTATTATGCATTACTTAAACATAGATTTGCTAAACGTTTTACCATTCCGTCACAGACGTGGATAAGTGATGAGATGATTCTTTTACAGAACTTCTCACCATGGCTGTGGATGGATGCAACTCCGTATGCAAAATCGTCATCATTCTCTTCAACATCGTTTTCGCAGTAAGGCCTTCAAATTGTGTACATTATGAACACATACACGCGCGTGTTGGTGAGGTGGTTCTGAAAGGGTGTGTCGTTCTTCTGAACGGTTTCGTTTCATCTGAAGCACAGACTCTCACAGACATTTGGTTTCGATTAGGTCTAAAGTAGGTGAAATAAAAGTTCAAGTATGATGGAACTCCTCATACATTCCTTATACTGTCATGCGTTTCTTTTTAGCTGACTTTTTCTCACCCAGTCGTTTTGTTCAGATGTCACTGACGCTTTTGCTTCAGGGCATCTTGGCTGTTTTGGTTTCCGTTGAAGCTACACAGTTGGTCTCATTCTGCCTTTTGAAGTGTCTAAAAACATCTTCTGGATATTATTTTTTTAATCAGGCTCATTTATTCATTTATTTATTTGGTTCATAACTTAAAAATATTTTTAAAGATAACAAAGAAAGGACTAATGAGGTCAAAAGAATTGAGATTCCCGAATTGGGATTTTTGGGAAACGTGCGATGGTGACTGAGAGGGAATTATTCAATCATTTAGGGAATTATTAAAATAATTTTGAACTAGGCCTATGTTCCCTATGTCCCCGGCAGAAAGGGTATATCCCCCAAAAGGCCCCAGTCAGGGGGAAAAAATAAAATAACTAAATGTTCCTAGTGAGTGAATATGAACAATTAGAGTAAAAAACAACGTTTACAGGATGGATATCCTGTTTCCAGTCATATGCATCAGATTTGGACTCAATCGGAAACGACGGTCGAGAAATCTAGGCCTGAAAACTTTTGGAGGTAAAACTCCTTTTAGCTAAAATATCATATCAGTGACAGTTAGGATGATGATGTCACATCCTGGTTGAGTGATTGAGTACCACCAGGAAAACATTTTATCTGGTGATTTTTCACCTACTTTAGGAAAAAGTTTGACGTGACAGTAAGTGCAGGTAGTGCGGCGGAGCGTTTGATGGGCGGGTCATGTATTTAAATGTGGTAATTATCTCGATTGTGTTCATTTCTTGTCATTTGTTGTGCTGTCCTAATGATTGTTGAGTTGTTGAAACACTGCACGTTCAAAACGTTGATCAAAGAGAAGTTTTGTGCAGCTGTGCGAAAGTAAAGCTAGAGGTGCATCGATCGATCAGCCGGTCGCCGGGAAGCCTACTTTGATGAAGTCGGCAATCGGCGGAGCGGCCTTACTTCTGAGGCCGGTTACACGTGTGCGCTGAACACGAACACCAAGCGTGATCTACCACGGCTCCAAACATCTCATAAGTAAACCAGAAAACAGAAAACTCGCAGTTTGTAACATCAGTAAAGACAAACTAAAGATCTCCTCAACCCCGAAAACGTACAAACTTAATCACACACATGAAATTGAATCACCCCGAGGAACATAGCACGTGAAGGAGCTAACGTTAGCAGAACGGCTAAAGCTAGCGGGAGCTCAGAGCCAGCCACGAGCCCAAAGTACGTTTGTTTCTATGCTGGCATTTATTTTGTTTTAAAACTTAACGACGGAAGAAAGCTGCGTAGGAACAACCCTGAAAACGTTCGGAATAACAAAATTGATCACATACTTCAAAGTGAATCATCCCGAGGAACATAGCCAGTTGTGAAGCTCACGTCAGCAGAGTGGCTAATGCTAGCGGGAGCTCAGAGCCAGACACGAGCCCCGAAGTCCTTGAATAAAGACAACATATAAGATATGATGGACTGAACAAAGTTTTATTTTCACTTCAAAATGTCTTACAATTGGTTTAAGGACGGACGCTACATTAATATCCAACAGGTCAGAATACATACACAATGCCGACCAGCCTTGTCACTTGCCCTGTAATCTTTCAAAATAAGAGCACTTAAAAAACACCAAAGGCAAAAATCTGAATCTGCCATTATTGGTATCAGCCGGTCGGACTTTATGAAAATCGGTGATCGGCAAAGAAAATTTAAATCTGCGCACCTCTAAATTAAATTAAATGTGCCACCTGTTGGCACAGTCATGTGACCAATGAGTGACTGACAGATGAGGTTTGTAGTTTGTACATGTGAAACCTTCGGAGCAGGAACGTTGGTGAGTTTGTTTTTCTGTGTTTTGGCAGAAGCTGGGGATTGCCTTTCTGGGTCTGGGCCTCTGGCTGAGGCTGAGTCCTGACACCAGAGTTTTCTTCGAGATAGAATTACTCAACTCCAGTGCGTTCGTTCTTGGTGAGTCAGCACGTTATACAAATTCAAGGGATTTCTCCAGCTGATCAAAAAAACAGAAAAAAGTACACACCGAATAACTCTCTGGGACTGTTTGTGCGACAGTCGTGACGGTACTGATAGCGCTCGGATCGCTGCTGCTGATCGTGGCATTCTTCGGAAACTACGGCGCCTACAACAACAATCGATGTGCTCTGCTGGTGGTGAGGCGTTTTTTTTCTTCTTCCTCCTTCTCGTGAAGTTTGCTTTCCTTTTGCTCAACTTCAGCAGCCTGCCTTCCACCACAGACCAACTCAGACAGGAAGTACAAAACCGCCACAATAACTCACCTGAATGTCACTACATACGGTCACTAAAGAGTTAGATTCATAGAAAATATCACCTAGTGTATATGTTTTTATAAAAACAGAAATCCTATAAAGATAGGATTTTGCACTTCAAACCCAGTTCTTTATTGGGGATTCCTATTTTCCTTCAGCCCCATTGAACCGTCAGTACGCGGTAAAACACACAGATCTGTCAAACTGTGGGATTATCTCCACTTTCACGCCTTTCCCTCAGATTTCCTGTCCCATTCCCAGTTTTAGTCCTGTATCAGAGTTTTGTTTTTAAGTCAACACCTCAGTGTCCAGAGAAATCAATAGATTCAGCTTTTCTTTTTCTTTTTTTTAAGATCGCCGCCCTCATTTGTTTTACGATCAAACATGCATATTCTGTTCATGGACAATATGGAAAGAATGTTCATTTCATGCGTTTTGCAGTGTTTCCCCCAGTTTGAGATTTGACCTGCGTCGGCGTGACGGATCGGTTCACTAATAAACATGTCAAACAAACGTTTATCACTTACTCCATCTATATCATTAGTAACCATTTCTTTTATCTTAGGTCAACAGATATTTATAACTTTTTAATTAATTAAGATAATTTACCGTTTCTACATGAGTAATCACTCTGAATATCTTATTTCAACATGAATAAATAAAAACAAATAAAGAACTATTTACATCTCACAATAAATTTGAAATTTGTGAGAGAATAAAGACTCAAAATAAATATCTTACGCTCACCCTGCTTCATGTTTCAAAGTAAATTACTCTTAATAAATAACCATTACAGGCTCTGGGTATATTAGTTATATATAATATATATATATATATATATATATATATATATATATATATATATATATATATATATATTTTTTTTTTCTAAAGGGACTTCAGTGGCCATGTAGTTCACCTCTATTCATCATTAAAAATATTCAGAGCAGCGTCTCATTAAAAAAAACCCTTTCTTAAGTTTAACTGACAAATATTGACAAAACTTTTTTATTGTTTGATCGATGCTAATTCCATTAGCATGTATATGTTAAATCCCATTATATGTTAGCATTAAGCTAACAGACCACGTGCTCAATTATTTCCCCACATTATTTTAGGCGATAAATATTCAGACTACAGTTCAATCAATCAATCAATCTTTATTTATATAGCCCCAATTCACAACAACTTTTGTCTCAAGGTGCTTTCCAGAAAGAGCCGGTCTTAACCAAACTCTTTATATAATTATCTACAGGACCCAACAAATTCCTCCTTGAGCAAGCACTTGGTGACAATGGCGAGAAAAAACTGCCCTTTAACGGGCAGAAACCTCGAGCAGATCCAGCAGCAGAACCAGTCACCAACCATGTGACCTTAAAAGGGCGAGAAAGCGCAAAGACTAAAGGGAAGAAGTCAAGTTAGCAACATGCATTAATCCATTTAACGTGCATTAATCCATTTAACATGCATTAATCCATTTAACATGCATTAATCCATTTAACATGCATTAAACCATTTAACATGCATTAATCCATTTAACATGCATTAATCCATTTAACATGCATTAATCCAGTAACATGGATTAATCCATTTAACATGCATTAATCCATTTAACATGCATTAATCCATTTAACATACATTAATCCAGAAACAGGGATTAATCCATTTAACATGCATTAATCCAGTAACATACATTAATCCATTTAACATGCATTAATCCATTTAACATGCATTAAACCATTTAACATGCATTAATCCATTTAACATGCATTAAACCATTTAACATGGATTAATCCAGTAACATGCATTAAACCATTTAACATGCATTAAATCCAGTAACATGCATTTAAGTGAGAGGGATGCATAAGGAGGGACAGTGAGAGAGGAAGAGAGAAAAGCTCAGTGCATCATGGGAGATCCCCTAGCAGTCTAAACCTATAGCAGCATGGCTAAGAGCTAGCTTATGCCAGCTTTAGCTGAAAGCCTTTTTTTCTCATTTGAAGTAGGTGGAGCCTGTATGGGAAACACTGCGTTTTGTCAGAAGGTGCTAATCTTTCTTACCATTTCTAGTTCTCTGTCCTTCTGGCCATCCTGGCGTTGGCTACAGTCGTTGTCGGAGTGCTGGCTTACACAAAAAAGCAACAGGTGAGAGAAAAATGCAAAAGGAGGGCCGTAAAGAAAGTAAACAGCACAAATAAATCCGTTATGACTCTCAATGTTGTAATGTTTGTCGTGAAGGTTAAGCTGAGCGTTGAGGAGTTCTACGTCACCATCTATGCTCTGTATGTGAAAAGTGGAGACCCCGTCATTGTCGCCATGCTCTTATTCATCCACAAGTTGGTGAGTCCTTCCCTCCACTGCCGTTAAACCCTCTAAGCGTTATTCGTCTTACCGTGTTTTGAACATGATGCTTCTACAATTTGTTAAAACAAAGAATGATTTGAATAATATCAACATTTTCAGGCAGGTTTTAGAGCTTCATAGCACAGAGAGCGAAAGTCTCAAACGACCTCCTTTCAGCCGCGATGTTTATTTCTCTTGGACCTGAGCTTGGCTCATCGGCCGTCTCAAGACCTGGGTGGGAATCAAATAGAGTGCACATTGATTGGGTCTGTTCTTAAGAACCCACGTGGTCACCAGAGGTAATAACACCTCTTCCATGACTCGATTACCTGTGGTGTACCGCAGGGTTCAAACATAGGCCCAATTTTTTTTCAATCCACTCGCTTCCTTCAGCAAATCATTCAAAAACACGTTTCATTCTACGCTATGCAGACGACACCCAGATTTACCTGAAGCCTGATACGCACCAAATCAGTGACCCCGCTTACAAACCCAAAGCCTGAAACCAAAATTACAAAAGAGTGAAAAAAAGAAAGTTGCCACGAAAAGTGAAAAGATTTAAAAAGACGATTTCGAAAAATGAAAATTATTATTGTCTTATTGACACAATTCATGTGATTGACGACATAATCGCTATTTATGTCGATGATATGATGTTGAACGTCGCACCGGTGGTTTGGATGCTCATGTGATGAATAGGCTGTCGTCTCTTGATCCCTCTTCCTCTCCTTCCTGTAGCTGGACTGCTGCGGCGTGACGGGGCTCCCACTGATTGAGATGGCGGGGATAACCTGTCCCAACCAATTCATCATGGCTGTATGTTGGTTCCACACCTGATCTCATGAACACTGACCTGTTGATTGATGTAAACTCTGAATCTCTGATGGGGTTCCCTGGGGGTTCTGCTACAATCCTGTCACTGTGCCCCATCTCGTCTCGGATCATTTGATCGGCTGTCCGGTTAGAGGGTGGGGCTTACCTTCGCAGAAGTCGACTGACTAAAAGAGAGCAGCCGTTGTTGGAGGGCCAATGAAAGATGGAGCGTACGCCAGAGAGCAAGCCGGAAGAACAATACCAGGCTTCATTCATTCATTCATTAATTCATTTTATTTTCCTTCGGACTCCTCCCCGAGATATAAGGAACCTGAAAAGACTCCAAACAGGCAGCAACCAGCAGTCAGGAAATACAGAAACCACATTTTATGCACAAACACTGAAGTCATTTTGAAATTAAATTATTTGTGATAAATTAGACCAAATTAAACCAAAATGTTTGGATTTCTGGAACACGTGAACTTTTGAAATGTATCTAAACTAGAACCTACCTCTACAATATTTGTCTTCTAATCAAATCCTTTTTACCAGCTTGTAAAAAGCAAATAAGCAAATCATGGAGCTCATCTCCCTGATCTCCATGAGCGCCCTGATCTCCGGTCAAACAGTAGCCACCGTCATATCCACGCTCTGAGAACGGATGAAACCTGGCTAACGCATCCCAAGTGTGACTTAGAGATTCTCTCCGCTCTGCTGGTTTCGGGCAGAGTCAGACAGTTCCTCAAAGAAGAATCCACTTAAAACAGTTTAGAGGTTCCATTTCTGTGATTCCACGTCCTTCATTGATCACTTCCAGCTTTTAAACCCTCACAGACCTTAGTGCGAGGAAGAACTGGATTGATCCGATTCAGTCCAAATTTGGTGAAAATGAAGCGACTCAAGGAGAACGACCTTGTATATATTGTATTTTACTCTAATAGTTCATATTTAACTTACCGGGGGGGGGGGTTATGACCCTTGCTGGCCCACCCGGACCCCGGAAGTCCGAGAAGGGTAGTCTGTATGTCCCAGTAGGTTGTGACTCCATGACAGCAGAGCCAGAATTCTGTTTCCAATCCGTCCACTTGGCGTGTCTGACGCCCTTCTTCTGTCCTGCTGTTCCTACAGACGTGTCCGGGGGTCATCAGAAACATCGTTGACAATCGAGCTCCACTGGTGATGGGCGTCTTTTTGGGAACAGGAGCTCTGCTGGTAGGTGACTGCATGTTTCTCCCGCTATCCAGTAAATAAGATCAGGCTTTACCTTAAAAGGCATTTAAATGTTTAAAGGCCATGAGTTTGTCCTGAATTACATTCAGATTTACCAGAATGAGATCTTGTTATTTCTTTGTTTGGACCCGAAATCATGGTCTAATCTCTCTTTGCCTTCAACCCCCCTTATATTTCCCCCTCTGTGTTCATTCTTCATCGCTTCCTGCAGACCATAACTCTCATTTGCAGCGCTACCCTCCATTGTTTAATCCCGCACTCCTCACCCACTCAGTACATCGTCATGACCCAAACCTCTGTGCAGCCTAACAGTCAAGGGAATGAACCTGTCTCCACCTCTTACACCCACCCTTATCTGGACCCTGTCTTCTTCAGCCCCCTGCCTGTGGCCAACAACCCTCCTCCTCTGGCTTAGTGCACGATTCTGACGGCTTTCGTCCTCATTCTATCCTCACGTGAGGACGGACCGTCACCGCAGGGTGTCTCCATCTCCTTCTGCAAACTCCACCCTAAACAAAGCACCAACTTTTCTTCAGCTTGTTGGTTTCATCTTTGTGTTTTTACCCTGGACTGAGTAATTTTTCAAACATTTTAGACTTTCTCTTCTACGTTCCTCTCATCGCTATTTTTCTCCTGGGCCGTGCTTCACCCATAGGTGGGCTTACATGGACCCTTTTATTCCCAGGTAAATCAAAAGACAAGCCTAATCAAAAAGAAAATTCTGAGGTAAACTCCCCTTTCCGATTGAGGTTTCGTTCCTCTCGCATGTAAACAGTGTTTCGGAAAGATCCCCGCTGAGCGCGCGGCGCCCGACGGCGTTTAATGATCCATACCAAAGCACAGGGTTTGTTTTAATTCAAACTCTTAAACAAATTAGTTGAATGTGAAGTTCCCTGACCATCTGTGGATGTGGGTTTCCAGAACAAAAGCGCGTGATGAGGACTTTCTGTGTTGATGTTCATACAACACTGCCTCGCTGATAGCTTCATGTTTGCTAACGTCGCAATGTTGTACTGTTCCTCAGAGTCAAACCACTCTGAGGAGCTTGAAGGATTTGATGAGGCCTCTTCCTCCCTCTTTAAGTACAGAGTTATTATCAGCTGTTTCCTAATCAGAGCCACGCAGTAACAGTAAAAACTGACCGTATCAAACGGGAGACTCCCACCTTCTGATAAAAGTCTCATCTAACACGGCAGCTGTTCCGATCGTGTTCCATTAGATCACTGCTCACGCAAACCCTCAAACAGGAATATTCTTTTGGACTGATTTTATTCGGAAAAGGGAGAAGTGTCCATGTAAACCCGGCTTCTGTAATCTGGACTCACCAGTTTGCCTTTTTAAATTTTCACAAGCGTCTCTTGCTGGGGCTTTTTTTTCTGGTGAAGATTCATAGCACATGGTACCAGTCTGATTCCTGACTCCTCCTGGAGGTGGAAGCAGGCCGTTAACAAACTCCTCAACCTCCGCCTCTTTTTCCCGTCTGTGACCCCCCCCCACTATGTGTGCATGATAGTGTACGGCAGCGACCTTCTCTGCTGTCGTCTTGCTCAATCTCAAGATGTACTAAGATGTGGATCCAGTTGAGAGAGTCTTGCCTCCACGGAGACCGGCGCCGGATCGGCACATGTGACTGGATTTCTACCTGAGCGACATTTTTATGACCTAAGCGTCTATTAATAATGTGAGCCGTTTGAAGAGGAACCACAGACACTGTTTTGTTCAGAATTTTGTTTCTCTGTTTCTGTTATTTTAAAGAAATGGACGTAGAAGTTTCTTCTGATCAGACATTGTTGGTCCAACAGAAAGCTGCCTATAGATCTGACTGTTACACTTTAGAGCCCTTTCACTTCAGCTCTTCAAACATGGGAAAGTTTACGGGATTTATGTATAAATGCAAAAGGGATTATATTCTGAAATGTTAAATGTTTAAAGAATAAAGGACAAGTTTTTGTTCAGGTTTAGGTCACATGACACTTTGAACGCCGAGCTCATCACATCCTGTCAGTCAACTGGGGTTTGATGACAAGGATCATTTGCGTACGACCAACGTCTAATCCTGCTATGTTAAACCAACTTAATTCTTATTATTATTGACAAACAAGGATTCCATTCGTTCATTTCTTTTCCTGGTGATGATCCCCAGACAGAACCAAGAACTTTCTTCAGTGACAGAAACAATTCTTCCAGTTAGTATTCCAGGTCTGTTGAAGCGGTTCTGAACATACTTACCGGGTGTTAGGTTGCTTTAGAGAAGAATTAATCGCAACTATGCTGTAAATGCTGGTTTGAATCGTTCTTGCTCCCGTTCCTGCCAAAACCCTCATCATTTCAACAGAATATGTCTTTCGTTGCTTTGGTCTTCTTTTTGTGTTCAGTAAAACTACTATTCCTGTGGGTTTTTAAGTTGTTGTTTTTTTTTTAGATGTTACACAGAGGACCTGTGTCCTCTTCACTGAAACTTTTGTCACTTTCACAAAATAAAACGAATGTCTGATTTTCAAAAGTGTCTTATTTCCTCGCTCACACATCACTGTCGGGGCAGAGGAAAGGAGGAAAGGGTTCATGCAGCATCTCTGCACGGCCACATCCAAAGACATACACGGTTATGCAAAAGTCCTGCTGATTTTTTCTGTGTGGTTTGGGTTGAAGTTTGAGGTTGGACACAGAGGGATGGAGATGGGAAGGATGTGCAGCAGGTTGGGATGATTAAGGGCAGAGATGGAAATGTAGTAAGAAGTGAGGAGAGTGTAAGGCCACGATGGAAGGAGTAATTTGATGAAATTATGAACGAAGAGAGGAATAGAGAAAGAACATTTTAAATCAGGGTGTTCCAAGGATCAATAAGGATGAAGTGAGAGAAACTGAAGAGGTTGAAGAAGGAGTAAAGGTGGAGAAGGCAGGAGTTTAAGAATTTAAGTGTCAAAAGTTCTCTTTGACAGAACGGTAGCAGTAGGAGTGAAAGGAAAGGTTTTCAAGATGGTGGTGATTTAGAGATGGTGGCTCTGACCAGAAGACAGGAGGCAGAGCTGAAGATGTTCAGATGTTCTCTGGGAGTGAGGAGGAGGGACAGGATGTGAAAGGAGGACATCAGAGGGACAGTCCAGGTTAGAAGTCCTGGAGACAAAGTCAGAGAGGACAGACTTAGGTGGTTTGGTTTAATTATTTAAGCCCACTTTTACACCCAATAAATGTGGCCCCTTTAGCACCAAGGTGGTTTCTGCTCTAGTTCTGGACCAGTACCTGACTTGGAACAGCCCTGGCCCTGAAAGACGGGTATCTAAGAGCAACCAAAAGCTCCTGGGTTAAAAGTAAAAAGCGGTGACATCACAGACTGGGCGCGGGGTTTATATAGCAAGCCAGAAGTTTTTATCTGCCATGTTTGAGAAAAATTAGTGAGCGAACATCTCATCTACCCGAAGAACCTAAAGGAATGTAAGTTAACCGAGTAATTTTCACCGTCTTTGGTTTGCTGTCGAACCGACGAGCGAGGCTGGTGCTGAGTCAGCAGGAGGCAGAGGAGGTTGGTCCATCGCATGGAGTCCAGTTCCATCTGGAGAACCTGCAAACCCACTACATTCCAGCGACTCTAGAGCTGCTCAGCGGATTATCTAAGAGGAGCATCGTTCACACCAATGAGGTGCGGTGATGTTGGTGGCAGGTGAGGTTCTGACCCGTTCAGAGTCAGATTTACAAACATATGAACCCAATAGAAGTGCTTAAATTCAGCATTTCATTACCAGCTTGTTTCCTGCTGCCTCTCCTTCTCTGTTTGAACAGGAAACACGCAAACTCAGCCATTCTGATTAGAATAAAATGAACGAAAATGATTGGAATCATACAGAAATTACATTTATACCACAGATCAATAGACAAATATTCATTATTTGTTTTTTTTACTTTTCACAGCATTTCATGCATGCAGACATTTTCTCACATCTCGTTTATTTACAGACCCTCTTCATCATCTCTCATTAAAGTTCCGTCGTCACCTTCGTGCAGATTTCTCTTCCATCTGCTACAAGTACAGTAAATTATGTTGCAGGCTGGAGCTTTTCCATATCCACCCTCTCCCTAATTGTGTGAGATTAAGGCAACAGAAGCTCAGTTTGGGCTCGGATGGAGGCCAGAGCGTCAACATCTCCTCCCGAGAACAATGAAGCTTCTTCCTGTGAAATCAGAATATGAGCTCAGGAAGAAGAAAGAAAAACGCCGATATTCAGAAATGTAATTATCGGATTTGATTGAATGCACTAGAGGGCCTCAGCTGGGTCATTCAATCTAATTTCCTCTGGGGGAGAAAAAATATTGGAATGAAAAAAACAACAACAAAGGAATTCAAGCTTTGAAGCAGCAGAAATCATTCGCACCACAAACAAAACAAAAGAAATCGGACTCTGAAAAACACTCAGCAGGTATAAAACACCTTGTTTACTGCAGCGTTGGGTTCTGTGAACTTAGGGTCATTATTAACTTTATTTGTTGTTTTCACCAGGTTGATTAAAGTTTTATAAAGAAAAAAAAAGTTCAGAAACATATTGCTGATTTTGTATTATTCATTGTATATTTCATATATATATATATATATGCATAAATATGTTTCTACCATGCTCTTTTTTTTTCTTTTTTTAAAAACTTTCCCGTGCATTTTCTTTTAATGTCTTGTTTTAATGTTGTGAAATAAATGAATAAATAATTACGTAAATAAATACATACATAAATAAATAAGACTTACTCAGCGGAATAATGAAATCTAATTAAAATTGTCTTTTTTCTATGAAAAACAAACTTTTATCCTGAAATGAGTTTATAAGTCGGATTTTTTTTATTTTTATTGACTAGTACCGATGAATAGAATTTATTCCACACAGGTCTCCTTTCACAAGTAGAATAAGTGGCTGCGATATCATGACCTCTTCGTTCACGATAAGAGGCTTGAGAAGTCGGGGATGTCATGGAACTCTAATCGCAGCGGATCCTTTTTGTTAACAAAATAACTCAAAAAACGTTTCTTCGATCATTTTCAAATTTCCGACCGACATACCCCTCAGTGTGAGAAAGAACTGGACTGATTTTGGGAAAGATCAGTTTTACATTTCCGACACTTGGGGGAGCTTTATGTCCAATAGCTTTCAGGCAGTCATTTCTCAAACATTAGTCCAATTCAATCCAAATTCTTTACATCTGAATCGACTCACGGATGTCGATCTTGTATCCTACTTTACTCTAGTAGTTTTCGTTTTACCCATTAGCGGGAGGTTTTTAAGGAGAAACACAGTTCTCCGGACAGAACCTCGAAAACTATTTCATGGATCATTTTCCACTTAGACCGTAGTTTGAGGAGGAACTGGATTGAGTTTAGGAAAGGTTGGTTGTATATTTGATCATCAGGCCATTATTTCTCCATCGTTGGTCCAGTTTATTCCAAATTCAGCCCTTTTGAATGGATTCGAGGAGATCGAACGTGTTTAGATAATAGTGAACCCATATTTGGATCCAATAGTTCATATTTTACTCACCCTTGGGGAACTTTCTTTACTAAAAACACTGTCACGTAAAGGTCACGTTTAATTTGAGGCGGGGGGATTGCTCGTACAAGGAAGGGGATTGGGGACTTTTCGGGGATAGACCCTTGCTGTCAGGGACGACAGGTATATAGGTCTGGTTTATACACGCCTTATTTCGCAACAATGAATTTGTTAATGAAGAAAAGACAATGAGAAAATCTTGTTAAATAATGTACTTGGAACCTGTTTTACTTTTGAGCGTTTGAATCATGTCGAGGCGATCCATCGTGTCTCAGATCACTCACTCAGCAACAAAGAGACAAACAGCAGCTGTATTATATGTAATATCAAAGTTTACTTTTCCTTTCTTCATGAAAGCCTCTTATCCATCAGAATGCCCTTCTGGATCGGATGGATGGTGGCGGGTGACATCATGGGGTTGCGACCGCCCATGAGACTCTGAGGTCATAGCGCCTGCTGGATCTACTTCCTGGTGGTCCTCAGACTCTTTAGGTTGATGGTAGAGGTTGTAGTGGTCTTAGTAAGGACGCACATTGTACATTGGTTCCGAGGGCAGGGAACCAGGGTGAGGGTTCTGCAGTGGAGAGGAGGATTTTTGAAGACGATGGTCTTTGAAGCTGGAGAGACGCGACTCTCTGAGATCCCTAACCAAACGTCAGAACAGAGATAAGAGCTGTAGTTATGTGAGTAAGGAGGAAGGTTCTGGTCAGGTGAGCGGGTTGCTGTTAAGGAAGGTAGAGCAACAGCTTCTGGTCCGGTAAGCTCCAGCAGAGGTGGCTGTAAATCATTTTACGTGGGGTGGCCAGAGAATGGCATGAAAAGTTTGCGGGGTGGCATTTTATAATATATATTGAAATATATGGAAAGATATATACTCTTGTAAATTTCAAGGACTGGATTCCTGGGGGCTGAAGATTCAGCGTGAGATGATCCAAAACGGGGATGGCAGTTGGGGCAGTAGGACATCTTCTAGGGGTGGGAGCTGCCACCCTATGCCACCTGGCTAGATCTGCCACTGGGCTCCAGGTCTTCTCTACGTTATATTAAATAGTATGTTTAATCCAGAGGGGCTTTCATTTTTAAAGAGAATACTTTTATCCCCGGTAGAACTATCTATGAAAGCATTCAGGCCTCCTTCCTAATATGTGTGAAGTAAGGGAGGAGGAGCTACGGAGGAATATGCCGGATGATGTTCACATGTTGGAAGGGCGGGTGGTTGAGGGGCTTCCTCAGGCCCACCCACAAACTATCTGCTGAGAGACTTTTGGACGCGGGGGGCTGAAGATTCAGGCTTATGATGATCATTACAGAGGGAACCTCAGGACTTGGACCAGTGTCTTGAGGTGTGTCAGGAAGGGTGGTGGTGGTAATTCTGATGAGAGACATGGCTGGGGGGCTGGAGAGGAGGGGGTCCAGCTTGAATAGAAATGTCTGCGTCCGAGGATGGAGAGAAGATACACTTGACTTGATTCCTGCAGATCTTCTGTAGACGCCAGAGATCTGTATGCTGATGAGACCCCCGACAGGACTCTGATTGGTGGAGTAGTTCTGACCCTGGGTCTGGGCTCGGCAACTGGGAGAGGCTGTGGACCTGACGGAGGGTCAGGAGATGAAGAGGAAAGAGTAGGGGGTTTATATATCTGGACTTTGACGCTTGTATTGTCGGTAGGGTGGAGCTAGAAGGGTGGAGATTGAAGGGTGGAGCCCATGGAAGTTTAGTACCGGCGTGTAATTCGTACACTTGGGAAAAACAACCTTAGCCCCGTCTGTCCGCATTAACGAGATAATAACCTCATTCATTCACAGTTAGCTTGGCTTCGTTACCCAGAGTGAAGGAGAAATCTCTGAATCCTCAGACGAGGCCTGATGTTATTTTTACACATGTGAGTGGGTCAGGATTCTGGGCACGAGGATGAATTCGATTACAGATACTGTGTCAGGAGGGAAAAACAATGAAAGATATTTGGCAGCAGGGATGAGGAGATGTACGGCCGTTAAATCCTTCCGTAGTTCTACTGAGGCGGGATGAGAGATTTCCCTTCTCAGCTGGTCTCTCAACAAACCCTTTCTTCCCTCGACCCGTTAATGTCCTGCTCGGCTGTTGGGTTCACTAATTCTGACAAACGTGTGCCACTTGACTGAACGTGACCCAGTGGCAGCATGTAGATGCTAAAGAGTAAGGGGCCGAGGATGGACCCCTTGGGGACATATTTTTGGTTTCTGTGTGAGGAATCCTTTAATGTCCTCACAAACAAACACCAACTATGGTTAAATATATAAATATACTTATATGTTTGCATATTTTACTTCTTTTATAAATGGAATATTTTAGATATTTTAAACAATGACATTTTTTTTCAACATGTTTTCAAACTCCAAAATAATCTAATTTATTATTTCAGGATGAAATTTTGTATTTCATGGAAAAAAGGCTATTTTTATTAGCGTAGCTCAACTATTTGACCCTTATAAGACTTTTTTTTGGTTCTACTTTGGTCGTATATAATTCTGTTTAGTAGGTTTTCACATACTTAGATATTTAAAAAAAATAAAAACTTTGCTTATCCCACAGGACTTTCTCAGAAGACATGGTCAATGCTTCATTCTGGGTGGCCACTTTGTCCCATGGTGTCCCCCAGGGATCTTTCCTTGGCCCCTGACTCTATATATATATACACACATATATATATATATATATATATATATACACATATATATATATATATATATATATATATATATATATATATATATATATATATATATATATATATATATATATATATATATATATATATATATATATATAAAAACTTTGCTTATCTGCGGGCTTCTACAAAGATTCTGGTCTGAGTACCGTCCATTTGAGGTCTTCTTGCAGAAGTTCTGGTCTGAGTCCAATCCACGTCAGGCATTCTCCCTGGGGTTCTAGTCCAGTGCATGCTCCATGCACGTATGCCAGGAAGACCACAAGGGCTGACTCAAAAGAATTATAAAGCTCACTCCAGTAACTCAGAACCATCTAAAGAAGACCCAAAAGTTTTAAGATGCTGTTTTGTGAATTGACATCTGTACTGTTCCTGTTCCTGCATTATCGATTGATAAGTAGATCAGCACCGGAGGACTGCAGCGTGTAGATTCTACACGCTCCATCCTGCAGCTTCTACACTTTAGAAGGTAGGATGGAGTCCAACAAGTATAAGGACATCCCCGAGGAAAGTCTTTCCTGTGGGATATTATAAATAATAATCAGCGTTAATAATCATTTATAAAGCTGTTGATCCTTTAAGAGCAGCTGTCTGGTAGTGTGATCTGGATTCTGTCCACTAGAGGGCAGCAGCGCTTCATTTATCTCTGTTGAAGCAATAGTAAAAAAAAAAAAAAAGCATTATATATTTATATTTTGAAGTAACATTCCAAGCATAATAGGCTATTTTCACACACACACACACACACACACACACACACACACACACACACACACACACACACACACACACACACACACACACACACACATACACAAACATTTCTAAAAGATTCTATATTGAATATAAGTTGTTTTTCCATGAATTCCTCAGTCGTGTATTCCCTTCTGCTGGATCTCATGATTGTCTGACACCATTTATTCTCTGCGTTCTTTTCAGATAAATACTTCCCTTGTTTTTCCAAACTAATCATCTTACTCAAACGTGTCATTCGCAGAGTCACACTGTAAGAGCGCCTCATAACACAAACTGAAAATATTCTCTATTGTTCTTTTCCGTCTGTTCTGCCATTTAATTATCTGTGTAAAGTTATTGAATACAGGGTGTGCCCGCCTGGGATACAAAAAAACAACAAAAAACAACAAGACATGACAGAAAATAACCATTAAAACAGATTTAATGTAAATCTTTTAATGGTTACAAACTTAATTACATAAAATCACAGTATGAACATGAATATCAGACTTTTAACCAGGGAACAACATTATTTCACCAATAGATACCGTATTTTTTGTATCTTCTGTCTATTTTCATATCAGTAGTATAATCTAATCTGTTATTTATAAAAAATAATACTTTTACAGTACATTATGGAATTGTTCCTTTAATTTTAACAAAAGTTTGTACTTTTCACAGTACAATTCTGTGGTTTCCACATACTATTACCAGAAACATTTTTTTTAACAGTATTCCCTGCTGACAATTTTAACTGAAGCTTCAATTTACTGTAATAATATGTGATTAAGTATTTAAATGTAAACAGGTAGACATTATATCTGTTTATGAAATGGAAATTTACCCTAATGTCTTGTAAATAGTCCGAACATAATGGGTGATTGAATTATATCTTTTACCGTATTCCCTTATGACAATTTTAACAGTTTAAGTATAAAGAAAAGTTATTTTTTTAGGTTGACAGGTTGACATTATATCTGTTTTTTAAATGGATTTTTTTACGGCAAAATTCTGGCATCCACATCTCCTGGTATTTGATCCTAAATTTTATGGATTTTTTTTTTTTTTGCCCACCCTGACCATGGTGAGTGGTCACAGATAATCGATGAAGGTCGTTTAAACAGTAAAAGTTCTGTTCCCTTACTGAATTGGTTTGGGGACAGCTGTACCGACGAGACCAGCCCAGATTGAAGAGAAGCGTTTGTTTGCTCCACCATGTGACGGTGAGTGGATTTGCCAAACTGTGATCACTTATTATATTCTGGCTATGATGTTATCAGTTGAAGCCACACTGTTAATTTTCCCACAGTGCCTCACTCTGAGGATTGTTTTCCCCGTTTACCGCCATGCTGGGTCAGACGGGTGTGACAAAAGTATTCAAGGAGTCACACGGCCGCAGAGTTAGATCCACACTACAAAAAAACTGAACAAATCCACTTAAACAAAGTGACTCACAGGAAGCTGTGTGTGTGTGTGTGTGTGTGTGTGTGTGTGTGTGTGTGTGTGAGCACACAGAGGGTTTGGGTGGGGGAGGGAATGATCAGTTGATGATGGGCGCGGCAGTGGGATGACTCATATTTGGAGTTGCCTAGCTACAGCTGGGAGTTGTTTTCTTTCGAGTCGGAGTGCGAGTACAGTGCGTTTGTCTGGATCTCATTGAGAGAGCGAGGCTTTTGTGTGGGCGGCGTAAACTCATGGGTGGCACCGAGCAGGAAGCAGGAGGAGCAGAAATGTTCCCGAAGAGGAGAAGAAAAAAAAAAAAAAGGAAGAAAACAAAAATCACGCGAGGAGAAACCGGAGTGAAACGTAAGTGACGTGATGAAGAGAGAGAAGGAACCAGAGTGAGTTCTGCTGAAGGAGAGCCCGATGTGAGGAAGTGAGTCAACAATAAAAAACCCTGGCCGGTAACCGTGGAGACATGTCGACTCTACTAAATACGAGGAATGCTTTTTTTAGAGAGTTATAAACGGTGGCTGACACACTCTTGGTTCCGTAAGGTACATTCTCCAGAACATCTGGTCCATGATAGATTCCTGCAGCTTCTCCTGTTTCAAACCAGCGGCAGGCGGCCAGGTGGGGCCCAGGACGCCCACTGAGGCCTTCATCCACTCACTTTTATATCCACTACAATACATAAAACACAGGCCAAAGGGTTTCACGTCAAACGTGTTTATTCTTTGCACCCGGGTCTGGAGTCCATTCTGTCTGGTGCTGGACCAGAGTTCATGTTCACACCTAGCTTCAGAGGTTGGAGGTGCAAATTCATCATTTTCTTTTCTGTGGAGGGAGCGAGGTGACACAGAGGAACGGCTCACAGCCCACGCAGGGAGGCTGACCAGGGCCGGACTCTAACCCAGAACCTTCTTCCACTGCCACTGTGTGCACAAATGTATAAAATATTCATACGGTCATTATCTACCACATATTCTGTTCAGGGTTGCAGCGGGCTGGAGCCTATCCCAGCTAACATTGGGACCTCACCCAGGTAAAGATCCGGTACCTCAGAGACTAACAAGAACTCATGCCCTCGTTTACTCCTGCTGAGAATATAGAGACATGGGTTCACCTGCACTGAGTGGTTCTGGACTGTGGGAGGAAGCAGGAGAAACCCAGACAGAACCCACGGGGAGGACACTCCACACAGAAAGTATTCAAACCCAGAACCTCCTCTCTGTGACTCTCACATCACAGTGCCACCTTGTGTACATATTTATTATTATATATTTATCTTTATTCAAGTCAATACTAAATTAAACAAAAATTGATTCTGAGCAGTTGAAACTGTTGATGTGAACAAATGGGTGTCGGTTCTGTAGCCTGGACATTTTTTTCCCGTCTTTACGCCTTTGATGTCCTGCTCAACCCAAATGTGACTGAAGCTGTTTAATTATGATCAAGTGTTAGCATGTACATGCTAAAGGGCAAGGGGCCAAGGATGGAGCCCTGAGGGACACCACGTGTCAAAGGGGCCACATGGCTACTGAGAGAGTCTTATTCAATAAATACACTCAAAAACATTTAAGCCTAATACTTAAGATCAATCAGATGTAAAAGTAAATGTATTTGGATTTTACATCATTGTAGCGTAACCAAACTCATTTTATGTACTTTCATGGATTTGACTTCATTTGAATCATCCTATTTTGAATATATATGTATTCAGAGTCCATAGAATTCACATAAATCCTTTCATTGTGAAAACGATTCATTTGAACCAGTTGACAAATGTGAAAAAAAAGGTTTTAAATATGTAACAAAGAGCAACAAGGATCCAACTGGTTTCAGTTTGTGAGATTGGATTTGATATTTTCAGGAAATTAGATTATTTTGAAGGAGAAATGTTACTGAAACACATAAAAGGTTTATTAAAACTATTACATACGTATAAGTTTTATCATTTTGAGTCCCTTTTTTCATAAAGAAAAATGTGTGACAACTGACTGACCCTGTTTATATTGGGACCCAGTATAAAGAGTAAGGGGCCAAGGATGAAGCCCTGGGGGGGGGGGCACCACAGGTGAAAGGGGCCTCCGAGGCAGAGGCATTAACCACGGCTAATGACAAGTAGGATTTTAAACATGAGGACAAAATGATGTAACCGGATACAACTTAAAATGTCCAAAAGGGTCAAATGGTTTAAAAAGTCAATTCAGTAAAAGCTGTGACTATTTTTCCATGAAATACAACTTTTTTTTTCTTCTTTATTTTTATTAAATCAATAAATTCCTCCAAATAGCAAAAATACAAAGAAATAAGTTTATCGTAATATTTTCTTTTCCTTTTTTTTTTTGAGAAATAACTCAAACTGAACACTTTGAATTCTTATATATGCTGATTGGATAAATGGATACTTCCTCTCTGACTGATCGAGTGTGATGGAGGGGAACTTAGTCACCGCTCTGAGGAGAAGGCCTCCTCTGAGGAGAAGGCCTTCTCCTCAGAGGAGGAGGGAGGAGGCCAGGACCGAGACGGCTGCTCCTCGTACTCCTGACACAGTGAGGGAGGAGCAGTGTGAGCGCTGCTCGCTTTTTCCACAGCCGTTGGCGGCTGTCCCTCCCTCACAGGATGATGAATACGCACCACAACGATATGCTTGTGTTTGTTGGTTTTTTACACGGTACCGCTGTGATGAGACTGAAGTTCTGACACGCCGGTGTCACAGCTCATCAACCCCGGCCGGCAGGTACCGGTCCATTTGGATAACGGCCTGGGAACAGCCGTGAGTTCCCCCTGACGCTGAGGACGCCTCACGGCCGTAGAGACCCCATCCGCAGATGACTTAGGCTAACGATCCAAATATACGCTTGTGCTGTTTTTACAGCGAGGAGTGAGGGAGGAGTGAGGAGTGAGGAGTGAGGAGACCTCAGGGTGTGACACCGTGGGAGCGAAGGAGCAGAGACTGATGTTGTGTAAGACAGCAGTGAGTCGCTGTGGTCGGGCTTTCATGTCCAAACACTTGCCGAGGCTCCTCCTTAAAAACCTTCATCATGGTATTCTCACTTCGTTCCAGCCCGGCCCGGTTCTTCAGGTCCATCTTCTTCACCTCACATCTCTGAGCTTCAGACCCCCGAAAGGTCTTCATCCAGAAAAACTAATGTAGAGAAAAAATGTGTTTCTTTACATATTTTATTTCGTTCAGGGATTTAACAACTTTAAACACACACACACGGGTACACGCACGTACACTCACACACACAAAAACACACACATGCACGTACCCACACACGCACTACAAACACAAAAACACACACACAGACACATGCACACTTACAAAGACACGCACACGTACGAGCACACAAAGACAAACACACATAAAACAATGACACACATACGCTCAACGTACACACATGGACGCAAACACACAATGCTAGTACATACACACATACACAATCACACACACTAACTCACACACACACGTACACACACTCAAACATACACATACACACACAGTAACTCACACACACACACACACACGCTCACAAACACACTTACACGTACACACTCACAAACACACACACTTAGACGTACACACACTCAAACACACACATACAGACACACTCTCACAAACACACTTACAGGTACACACATTCGAACACACGCACTGTCACACACACACTTACACGTACACACACTCAAACACACGCATACACACACACATACACACACACTCTCACAAACACACTTACACGTACACACACTCAAACACATACATACACACACATACACACACACGTTCACAAACACACTTACACGTACACACACACACATACACTCTCACAAAAACACTTACACGTACACACACACACATACACTCTCACAAACACACTTACACGTACACACACACACATACACTCTCACAAACACACTTACACGTTCACACACTCAAACACACACATACACACACACATACACACACACGCTCTCAAACACACTTACACATAGACACACACATACACACACTCTCACATACACACTTACACGTACACACACATACACACACACTGTCACAAACACACTTACATGTTCACACACTCAAACACAAGGATACACACACACATACACACACACGCTCACAAACACACTTACACGTACACACACGTACACACACACATACACACACACTCTCACAAACACACTTACACGTACACACACTCAAACACAGACATACACTCTCTCAAATACACTTAGACGTACACACACTTACACACACTCTCTCAAACACATACACACACACTCTCACAAACAGACTTAGACGTACATACACTTACACACACTCTCTCAAAACACATACACACACATCATGAAAGTATTCCATGGTGAAATTTTGTATTTCATGGAAAATTGTCAAGCTCAATTAATTTAGTTCAACCTTCTGGTTAAAGCAAGTTTTTGGAAAACTTGTTGACCCTTAGTAAACTTTCACTTTTTTTGAACAAAGTTACATAATGCTGTTAACTAAGTCCTCACATCATTAAATTGACCCAAAACCCCCAAACACTTATGTGGTGTCCCCCAGAGCTCCTCGGCCTCTTGCTCTTTAGAATGTATATTCCTGAAACCGGGTCATATTATAAACAGGTTCAGTCACATGTTGACATAAGACTCCAAATGTGCTCAACCAAACATCTGAGCAGCACATCAAAGGGTTAAGATGGTTTCAGAGAGCTAATGGAAGATCTTTGAAAAAAATCCAAAACTTTAAACCAGACATAGAGATTGTCAGAATCACCGCCACATGTTTGAGATTCAGTATAAAAGTAAGAGAGGTAAGGTAAAGTAAGGTAAAGTAGGTTAGGTAAGGTAAGGTAGGTTAGGTAAGGTAAAGTAGTTTAGGTAGGCTAGGTAAGGTAAGGTAAGGTAAAGTCGGTTAGGTAAGGTAGGTTAGGTAAAGTAGGTAAGGTCATTTAAGTTTAGGTTAGATAAGGTAAAGTAGGTTAGGTTAGGTAAGGTAGGTTAGGTAAGGTAAAGTAGTTTAGGTAGGCTAGGTAAGGTAAGGTAAGGTAAAGTCGGTTAGGTAAGGTAAAGTAAGGTAAAGTAGGTAAGGTAAGGTAAGGTAGGTTAGGTTAGGTAAGGTAAAGTAGGTAAGGTAAGGTAAAGTAGGTTAGGTAAGGTAAGGTAAGGTAGGTTAAGTTTAGGTAAGATAAGGTAAGGTAGGTTAGGTAAGGTAAGGTAAGGTAAAGTCGGTTAGGTAAGGTAAGGTAAAGTAGGTTAGGTAAGGTAGGTTAGGTAAAGTAGGTAAGGTCATTTAAGTTTAGGTTAGATAAGGTAAAGTAGGTTAGGTTAGGTAAGGTAGGTTAGGTAAGGTAAGGTAAGTTAAGTTTAGGTAAGATAAGGTAAAGTAGGTTAGGTAAGGTAAGTTAAGATAAGATTAGTTCAGATACAATACTATACGATAAGATAGGATGTGATAAGGTAAAATAAGTTAAGATAAGATAAGATAAGTTAAGATAAGATAAGATAAAATAGAATAAGATAAGATAAAATAGAATAAGATAAGATAAGGTAAGATAATATAAGATAAGGTAAGATAAGAAAATGTTATATAAGATGAAATAAGATAAGATGAGATAAGATAAGATAAGATAAGAAATAGGATAGGATACAAAAAGGAATGATAAACTTTATTGTACCTGAAGGGAGGTGCAGTAATACAACGCTACAGTTAGACATACAGAAGAGAACGATGAGTAAAAGTAGAATAAGGTATATAATAATAATATAAGGTAATAATATAAGGTAATAATATAAGGTAATCAGTGTGGGTTGGGTTAGAGAAGCACTTAGGTCTGGTCAGATGTGGGTGAATGTGTGAATGCCATTAAATATTTCTCATGTGTTTAACTGATGGAGCGGGAACCTGACACAACATCTCACACGGAGCTGCTGGAACTAAACTGAAGCTGACCGATGTAGGAAAGATCGTCTCCGGTCTTGATCTCAGTGAACCAGAACTTCAGGATCTGTTCTGACTCTGTTCTGACAGACGACAAAGACAAAAGGCTGATTGTTGTTCGGGTCGTTTCGTCGGTTCCTCCGCCGCCACACAGACGTCTGATTTGTGAACTTGTGTTTTGATCCCAAAAAAATGTGCCGTGGTTGAGCCGATGCCCCGCCCTCCTGAGAGAAGCAGCAGGGATCAGCGCCACGGTCAAACCCGTCAAGTTTTCACTCCAAACAATGAAAGCGGTATGACTCAGTGCATAAACTCTCCTCAGAATGTACCAGTAGGTCAAAACGGGCCTGAACCTTGCGCAAGTGGCACAAAGCGGGCCTTTATGCCGGTTTCAGTCAGTTGCTAGCAAGTGTGGGGCAGGTTCTGGTGGGGGGGGGTTGTACTATCGCACATTATGGTTCAGTACAAAGTCTGGCTTACCTCAACAAGGTGGGGTGGACACGCCCAGAACAGAATCAGGTCCGACCACATTCTCCCCGCTCACCGCTGTCTCTTTCTCACTCATGTGTCATCAGCAGAATGTTTCTGGAGGCGGCCGGGCTCACAGGTGCACCGGGTCGGTCATTCTAACTGTAGGTACGCTCTACGGTTATGATGTCATGCATCATCTTCTCATATCAGGAGGTTGTTGGATCTCAGGGGGGAGGAGTCTCTCTGCCGATGTCCTAAATGTCCTCATGCCATCCATGCAGGGTCCATTTAACGTCTTCTGAAGTTTGAGGGACTGACATTCTGGCCCAGAGGGAGTTGGGTGTGACGGGGTATTCAGGATCTGTTTTTTCTGGATCTCTGTTAACGCACCGCACAAATATGTTTGTGCAGTTCACTGCCGAGAGGAACTGACAGAATATCGACCCAGAATGTTTGTCTCACCTCCAAGTTTTCTGAGAGAGAGAATAATAAGCAGATAGAGAGAAACTGTTTACGGACCTGTCAATCACTGTTTAAGGCGGATTCTATACTTGAGTACTAGGATCAAAGTTTGCTTTCTGAAGTTATATGTATATATATATAAATATATATATATATATATATATATATATATATATATATATATATATATATATATATATATATATATATATATATATATATATATATATATATTATTTCAATCAGGGGAGACAGAGGATGAAGAAAATATGATTTATAACAACAGGAAGTCTTTGGAGCTCTGATGGAAGGGTCTCTGCCCTGAGCAGCAGGTATATTCACCTGTGAGTCTGAACACTGGTGGCGGCGGTTGATGACTCTGCTGAGGCGGATGGATGATGAGGCTGATGGGTCTGAGAGGACCGGGTGGAGAAGAGGAGGCGGAGGTCACGTGAAACAACAGCATCAAAGGCACAAAGCTGACCTCATTGATGCCCCAGTGAAGCGGCTTATTGAGCCTGAGCAGGTGTGAAAGGGTGAGGAAACCGTGAACTCCTGACTGAACGCTCAACCGAACTTGATAGTGCTGGATGAATAGATGCATTAATCAACACAATGAATGAATGAACGATTGAATGAAGGAGTGAATGAATGAATGAACGATTGAAGGATTGAATGATTGAATGAATGAATGAATGAATGAATGAATGAATGAATGGGAATGATACCCTTGTTTTCCTGGAGAGTGTTTGTGCTGTCGGTGAGGTCAGCGTTGTGTGCTTTGGTTTGTGTTCCTTCAGTTCAACATTTTGGAGCTGGACACGTTCAACATTCCAGCTGACTGATTTTATCTGTCTGATACAAAGAAAAGGTCATTTTCCATCACAACGGCGGTAAAGACAAAATTCTTTGTTATTTGTTTATAATCCTTCTGCATGTGAACTGCTGGTTTGATCTCGCTGCAGATAAATATTATTTGTCTGTCCATGTGACCCACAGCAGCCATTATTGGCTGAGATCCAGCTCAGTGTCAAACACAAAGTCCAAACAAGACAACAGAACCCTCAGCGCGCCGTGTAGTGTTTGTGTTCCATGCCCCCAGAGCCCACAGAGTCCAGAGAACAGAACACAGAGCGGTGAAGTGGACCCGAAACTCTGGCTCTGATGGCTCAGAGTCCAGTAGAGGCTGGATAGTCCAGTCAGGACCCCAACCCATGTCTGTGTGAGTGTGTGGCTAAATGGGTGTGTGTGTGTGTGTGTGTGTGCGTGTGTGTGTGTGTGTTTGTATATGTGTGTATGTGTTTGTGTGTGTGCGTGTGTTTGTGTGTTCATGTGTGTGTGTTTATATGTGTGTGTTTATGTGTTCATGTGTGCGTGCGTGTGCGTGTTTATGTGTGTGTGTTTCTGTGTGCATGTGTGCGTGTGTGTGTTTCTATGTTTGTGTGTGTTTGTGTGTGTGTGTTTATGTGTTCATGTGTGCGTGTATCAGTGCGTTTCTGTGTGTGTTTCTATGTTCATGTGTGCGTGGAAGTGTTTCTGTGTGTGTGTCTTTCTGTGTGTTTGTGTGTGCTCGAGTGAGCGCGTGTGAGTGTACGTGTGTTTCTGTGTTTATGTTTGCGTGTGTGTGTGTTTATATGAGTGTGTTTGTGTGTTCATTTGTGCGTGCGTGTGTGTTTCTGTGTGTGTGTGTTTGTGTGTTCATGTGTGTATGTGTGAGTTTTCTGTGTGTGTGTTTGTGTGTGTGTTTGTGTGTGTGTTTGTGTGTGGGTTTGTGTGTTCATGTGTGCATGTGTGAGTTTTTCTGTGTGTGTGTGTGTGTTTCTGTGTTCATGTGTGCGTGTGTGTTGGTGTTTGTGTGTGTAACTTCATGGCCACAGAGTGTAGCTGCACAGGTATCCGTGTGGCTGAAGGTGACTCTATCGGCAGGTGTATAATTTGTGAGGGTTGTTATTATCCTGCTGACTCGTACCTGAGGCTGACCGGCTGAGGGGCCGGTCAGCCTCAGGTACGACCATCAGTCGTATATTTCACACTCACCAGAAAACAAAGAAGTGACCTCAGCCTCCCAGTCTGGACCCAGACAGTGTATGTGCATGTATATGTGTTTATGTATTTGTGTGTATGTGTGTATGTGTGTATGTGTGTATGTGTGTATGTGTGTATGTGTGTACGTGTGTGTACGTGTGTGTATTTGTGTGTATGTGTGTACGTGTGAGTAAGTGTGTGTATTTGTGTGTATGTGTGTATGTGTGTATGTGTGTATGTGTGTATGTGTGTATGTGTGTATGTGTGTATGTGTGTATGTGTGTATGTGTGTGTACGTGTGTGTATGTGTGTATGTGTGAGTAAGTGTGTGTACGTGTGTGTAAGTGTATTTGTGTGTATGTGTGTACGTGTGAGTAAGTGTGTGTACGTGTGTGTAAGTGTACGTGTGTGTATGTGTGTATGTGTGTATGTGTGTATGTGTGTATGTGTGTACGTGTGTGTAAGTGTATTTGTGTATTTGTGTGTATGTGTGTATGTGTGTATGTGTGTATGTGTGTATGTGTGTACGTGTGTGTAAGTGTATTTGTGTGTATGTGTGTATGTGTGTATGTGTGTATGTGTGTATGTGTGTACGTGTGTGTAAGTGTATTTGTGTGTATGTGTGTATGTGTGTATGTGTGTATGTGTGTATGTGTGTATGTGTGTATGTGTGTATGTGTGTACGTGTGTGTAAGTGTATTTGTGTATTTGTGTGTATGTGTGTATGTGTGTATGTGTGTATGTGTGTATGTGTGTATGTGTGTGTACGTGTGTGTATGTGTGTATGTGTGAGTAAGTGTGTGTACGTGTGTGTAAGTGTATTTGTGTGTATGTGTGTATGTGTGTATGTGTGTATGTGTGTATGTGTGTATGTGTGTACGTGTGTGTAAGTGTATTTGTGTGTATGTGTGTATGTGTGTATGTGTGTATGTGTGTACGTGTGTGTAAGTGTATTTGTGTGTATGTGTGTATGTGTGTATGTGTGTATGTGTGTATGTGTGTATGTGTGTATGTGTGTATGTGTGTACGTGTGTGTAAGTGTATTTGTGTATTTGTGTGTATGTGTGTATGTGTGTATGTGTGTATGTGTGTATGTGTGTATGTGTGTGTACGTGTGTGTATGTGTGTATGTGTGAGTAAGTGTGTGTACGTGTGTGTAAGTGTATTTGTGTGTATGTGTGTACGTGTGAGTAAGTGTGTGTACGTGTGTGTAAGTGTACGTGTGTGTATGTGTGTATGTGTGTATGTGTGTATGTGTGTATGTGTGTACGTGTGTGTAAGTGTATTTGTGTATTTGTGTGTATGTGTGTATGTGTGTATGTGTGTATGTGTGTATGTGTGTACGTGTGTGTAAGTGTATTTGTGTGTATGTGTGTATGTGTGTATGTGTGTATGTGTGTATGTGTGTATGTGTGTACGTGTGTGTAAGTGTATTTGTGTGTATTTGTGTGTATGTGTGTATGTGTGTATGTGTGTATGTGTGTACGTGTGTGTAAGTGTATTTGTGTGTATGTGTGTATGTGTGTATGTGTGTATGTGTGTATGTGTGTATGTGTGTATGTGTGTATGTGTGTACGTGTGTGTAAGTGTATTTGTGTATTTGTGTGTATGTGTGTATGTGTGTATGTGTGTATGTGTGTATGTGTGTATGTGTGTATGTGTGTACGTGGGTATGTGTGTACGTGTGTGTAAGTGTGTACGTGTGTATGTGTGTATGTGTGTACGTGTGTGTACGTGTGTGTATTTGTGTGTATGTGCATACTTTTGTGGAAATAGTAAACGTCTATTTTTATTCTCCCAGTTTTTGATTTTCCCTGGACTTCTTAGAGTCAAAGTGAGTCATATTCCTTGTGTGACCTCATTGTGTAATAAATACACAAGAACCAATGGAACTCTTCATCGTCACAGTGTGACACCATCTAAGTTAAACCTCTGGGATGTGGTTCCGTCCAGTTAGGAAGATGAAGGTCTGGGAGTCAGTTTCAGCCTTTCTGGTTCTGCAGGTTCTGGCCACAGAGCGTTTCTCTCTCCTCATCCTTCCGGACTGATTCTTCTGTCGTTTGGCGTTCTGCTGGTCTCCTTGTCTCTGCTGGTACCATGATGTGGTTCCTGCAGCCGGTTCAGCCGGACCAGCTCCTCCAGGATGGAACCTCCAGACTGATGGTGAGACGAGGAGACGTTGTAATCTTAAATGAGCTCACGTTGGATATAATAATAATAATAATAATAATACATTTAATTTATAATGCACTTTACATTTGGATCAAATCTCAAAGTGCTACAAGGCAAAAGCAGATAAAAGCATCAATAAAAAATAAATAAATAAATAATAATAATAACTATACAAAAACGTGACCAAAAGCATTAATGTTAATTACAGTTATAGGTTCTGCTAAAAAGGAAAGTTTTAAGTCCTTTTTTAAATGTGTCAGTCGTCTGTGGAGCCCTCAGATGGTCAGGGAGGGCATTCCACAGACGAGGGGCAGCAGAACAGAAGGCCCGATCTCCCATGGTGCTGAGCTTAGTCCGGGGAAGGAGGAGGCGGTATGACTGGGTAGAACGGAGGGATCGTGTTGAGGTCAGTGGGGTGAGTAGTTCTTTTAGGTAGGGGGGTGCGTTACCATGGATACACTGGTGAGTGAGGAGAGAGATCTTATAATCAATCCTGGTGGAGATGGGAAGCCAATGAAGGGAATGAAGAACAGGGGTGATGTGTTCGTGTTTACGAACTCTCATCAGGATCCTTGCAGCACTGTTATGTTGTGGATATGAGGTCTGACCCCAGTTGTATGTGTTCTTCTGCTTCCTCATCATCGGGACACTTTTTGGGAGGTTTGCTTCCTCAACTTTCTTCCTCTTTAACACCAAAATAACCGGCGTCACAAACCCGACCGACTGGGCCGCAGCGAAGCAGAGCAGGAATAAACAAACAGACGTGTGAAGATTCCTTAAGATTCTATCTAACCAAATCAAGATCACGGTGAGATGATTCACACTTCCTGTCTCTTCCGTGGTTGTGGTTCGCCGCCCCTCCCACTCCCACTGGGCCTTCATGACTCACCTACGGGTGCTGGTTATCGTCCTTGTCACCAAAATCATCTTCAGATTTATCTGTGAGACGTTGGCCGGAGACGAAACCCACGGGTCACACAGGGGAAATGATTCCACATCGTTTCTGGAGCATCTCAGGTTAG
Organism: Lophius americanus; assembly: GCA_037951165.1. Classification (NCBI taxonomy): domain Eukaryota; kingdom Metazoa; phylum Chordata; class Actinopteri; order Lophiiformes; family Lophiidae; genus Lophius; species Lophius americanus. Next base: position 1,075,411 of record JBBDHG010000085.1, on the reverse strand, counting down.
TGGAATCAGTTACCAGTAGTTACCAGTAGTTACCAGTAGTTACCAGTAGTTACCAGTACTTAACCAAGCCCTGGTGGTCGATGTTCCACAGGAAACCAGAGTCTCCTCCGACAATATGGGGCATTTTAACGCCATCGACCAAGAAATGGTTCCACGCCTCGCCTGAGCATCCAAACTATGCAGAGACTCATCACTTTCTGCACGCGGTAGGAGACGGATCATCCAGGCGCTGACATCTCATCCACTGCTGGTACCGAAAAAGTCCGACCCTGACCAGGGGCGTCCGCTGGTCCTGGAACGGACAGACCTGCAGCGTCTCCCAGAGCAGGACAGTCCTGACCATCGACTGCGGTGGACAGTGTCAATGGAGGGAAGTGAGGACCCGGTCATTCATTGGTCAGTTTTCACAAC